>WBNO01032943.1:4254-61762 GCA_013400575.1 Peucedramus taeniatus
AAACTTCATGGACTTAGTCACTGCAGACATTTTTCATTACTCATATAAAATACTCTTTACTGTATATCTATATATCTAGCACTGTTTTTCATTTAGTGCCTCACCTCCTCTACTTGCACAGCCTTTTGTGGTCTGAATGTTCAAACTAATGATGCATCCTTTTCATACAGAAAAAGACTAAACCAAGTAATATTTTTATAGTCACTTCTTAAAACATGAATTTATTGATTTTACAATATTCCTGAAGTGTGGGACATCACTAATCTAGACAATCAGCTTTTACATATTGTTCCTTAACCACACAGCGGTAATTCAATGGGATGTGTTTGTTTGCAAAGGAAAAGGCAGACTCTGCAAAATACTATGGTTTAAGCACGGGAGCTCTTTTGCTCCAGAAGCTACTTAAATTCCTCTGACAGTTGCTCAATAAATAACTTAATTACTTACACTCTAATGGGCACAAATAGAACTATTTGAAGACTGTGAATGAGAGAATGGTTTACCAGAGCCAGACCCATTCATTTTTAAGACAAAAAATAACCTACTGTTCTGTTTCAATAGCTATCATGTTTGTATTATTTTATGCTAATGTTAACTGTGTAGAAAGCCATCAAAAACAAGATTAACCATGTTATCTACTAGGAATCTTGCAATGCTAGTGATGCTTTTCTAAAAAAAAACCAACTTTTAAGTACTATTTAACCTGAGAAATACTCAGACAAGTGAGATCACTGTCCTTCTATTTATTTCAACAAGTTGTGCTGCTTTGGCTCATTTGAACATGGAAAATTTCCTGTATTTAGACAACAACATCCTTTAAGGCCCATCAACCGACCTTTAAATCACCATAATTTGCTCTCAGTAACTATTAACCAGGACAAAAGTGAAGCCTTATTTAAAAATGCTTGTTTTTATGGCATATCCTACCCAACTTCAATGAAAAAGTCACTTCTGAAATGAGCCACTATCTTCCATTTGTAGACCTGACTCTAACTGCTGAAAATGAACACCCTGAAAAAGTACCAATCTCTCCTTTGCATGTTTAAAAATGCAAACCATCTGATGAGCAGCACTACTTCTATACTTCCTGTTAAATTTACAGCATGAATGAATGTATGAGACAGATCAAATTTTTAGTACTGTGTTCAATAACAACTTTTAACATGGGGAAAACACCTGCAGGTCCAACTCTATCTCAGACAGAGCAACTGAGAAACAGCATGATTATTCTTAAGATTTATGTAATCTGATGTTAACAAAGTTCTAACACACCAGCTGTTTTTTGAAATGCACTCACAGAAGTATTAATATTTTTCCAGAAAAACCCAGAACATATATATTACCTATACAAAGTGGTTTTAATCATATGAATTGCATGTATTTAAAAAAAAATAATGATTTCCTGACTCAATTAAAAATTACTAGAAGCCTTTATCATAAAATTTGAGAAGATAATTATAATAGATGGAACCCTAAGGAAAAATTTTAGGCATTAAAAATCTGCACTATATCTGGCCACTGTGCTAAAAATTAATCTTGTCCATCAGAGGCAAATAGCCTTATACTTTTCCTCCTTTTATAAAAATTCAGTCATGACCCCATGAAAAGATTTTCATTTCATGAAGTCGGGATCAACATTTTGGGAAAAAACACAGCATGCAACGATCTCAGATAACACAACCTAATATTGCTGGTCTTCACTACACACATAGAGGAAACAAAGCACAGGATAGGGAACGGACCTAGCAAGGAATCAGAGCCAGTCCTATGGGGTGATGGAGTACTCAAGTAGCATCATCTAGCAGTCACAGAAGTGCTTCTGAAATGTCACTAGGGAGCTTCCGGCCTCTTCAAGGGACTCAAAGGCTCAAGTCCAGTGTCAGAAAGCACACAAGCTCTTCTGAGGACGTTGCCTTTGGAAGCCTATGTGCTATATTTTATATTTACATTTGTTTCACTGAATGAACAAACTATTCATCAAATGACTGACATTACAACCACCCTCAAAAAGAACCCCATTTCAATGCACAAACTGAAGCACTGCCACATTCTATTTTAAGTGGCGAAGTAAAAGTAGAAATAGGCACATGGCTTGCAGAATAAGACAAAATGGAAATATTTTTCAATACACTACTTTCTTGAGAATGACAAGTTCTCCATGCTCATATACTACTTATTCATGAAAAAAAAAAAATTGAACAGAAAGCAAACCATGTTCCATATTTTCATTGCTAGACATAAATAACTACGAGTCATGTTTAAGAAGCTCCCTTTGGACAACCAAGGGAACTCTCAGACATACTGTTACCTAAAACAGGCTGTATAAACAGCCTGACCCTCAATATACAGTGCAGCAAACCTGTACATTCATATGTGCTTAGAATAAATCTAAAGAACACTAAGAGAAAAGTTAAGAGCAACCAAAAATACCCTCTGATCAACAAAGTTGTCATAATATTGTGAACTTTGAAATGGAAATGCACTGCTGTGTCTCTGTAAGCTACATTACAGCTTCATCTCAGGAACAGGAAGCTATTCCTTTAGGTGGAAAATTCCACCAGAACACTGAAAACAATAGCTAATTTCAGTATACTAGAGTACTAAAATGAAGTTGTGAGAACCCCTAAACTCACTATTTCCTTAAGACTGAACAAAAGTTCATGTTAAAAGTAGTCACTTTAGGAATGAAGAAATAAAAATGAGAACTGGCTTTTGACCATCTTTGTGCCAAAGACATGGGTTCTCATTCAGTACAAACTGAAGCTTGCTTTTCTTTTTTTGTATTTCTCAGTAAATGTTTCCCTTATTTCTGCCAGTTGATTTAAGTCTTCCATATTACTGTCTGCCTTCAGCTGGAA
The DNA here is from genome assembly GCA_013400575.1 of Peucedramus taeniatus. Taxonomy (NCBI): domain Eukaryota; kingdom Metazoa; phylum Chordata; class Aves; order Passeriformes; family Fringillidae; genus Peucedramus; species Peucedramus taeniatus. The sequence goes on from WBNO01032943.1 coordinate 7,113, forward strand.
GTCCATGCTTTTCTTACAAGAATGACTTGCTTTGTTTGGTTTATGCACATCCATCTATTTGATCTATGCTCCCAGCAGGCCCTTACCCACCATTTTCTAAAAGATAGTGGGTTTCCTGCGTGTGGCTTAATCACCATTAGCCAAAAAGCAGAACTGACATTCAGTGCCACCACTTAACTCAAAGAGCAGTGGTCAGGATGTCAGATGCCTCACAAAGCTTTCTCCACCCAGCTGCAAATTACATGATGTTAATGCTACTCTACAATAGATTCAGTAATGTTATTATGACCTTGTTGGGGTTTTTTTTAAGTTTATTATAATTAACATTGCTGACATTTTTTATTTAGCTGTACCCATAAGAAAATGACTTTATGCAGCTGTAAAACTTTGCCAAAAAAAGATGAAAGTGCCTTGCAAGAAATAAAAGGGTCCACTTCTATCCCAAAACTTTTTTTCTTGTCTTTTTCAGAAACCTCCTATGCATATGGCTCTCCTAAATGTACTATGTAAAAAGCTCCTGGACCAAAACATCTAGCCATAAATATAGAGAAACACAAGCTACATTACAACACACAATGATCCCATTTGTGATGCTTTTAAAGACTGAAAATATTTATGCCTTGTCTTCACTCTTGATTTTTCATTTTAAGATTTGATTATTTATTTAGAAAGCTTGTAGACAGAGACAGAAAACTGGGATGTTAGACTAGCCAAGCTACTGCAAAGTTGCAGTGATATTACTAGGGCTTTTCCTTCCTCTTTCGGACTTTACCAAATACAGTTACAGGAATTACTGTAGGTTTTTTTTAAAAGCTACTAAATATCTTGTATTGGAAATCCAACAATGAGACAATGTTGGACTGCTGAGTAATGAGAGTATTTTGAACAGAGAAGCTGCTGAATGTGTAAGCAGGGAATTTGGGTGGTGCCAAAGGACGTGCAACAAATGTACAGAAAATGGGAGCTGGAAAAACTCCAGTGTAAGCACACCCCTAAAGGAAAACATCCTCTGGGCATGGGCTGGGATATATACAGAATCAGCTAATAAAGCAGTGTAATGCTTCTAAATCACTGGCATCTCATCTGAATACTACTGGTACCAGATGATAACATTGGGAATTACTGGGGGCATGGAAAACTCTTTGCATAGAAGGACAGCATAGGATTCCTCTATCTCATAGAAGATCTTAATATTAAAACAAAACAAACCAAAAACCTGCACTAGATGTTTATAAGTCAACTATAACAGTTCTCTGCTACAAGCTCATGTTACCAATGCAAAAATCCCTACTGCTGGTGATACCTAATTGTAAACACATGCAGCAACACCATTTATTTTTCATCCCACTGATATCTGGAAGGAAGCTCTTTTCCTTCCACAGCATAGCCCTAGGAAGGGAGAAAGAAACCCACACGTTTTTCTTAGTACTTCCCAAGCAATGAGTTGCAAAATGCTTGCTATCTGTTGCAGTGGTCTGTTTGTTCACGTGGCACAAGCTGCTACTGTATGAGTTGTCCTAAGTGAGTACTAGAAGGGTGCAGAATCCTAGTCCATGGAGATGGATACAATACACAAACTACTGCCAAGAGCAAGCTGCAACTTCAGGGCTGTCCCAACGCCACTCAAGGCAGAAGGGAGGCAACTGTACCTATCATTCTGTACAAAAGGAAGGATGGCATAAATGTCATTTGCAAACGCTGCATGAGATTTGATAGACTGTCCTTGAAAAGGTATTGAACCAAGGAAAGTTAAAGTTCTCTTATTGAAAGGAAGTGACTCTTGAAAGGTTTGTTTTGGAAGTCAAATGATGTTGATAATTAGGAAACTACAAATCTGTCAGGTTTACAGAGGCTGTTTCACGAGGGGAAAATTTTAGTAGATAAATATGGCTTGTATAGAGTTAGACAGAGCTAATAAGTAGACCTCTCCCATACTGTATGACCTGATACTTTAGTGTTGCCAGTGGAATCTTTGGCCAATTAAAGGTGTGAAATCTAAATAAAATCTCTGCCCTTAAAGTACATTTCATTAAGGAATATACTGCTTTGGGAAATTTGGGATCTTGTAACCAAAAGGCAGTGTTGCAGGCTGGCATGGAGTCAAAATCTCACTAAAACTTTAAGAAAATAGGAAGACATTGAAGAGTAACATGGTTATATATTGATACTAGTAGTAGTAGTTGATATGAAACTGTAACATGCCCAAATAATACCTTTATTTTAAAATTCAGATACATAGTTTATTTGTTGCAAAGGACATAGCCTACCTTTTACGTGGTATTGGCACTAGAAAGAAAAGATTAGTCAGAGTAAAGACATTTCACTTGGGATCATGTACTTTTTGTCCAGTCTTCTGCACGTAGATCCCCAACATGACTGTTTTAGTAAAGGAAACAAAAAGGTTCTAATAAATACTGCATGACTAACTGTCACACAAACTGTCTTTCCCATTTAGTGAAAAGCATCTGTAAGAAACTTCTTTGTTTCAGAGGACTGTCTCGGTAGGATATAATGAAATGAGGAAGATAATCACATGCCAAAATCCACAGAAGTAAGTTCCCATTAGCTCAAAGTGCAGATGCCTTTGAAAAGATAAATTTGAGTCCCCCAAATTTGTGGAGAAGGGAGAACATTCAGTTCTAACCTCACAGAACAGAGAGCAGCAATTATTAAAAAATAACAGTATAAGCCAAATGAGGACAGGGACCCCCTGGAAATATCCAGGACTCTGTGAAGGAAGTGAACAAGGGAACAGAAAGGTATGGCCAGTATTTCAATTTTGGCCCTCTTGCTCAGAAACCACCAAGGATGTCTGTAGAAGAGCAGTGAGTCTTGCTAGCTGTCTTCCTTAGAAGACTGTGTTAAGAATGACCAAACATTGACTGCTGCCAAACATTTTGAGAGTTATGTTTTGAGAAGGGATGGCCTCATTTCCTCTTGCTCACAGCCAAGATGTACTCAATCCAGAAAAAACAGAGCAATGCACCTACAAACTTAGGTCTGAAAGCCAGAAATTCCATGCTTGTGATGTGCTTTAGGATAAAGCTTTTATGACCATGACCAAAAGTCCCTGAAATATTACCTGCAGAAGAAATCATGTATGAAGTTTATGGGAGCAGGAAGAGGCTAATAATAGATAAAGCTCCCACTCAGACAAGACTAAATGGAAGAACAACTCCAAGTGCTACTTCTGTAAATACCACCCCCTCCAAGGACTGTAGGTTAAACCTACATGCAAGCACCAAGTACATACAGAAAATCCTACCACATGGAGGATGTTATATTTCATAATGCTAGGTCAGGACTACCTACTCTCAGTTTGGTGCAGGCTAATCATCCATGATTTTATTCTGAGGTGAAAGTTTAATAAAAAGATAAAAATTCGCACTGTACCTAAATGGGGAAACCTATTACCAAAATATTATGAAAAGCCATGAATTTAACAGTTCCAGAGAGACCAGATGAGTACATGCATAAAAAATGAAGAAATAATTTTTTCAATCTCAAAAATCAAGATATAACTTTTTTTCCTTCAATAACTTCTTACATGAGAAACTGACTTAATATTTACAAAGGACTTTATGACCAAAATGAGGCCCACTGACATCTTCTGTGCAAGATCCTCACACCTTTCCCTGCAGCATCATTACTGTCTGCTGACAGACTGAGTTAAATACACCTTGGGCACAATCCAGTCTACAATACAGTCCAGGAGAAAAGAGGAGCTCAACACTCTGCTAATTCTCCTTTTCAAGCTTTTCAGAGAAGAGCAAATATTTTGCTGGCAAGATTCTATTAGCCTTACCTTCAAGCCACAGAAGCAACAGAACGCTAAGTTTTAGCTTGATGAAACTAAAAGCAGATCAGAGTCATGCCAGAAAGTAAAATTACTGGATGGCATGAACTCAATGGCAAGGCTATACACAGGGAGAAAAAAAAAGGAAAGAGAAAAAAGTTGCCTGGAATACGTCAACAGTTGTCATCTTCACAAAAGACAAAAGTGAGAAATTACCAACACGTATTCCAAAATTGCTTGGTGAGAGGTTGCAACTGCCATAATCATTATGCTTTAGAAGCCATTAAGAGAAAGGTTGTCTAAAATTAGAAGAAATGCTACAACTATACTAATTCTGTTGAAATGTTACAAAGGAACTTGCCGCTCAAACCAGGTCCTTCTGCAGAACAGAATTCCAACAGTTTATTTTCAAAGAAGCATTTTGCTGTTCTTTATGCCTTTATTGCAAAACATTTCGATTTCATATACTGTCCTAACAGTCAAAACCTTACAAGAGATCAGTTAAAAAGTCTACACATTTCCTTTTTTCCACTCACAGATTAAAATTCTACATCGTTTTCAGAGAAGAAAACACCAAGAAAAATAACTGTGAAATAACTGTGAAACTAGCTTTGTTACGTCTTTTAATATAATTTTATCTTACACAATAATCACTTCTAACTAAATGAAGATACTAAGATAATTATGTATAGCAAAAATTAGATTAATAAAGTCCCTAAATAGACATATGTATACATATATATGCTTTTCTAATGGAGGAAAAAAAACCTAGATGTGCTGAAAGAAAACTAAGGGAGCTGTTATACTGATGAAGAAGTTACGTGAAATAAATCCAGACATTCTAGTAGTCTCAATCAAGAAAACACCACACCTGAATGAGAGACAAGAGTCTCAAAAAACTTCCAGGAACTGAACTTTCTTGGCTCATGTGATCATGGAGTACTTGACAAGTTTCTGGCCTCCAGTAAGCCAAATCTGGTTTCTGAAGAGACTTGGATGCCACAGACATCCATTGGAATTAAGAAAAATAATTCCAATAAAAGCCTCATTAAAAACCACAAAAAGATTATTAAATGTACCACAGGATCAACCTTGTGCTGGCAAGCAGACTGCAACTTCTGATGCCAAGGTCTAACATTTTGCATGTTCTGTCACAGGAAATAAATATTTCCCCATTCTCTATTTTTTTTTCTGTATTAAAAAGTGATGCTATCTTGCAGCTGGCAATCTCAGCATGTAAATATTTGTCAACAAAAAAGAACTCATATTTGCAACATTTGCATTCAATACTGTGCATCTGAATCATTGTAAATGTAAATACATTAAATGTAAATAAATACATTCTTTTTGAGAAATATAAGGAAAGGGAAAGGACTAAGTCTCAAATTTGTATGTGCTGAGTGAATACGCACTTCAGCGAGGAGGAAATCTGGTAAACAATTTTGAAGGTGACATACTTTGCCTTTCAAGAGACTGCATCAGACCCAATAGAACTGCTTTAAAAATGGTTCCTAGTCAGCCTGACAGTCTGTGACTACATTGGGGAGTTATTTCAGAGAACTCTGCCATGCCTGTGTAGCTGCATGAGCTACTTGGGCTTGCTCTGATCATATTCTCATTGAAATGGCTTTTCCTTCTAGGAATGGCAATATATAAACACTCACCTAACATTTTAACAACGTCCAAAGTCTTCAGCATAGCAGTACTTGGCAATTATACCTCCCTTCTCTGAATGCTGAGTTTACACAAGAATCTTAAACTCCTGGGTGTTTTCTATACAATGTAAAAAGTTGATTTTGGATTCTTAGAGGAAATTTCCATTGAGCTTTCCCATATTTATTCTTGTTGGATGAAAGAACTGTTGTATTTCAGAAATCTATTTACAGAAATAGATTCTTTCTTGGTAAGTAATCAAAAGCTGTCATATCTACGTACATGCCTTGTGCAACTGAAGAATTTTTTATTTAGGAATTTAAATGATGGATAGAAACTCTGAACCAAGAAGTGATCTAGTAGAGATTCTGAGATAATGTTTTTAATGATAGTGTGAGCATTACAATACAAGCAGAACCTTATTATTTTCCCAGCATAAGTAAAGCTTCTATCTGTACAGGTCCAAATTCCTTCTCTGATCAAATCTCTGAAGGATCCTTTCTTCCCTCATCCTCCTCAACAGTTAGGAAGAAGACCAGACAGGCTGGTCTTCTAAATTATGTTTATGGAACAATGTGGTGTAGGTAGGTGCACGTTACAGATCTGCTATCAGATCTGTACTGTGTATTTCTACAATAATACTCTTAGTCATTAAACTGGTGGATTTAAAGCTGAATATTCAGAGTGAGTAATGCAATCTTTAGTTCAGTCTGAATATTACAAATAAATGTCAATTACACAGATGAGCTTCAAAACCAGTGAGTCAAGTTACTTTGCAGCTGGTTCTCTTGAGAAATTATGCTTAATCAGATGGTCAGCTGGTCAGCCACAAATGTTTGTTCTAAAATTGCAAACTATTGCTTCAGGATGAAAACCTTTTCCTGAGCCAGTCTTTCTGTGACTGTAAGCATATCATGTGAGTCCATAAAGTCTTCTAAAAACACATAAGGGAGTCACAGAAGATGATCTCATTTAATGATTCCATGAGACACCTACTTTCTGAACTCTAAATTAATTTTGTTGTTCCTTGCCTCAAGAGATAACTTGTGAGCCAGGCACTTCAATCTCATTTCACAAGGTAAAGAAGTATAACAGAATACTGGAAAAAATCCTTACAGATGTAAACTGAATATGACACTGCCTTAAAAACTGCAGTGAGATAAATGTGATCTGCAGCAAATGAGTAATTTTGAACTCATTTATATCCTGTTTCTAACGGGATCTGTATTAAAACTATGAAATAGCAAACATTTCCTGAGCTGTGGGAAGAGGCAATATTAAAAGTATTCTGAAATAAAAAAACATTGTGAAAGAAAAACAGGCACTTATCAGTAAAGACAGCACTTACATAGGAGTTAGCATAAAGCAGATACAGACAGTTCTTACAGATGAGAATACATTTATTTTAAGGTTTGAGATGATTATTATACCTTGATTTTCCTTGATCACAACTTCTTGGAAAAAATCAACCAAAATTGTATGAATACATAACCTGGACTAAATCTTACATCTTTTACTCCTTTTTGCCTTCTGAATATTAAATTTAATGTTTATATTTTCTTCTCCATCCATCTCATGGAGGATGCTGTTTATGAGGTATGCTGGCTTATAAGGCTTAATGCTAAATGAGTCAGGGTCTAGAATGCAATCTCAAACTAAAATATATTGGTTGCTTTGCATAGTTGGTTTTGGAATAATTTAGAAAAGGTTTTTCTTGGGAAAAAAAACATATCTCTGTAATGGCGCAGTGGAAGATTGCACTGTAGGTATTTTTCTTAAGCAGGAAAGGTCTGTCAAAGATCATAGAACCACAGAATGGTTTGGATTGTAAGATCAAAAGATCATCTAGTTCCAACCCTGCTGCAAAGAGACACTGAGGTGCTGGAACATGTCCAGAAAAGGGCATAAGAGTTGATGAAGGGTCTGGAGCACAAGTTGTGGGAGGAGTGGCTGAGGGAACTGGGGTTGTTTAGCCCTGAGGAGGCTCAGGGTGACCTTATCACTCTCTACAACCGCCTGAAAGGAGGTTGTAGCCAGGCAGGGGTTGGCCTCTTCTGGCAGGCAATGAATGACAGGGTAAGAGGAAATAGTCTCAAGCTGTGCCAGGGAGTCTCAAGTTGGCCATGAGGAAGAATTCTTCACTGAAAAGGTGGTTAAGCGTTGGAATGGGCTGTCCAGGGAGATGGTGGAGTCGCCATCTCTGGAAGTGTTCAAGAAATGACTGGATGTGGCACTTAGTGCTATGGTTTAGTTGACATGGTGGTTTTCAGTCAAAACCTGGACTCAATGACCTTGGAGGTCTTTTGAAAACATAACAATTTCATGACTCTAATTAAGCTGGGTGTTTTTCTCCACAGATGCTTCACTCATCTAGGGAGAAAGGGAAAATTACGTGCATGGGCAGAGGTGCTCCTTGTGAAATATTTTATATGGCAAAGAATATCAAAATGAAGGGTAATGAGACCAGTGTAAGCAAAGACTTAATTTCCAGACATATTTAGCACTTCCTGGAAGGCCAATAAAGTCACCATGGTGGTAAATACTGAGGCAGAAAAAGAAGATGGCTTCTCTTACTAAGGGAGGCATCTAAAGGCCACAGATCATTAAACAAGTTTAAATAAGGATTCTTGAGGTATTTTTGAACTTTTTAATGTGCACAGAAGTGGGAATTCTTGTTTTCTGCAGTTGACCAGATGGTCCTGACTCATTCTGTCAGTCACAAGGCCAAAATAATTTTCAAATTAAGAACAAAACCTTGAAGCCGTAAGTCTCCCTGAAATATCCTCCTGCTGAAGAATTTGTAAGCAGTCATTTGTTCCCTTACGTCTTGCAAGCTTCTTACTTTTGATCAATGCCTTCACTGTAGAAAACCTATTTCTGTTAACAGCTATGCACATGCAGCTCATTTATCTCTTTCATTGCCAGAAAATTCTGCAAAAGGCTCCGAAGTGTTGTTCCAGTTTGCACATGAAGGCAGTGATATACACAATGTTCTCAAACAGCAACCACCTAAAAACTCACACTCTGTGAGCTGATGTTCAAGACGCAGAGTGAAACAGAAGTGTCTATCCTTCTTTCATACCACTTCCTCATCATTCTATAAATACAGATACTATATACAGAATAAAAGCACTCTAGTAACCAACCTATGAATCAAGAAATCATTAAGCAGTGAAACAGGTACTTTGATGATTTTTTGCAAATTTTTAAGACATCAGTAGATACATATATAATGCATCCTTAGTTTATATACATATTGTTTATATATATATATGTGTGTGTGTGTGTATAAAATACCAATAACATAAATATTTATATAGGCAAAAGTCTATGCTTTTCAAGTTTCTAAGACAAATCTAAAACTAAAGTTCCATTCTTCTCCAGTCTTTTAATATGCAGCTAGGATTCTAAAACAGTATGATAGTTATACTATACAGTACAATACAGTACTTATACTATACAGTTTAATAGTTATAGTAAGTTAATAAGATTAAAATATATTCATGTTTTATTGCAAATCAACCAACCATTTGCCTTCTTAATGCAGATAAGAAATGCACAAATTATTGTTTAATGTAGACCAAAAGTGTAGTTTGAATGATCTCAATTATTGCAGTTTTGGCTTACATGCAGCTGTAAGAAAACCCCTGCAGAAATCTGCCAAGAGGAAAATAAGATACAATTACTTTTATTTGAAGTATAAACTTACATACCTTGGCCTCCGGAATGCTAAACCATATTGTTGGCAAGCCAGTCCCACAGTGGGAGTATAAACAATAGGCATGAACCTTTCAATGTCAGAAGCCAACACTTTATAGAAAAGCTTTTCATTTCGATCCTGAAGACTCATTAGCAGCATGTATCTGTGGAGAATTACATATAATTAGACAGACATCAATGGAACATATAAAGTAGATTAAGAAATATATTGGTGTTTGGGTAATTAAAATTAAGTTTGTTCTATAATAGCCTCTCTCTTATTGAAAGCATTCAAATTCCTCCTAGTCTTAACAGCACAAATGGTTCAGACACAAAGCATAACAAACTGGTTGAGACAGAACCTGAAGCCATCACAAAGTTGTCAAACTCTACATACTCAGGAAGTTAATCCCTCTCAGGTATAAAACACTGTGCTGCAATTGAGGATTTGGTCTGTCAGAACCTTATCTGTGCGTATCAGTTGTTCCACTTGAAACGAGACCAACAATAAATATAATTTAAACAAGCTTACTCACTTGCCAAAAGAAAACAGAACGAAAAACATTAAGCTTTGCATGCTCTTTCCTAGATAGAAATTTATCTTAAATCCAGACTAATACTTCAAATAAATACTGAAAAACAAAGCTTTTGAAAACAAAGCATACGCATTTAGCCTCTCATCCCTTAAGTCTTTGTTTGACATGAAAACTGCAATATCTCCTAACTAAAACCAATTCTGAGGAAGTTCTATATTAATTTAAAAAGAAAACCAATGGAAAAAAAATCATATAAACAAGACTGAAAAAAAGTTCATGTTTAGCTTGACCTACTTTTTAGTACTATCACACTTATACTGAATAAATACATTACTGTTTCAAGACACCAATCAGGAAGCCAAATTGCAGTGCTGAGTGTGACAAATGATATGAGTCTATGAGCAACTTCAAGCTACACCAGTCGACACAGGTATGACTGTCACTTTGTGAACACTTAAAATTTAGGAACTTAGTGATCTTAAACCTTACCTGTCTATTCACTAGTTTTAGCAATGTTAAGTATTGCTGTAAAAATTAAGTAGTCTTCTATACTAACAGGCTTATGCAAAATCTTTAACTTATGTATACAACTTACGTAGAGTTTTTTTTTTTATTTGCAATGGATTACTAATTACTTACACTCAAAAAGTTTAATATGCCCATCATTTTATTACATAAGAGTTGTGGATACATATAGATACATATAGAATACATTCCTTCCAAAAGCCTAGAGATTTGTGTACTTAGCTATTATTCATATGAACTTTCCTTCTGCATACTTGGGCATAACATGCCCAAATGAAATCATATTCATTCTTTAGGAAGACACATATATAGTCAAATAACCATCTGATAAAGAACAGCTTAGTAAATCTAAATGCATTCCATTCAAGCTTCGCTCGCCTACCTCTGTATATCAGTGAAGCACTTCTTTTGGGTTCTGTTATGTAAACCTTTAACAAGCACTATAAGCAAGGCAAGTGAAGCCAGTTTGGCAGTTGGTGACTGTAATGAGGTGACAGAAATGAGGCAAAACAGTATCCCTGCCCTTGTGTCATGAAGGGTATTTTAGACCCTAAACAGATAAAGATCTAGAAACCAAAAAGTTGTTCTCTAAATACCATTACTATGAGGCAATCAGAACCACCTTCCATCATACACATTAGTTTTGAACGTTCTCCAAGGTTAAATTATATCCTGCTCTTGTAGTTCTCAGCTACAAATATACATATATAGATACTAATTTTCTTTCATATTATTACATTTCCCTATAGCCTTTCATTTTCCCAGTATTTCATTATGATATAGCATATATTGCAATGTTCTTGAATTCTTAGAGCATTTTCTTTATTAAAACTTTTCTCTTGAGGATGACTATCCCAACATTTATCTTGAATTACAAATTCTTACACATGTAGTTGTGAATATACATGAAGACTTTCCTTTTGTTACCAAAGAACATTTAAAGTGATATTAGAGAATTTCATGCATATATTTGGCCCCCACTCTATACTGGACACTTCAACACCATGTGAGCCACAGCACCATTCCAAAGAGTTGTTGGTATTTTATTTTTTTATTAATTTCTTTTAAAATGAGGTGTGGCTTAAGAGTATAAAATACCTTTTCATCATCATTTCTTATTCCTCAGATCAAGCCTAGATTTTAAACGGGGTAAAGAAATCTTTTACAAAAGAAACTAAAAGCTTAGCAAAAGGCTCCCTCGGGGCTTCAAATGAAAAACCTGTTTGTTAAAACTTGCCACTTCGTTTCTACTGTCCTATAGCATCAAACTGGGCTTTTATTTTCTTATTTGTATTTATCATGCCACTTTTATGTTCATTATATACTAAAGAACTTGCAAAAGGAGTAACTGCATACTACTTATATTTTCAAGTATTACATACTTGATCAAATCCACATCAGTACAAGAAACACTATTATAAAGAGAAAAATATTTCTAGGGAAGTGCAATTTTTATCAGGCTTTTTCAATGGTAGGTATATGTCTTCTTTCTCAGCATAGTAATTTGCTTAGGTAAGGGTATCAAATTTCTCAAAAATTCTTTCTAAAGGGAAAAACAAAAATGCTTCATACTCAGTGTGGGGTTATTTATAATGCATTAGACAACAAGTATCCATCTTTTAGCAGCATCCAAGTATCTATACAACTAAAATCATAAAGTGCTTTTCAGTATTGTGTTTAAAAATATATTTAAAATTCAGTATTTAATGGAATGTTTTACAGAAGCCTACATTTAATTGAAAACATAATGAAAACAAGCAATAAAACAGTGAAAACAATCATTTGTGCTATAAAAGGAGAGAAAAGTATTATCTGTTCTCAAACAATGAGTCTTGAATGAAGATTTCAGGGAAGTTTCAGAGGACAAAAACCAAGGTCTGGCAAGTCAGACAGAGAAGACTGCCAAGCATTCAAATTTCAGTGTGTCACTCTTCTCCCCTGGCATTTAACTCACCTAAGAATGTTTCATACTAGTCTGCTATTATGAAGGGAATGAAATACAGTAGCAACAAAAGGATGTAAACCACATCTCATCCAAAACCCAAAAGAAAATTGATATAACTACCGGAAAGTTACTGATGATTTTTTAGGATAACTGGCCCAACTATCACTGGCATACACTTTTCAAGGCAAAAAGGAGAGGTGAAAATAGAACAAATCCCACATTTTTTTGCTCTTATCTTGAAAAATATGAGAGTAAATAAAGAAGGTGGGAGGAAAGGCTATTATTTTTAATCTGTGTAAGACATTTAGCTCTATTACTCTACATCATCAGTATTTATATAAAAATTCATTAAAGACAGTGAACTTGAAGAAAACAAAATAAGACAGCCTTCTCTGGAAAAGTGATTTGATGGCCCCCTCTCCTAACGTTAACACATCCAGTATAACATTTTACAGCATGACTCTTTGAAGAAAGAAAAGCTCAGGCAGAAGATGTCACCGTGCCAGGAGCAACAATTTCAGTATCAATACAGAGCAAGAAGAAAGACAATTAAGAACATACAGGGGAGAAAAAAATATTAAATTACTTGCAGAATCCATCACAGCTTTTCCAAATTAAGTTAGAGGAATAGAATTTTTTCCCCTTATTGGTGTCCCTTTTGCCAAGCATACCAGGCAATTCATTTGCTGCTGTTCCACATTCATTCTGTGTATGAACTCTTGGTATTTCAGAGTATAACAATTTCATGCTAGAAGTTCACAAAGGCATTTCAGCAGTGCCAAAACATGTCATGCCATGGTACTAGCTATCAACTTAGCTTTATGGATTTACACACACCTTCTTTCCAAGCAAAACCAGGCCAATCCTCCCAATGTAAGATGCTGTCATACACAGCATCTATGTTTCATCAGATGATACCCTTCTGTCTAAGGTATTTAACAGTTTCCACTTCTGCAATATTGAAATGCCTGTACTTAATCTTTTGCATTTGTATCATAAAACACACAAGTATACACCTATTGCCAAGCTCCAGAAGGAAAACAATAGCCTCCCTTCACCCCTTTTCAATCACTGTTTCTATGGGAGCAGAGACTATGCCACATGCATACTTCAAGAAAAATGGGTAAATTAGGACATTTACATTCAGTAGAAGACAGTAACTGCATGCTCTTAGACAAGATTGTCCTTGAGCACCTGTCTTTACAGGGAGCACTTGAGATTTCAAGTTCCAGTTAAAACAGCCAAAGCTTCTGACATTCTTCATCAGTGAAGAGATTAAAGGAGTAATTGTGGCAGGATCACATTTATTCTTCTTTAAAATTCTTTGATACAAATATAAATATAGGAGACCAGAGTTCACATATTGCCTTGAGGACTGAGTTCACCACATGTAATGCACATGTTCCCCAAGCAGGCTCTTTATTGACATAATCCAACGAAATTGTCAGACACTTGGCTTATAAACACACCTGCAAGTCACATTTTGCACATGAAGACTTTTGTACTTTCAATTCACAAAAGAATTTTATCTGCAAAGGAGCCCAAGATGTCAATGTTTACAGTCCTAAAAGGAAGTATCTTCTTCATGCAAATGTTACCAAGTCTTTTCATCAGTGGTCTTAAATGTAGACCTCTGCATGTAACACAGCTTTACTTTGCTAAAAAATAGAGAAAACATCACAGCTATATAAAGCTCCAATAATATATGAGGAAAATATTTTTTATCAGTTTAGATCTGCTGTGTGTTCAGAGTAAAAATATGATTTCTTAAAGAAAAAATTCCTTTTGTGGGGTACTTGTGGATTTATATAATTTAATATTCTTAAGGGACAACCTGACCTTATTTACATAATTTGCATTGATCCAAGATTATCCCTGAAAACTTATTTCTTAAGTACTAGGGACGTGTGTTATGAAAGCAAACACTAGCTCAGGTTGGAAGGGACCTCTGGAGATTGCCTCATCTGATCCCCTGCTCAAAGCAGAGTCAGCTAGAGCAGTTTGTCCAGGACCATGTTCAGTCAGGTTTGGAATATCTCCCAAGGATGGAGATCCCACCACGGCTTCTCCAGCATTACAAATGGGGCCACAATATTTATTCACACTGTAAGGGGAAGAAGAATATTCAAATATCTGGACCAAAAATTACAGCTGAGAAAATAGCACTGACACACATCACAGAATAAAACTGAGAAATAAACACAGCTATTCACTTTTTTAATATGTTAATTTCTAAAATCTTATTGAAAGTATTGTGACTAGTGGACACATTAGTGAGAAAAAAGCCTAACTTGTAATAGTTTCAAGCTATTTCTGTGAAGACTTGCTAGTTTTCTCAGTTGAACTGCATCACTAAAACCAAATTAACAAGAATAAATTTGTACTGCAAAGCTGCACAGTACAATATAACCTTTATACTAAAACAGGCATTACAATAAAAACTGGCTTTATAGTACAAAATGGCAAACTACAGCCTAATGCTCAAGACACATGGATGGAATAACTTAATGTTAGCGCTTCTGTTTTACAGATGTCTGGTCACAGGAGCAGGAAACAAATTTCTTCCTTACCCAATTATGCATTTGGAAAAGAGAAAACGCCAAAGAAGACTCATAGGTGGAAAAGAATAACATCAAGTTTTTGATTATTCAAGTATTTACAGATCTTAAGGTTAACAGGGGCCATTTTGGAATAATATTCTCTGAAGGAAATGGCTTCTGGAAAACCTTTTGTTTACATTCATTTGTAACCATACTGTATTTCTTTATACTTTTGTAGTATTTTTGTCTATCATACATGGATTAGTTGTACTTTAAAAAATATTTCCTTCCTCACCCCCAAGACAGACAGATTTCTCTTTCCTTTTTTTTGACATAATAAAGATAGCTGCAAACTATTCCCACAACACTTAGAGACAGTTATTTTTATTTCATTATTCCCACTGCAATCAAAACTTCTGCATTCAGTGTTTTATTGCAGTTCAGAAGGCACGTCATTCAAAGTTTTAATACTCTGTCATTTAAAACTGATAGATTAATTCTTTCTTCCTTTACTGAAGAAACTTTTCATTTTGGCAAAAAAGCCACTTGAACATCCAGAATTTTTTGCTAAAAAAAAAAAAAATATTAAAATATGACAATACTGTTATGTTGAATACTGCTAGACCTGTGACATCCCAACTGTGATGTTTTGAGAAACAGGAGTGTTTTTCTGCTATGACCTGAAATAGGAGCAAACATTTTTCCTAGTTAAAAAACACATATAACAATGGGGTAAGACCTTTTTTCTTCTGGTTTTCAAGTTACAGGTGAAGAGAAATTCCAGCAATTCAAGCTGAAACAAGCAGTTGGAATTGCTTTAAATGTCCTGAAACACATGAAACAACAAGTTGTATCGTGAAGGGACTACCTCAAGGCAGAGTTAAGGGGGAGATGGGGACAGAAGGACAGAGAAAGTTTTCCCCTATAGTAACATCAGTGGTTGAATCAGGGGGCTTCATGAAATTTTACACTTTTCTATATGCAGGAAATCAGACTCCTAAACATTCCAGCCTAGGAAGCTACTACTCTGTGATAATAACTGATAATGGCCTTCCTGAGAGGACTGGAAAATAATTAACCTACAAAAGACACCACAATTGCAAGGTCTTCACTTGCAAGGAAGGTTATCCTCATCCTATTCTGACTCCATAAAAAACAAAGGTTGTTGCAACTTTAAATTACAAAAAAGCCTTGTCACCAACAGATGGGTCCCTAGAGGCCATATATTACATACTGATAGGAAGGCATCCCACGACAGAGAAGTGCAAGGCACAGGAGGAAGAAATGAAGAAACAGTGTTTTGTTCTAGAGCCTATAAAATACAATCTTTAAGGAAAAGAATTTAGTATTCAAAAATGTTTAAAGCCCTTCCCAGATTTTTTTTCCTCAAAAATACCCAAGCACAGCAATACTAGGTTACATATTAGTTGTATAACATTTTACAAATTTACTATGTTTTAATGCAATGTATCTATATGCATGTAAAGTCATTACTGACTTTTAGTTTCACATGAGTTCATTTGCTTCCGGTGACCCTTGTATCACTTGTTTATCAAAGAAAATTCATGTAAACAGCTCTGTAAGATTACAATTTTATAGTAGGAGTTCATCTTTTTGAAGAAAGTTTCCAGCAAAATAGGCATTTAACTTAACGATTCCCAATACGCAACAACCACAGCCTGAAAAAATACCCCAAAATTTCATCTGTACTACTATACAAAAAAACTAAGTGACTCATGAATTGGTGAGTAGGATAAAGTTTCGTAGCCATACTTTACCTGTCAAGATCACAAGTCAGCCTTTCAAAATTCTTAAGAATTGTATAAACCTGAGCATCTTGACCAAGAAAGCAAGGCGGCAATAATCCATGAATATTCAATTGTTGCCTCTCCTCCAAGGTAAAAGCCATGCCCTGAAAAAACAAAAATAAAAATAAAAACCATGTATAGATATACACAAGAGATCATTAATTTAAGAAAACTTCTGCAGCAAATCATAGCCCGGGTGAAGTCAGCAACATAAAATCTATTTAAAATTAAACAGAATTTAGAATTGTGCAGTTATTTTGGGAAAAGGTTTTATTGAGCCATATGAAGACCTGTACAGATACAATAACTCCATCTCAGCACGGAACAAGTTAACATCTCCTGACACCACAAGAGTACCACCTGCAAAACTGCTAAGTTACAACTGAAGAAGAAAGCAGCCATATAGTCACTCCACTCATTTTCTGCTTTTAATGAGGTCTGTCTGTCTAAAACATTTTCAGAAATTACCCAAGCTACTGTAAGAAAGACGGTGCTTTTACAACAGAAACATGACTGTGGGTTTAGCACACCAGCATCGAGCACACTGGCTGCTGAAGCTTTACTCTGCTGTGGTAACTACAGCCAGTTAGCTTGGTTACCTAGACAGGTTTTTTTTTTTGTTTCTTTACTCAGAAATAGTCACCTCATAGAGTTTATTATTACAGAACAAAAATATATTATAAAATCTTCCTGTATCTTACTAGGCTACATTTCTTACACTGTTTTTAATCTAAATTTTGAAGTAGTTATGTCACTGTGACTTGGAAAAAAGTAGGAAAAAAGCCCTAAAGCAACCCCATCACACTATCTGCTCTATAATGATGTTAAACAAGTTGTTACCTTAAGTGAAATGATGACTCTAGAAAAAGAAATATCTTATAATGAACACTTTACAAAACATCAAACATTTCCAAAATGTGCTTCTCCTTCCCTAGACAGGAAATGAGGGGAACCCAAATTTAATAAAGATCAGTAACTGTTTTGCTGTAGTTCTCCACGTATGCACAATTCCAAATGCATACACAAAGGCTGCATTTTTTCCCCTAATGACCTTTCTGTGATCAGATAGGTCATGAATGTCTTCAGCTGCTATCCCATCTTGAAAAACCATAGAAGAAGGAAGAGTCAACACTTCTCACAAGTTTATTCAATGTTGATCCCTCTTATCTCCACTAGACTTTTTTGGGCTTTAAAAACCCATGTGCACCCTTCAAAATCAGTTCCAAGTGACTGGTCTTCAGGGAGCTGCATAGTTTTAATGGATCTTCTAGTGCTAGTAGTAAAGTGACAATCCAGTTATTCTCTGCAATTCTCCTTTCCCCTGTTTCCATTAGTCAAATGGAATGAAAAAAATTTCTGAATGTCTGTGTTTGGCTTTACATTGGGAATAAAATATGGACTTTAATTACTATCATAGGGTTTTCCCCTCTTACTGGAAAATATATTTTATTTTAAAACAAACATGTGTTACATCTTGCCAAATGCCTTTTTTAAAAAGTACTGCATCTTGGAATAGTGTATTCTCCATGTATTACTACAGCTTTATAGTAAGTGTTAATTTCTTTGGTTCATTACTACAAAAACACAGCACCCACCTACACCTAGGATTCATATGGTTAGAAAATCCTTTACTTGAATATTCCTCTTTGGCACAGGTATTATGAATTTTTCAAATTTCTAAGATGAAACACTAATTCTTCTCTTCCCCCCTCAGATCCCATATTTGCTCAGAAGAAAAGAATTATCATTAAAATATATCACCTGATAATTTAATAAGAGAAGGCCATTTTATGAAATAAGTGTATCGTATTCCATCTGCTTATAATAGGGAAGACTTCAAATATCTAGGATTTGTGGTTTATGTCTATATTTCTTTCTCTAGCCTCAGATTTTATTTTATTTTATTTTCTAAAAAAATTCTTTTTTTTTTCCAGTTTGAAGTGTTGTTTCCCAGCCATCCAGCAGAGAGGGCTCTAGGTCCAGCTTGGTTTACACACTCCCTTCCAGAGAGGCATATTTTGTGCACACCTGGATGGGACAGACTTCTGTCATCTAGCATCCAAACTATTATAAACTAGGTGGATATTTTTATTCTGTAGCTTGTATTGAAAATAAATTTTTAAAAAAGAACAACAGTATGACAATCTAAAAGCAGCATAAGGGCAAGAGACCCTCTGCCTAATTAGTTTTGATTTATTCACTGCTTTATGCTTCATATACATCACAGAGATGAAAAGTATAGTTACTATCAACCCTCCCAGTTAAGAGCTTGCAATTCTTCAAGAGCTGCATTTCATATGTTTCATTACATGCTCTGGTTTGCTTTTGGCACTACCAAGTTTTTCTTCAGCCACCTCATTACCTTCCTTTCTCACAGACCTTTTGATCTGTTTTTTCCTGAACAATTTTCGGGTTGTTTTTTACTGCTCCTTAGGGATAAATACCCTTTCAGACTCTCAGTCATACATGAAAAGCTCTCTGCATTTTCAAAACATTGAACTCATTGCAAATACATATAATTCTGAATTTGTCTCTCCATTTGTAAAGTTGCGAAGTTTTGTAATTGTAGCAGTGATTTCTATTACTGCACATTATTCAGTACTCTTTCATTATTTAATGTCTATGGGTTTATTAACTCTAGTCTTAACTGCCTGTCCTCTGCTCATGATCTCTAATCCCCCAAAGCCCCTCATCTACAATGTTGTTCTAGTGCATTTACACATATATCAGTACCCTTTTTCAGCTGCAGTACTGAAAAACCACAAAACAGAATAAACCATAGAGCATCATCTTGCATCAGACTGATTTTTGCACTGGCTTTCAACTGAATTTTCAAGCAGCGCCTGAAAAGACAGAGCGCATATTCAAAATACTTCAAGAGCTGTCTCAGCCTCTGTTCACAGTGAACAGAGAGAAGTTTCCTCTCTTAATACAAACTAGATTGCCCTGACACAGTTTTTCTTCAGATAGAATACCTGAAGTTCATATAATTGCTATATTTACATAACCCTCTCTAGAAAAAGAGAGTGTACTAAAGCAATAGGTGCATCCTGTCCATGAACTAATGAGATTCAGCTTCACTAAAGGACAGCCAGTATTAATTGCAGGGATCCTTCTTCAATTTCTCCCAACACCTAGCCATCTTTTGTTCTAGTAGATCAAAATTTTCATTTTTAAAAACTCCGAATCATTTAGAAGAATAGCTCATTTCCTCCTGTTGGCCTCACTGCAGGTGTGCCACAGAAGTACTAGCCTAAGAGCATGTAGAAAGAGTCTGGCTTAGAAGAGGAAACTATGTCCACATCCAAGATTCTCTGTCTCAGTGACTCTTTCATCCATCTCTGGAAGGGAAAAATCAAGGCTCATAAGACTTCAGGGGTTCAGGAGACAACCACCACCAGCAGTATTCAAGCTCAAGTACTCGCATATATATTTGAGCCTCCTGCATCCATGAAGGGCGAAGGAAGAAATGAGGAGGAAGGTGAAAAGGTGTAGCCAGGATGTATAACTACAAGTACCATAATCTCTGAACTGCTGGTCTAACATACTGCTAGAGGAAAATTACAGTCTCGAGACTATTTTGGGGACAGACAAGTAGGTTCATTACTGTCTCAGAGTCCATCAAAAAATTAAAAAACTCTCTGTTAAAAAACTTATTCTGTATATCTAAATCATAAAAGCACAGTGAACAAATTTCAATGATATTGTGTAAAAAGCACACAAATCTGAGGGACTCAGATATGCTCAACATCTGCTGCCACAGCTGGAAAGAGGAGAGGCGGCACCTCACCCCTCCTTGTAGGCTCCCCATCACAGTTGGTATCCCTGAGCAGAGGCCAGGGAGTGCTCTACCAGACAAAGCTCTCAGAAAACTCCACAGCTGCCTCCAATACTTGTCTGCTCAAGATCTGAATCACTTTTTTGAACAAATGGACTACAGAACCCTGCAATTCCATTCTTAAAAATTCCATTCTTAAAAACAAACCAACAAAAAAGGACATACAAACAAGATGAATGCTTTTGTCTGAAAGACAAAAACATTCTCCAATTACTAAGGAAGAATTTTTTCCCCAATACGTCCCAAACGACAAATCAGTGGCATCACTGCTAGTTGCCAGTCACACATCATCCCATGCTGCTCACAGCACTTCATGTACAAGATTGTCTCCAGGAGAAATTCAACTGCAGAGCTAGAGGCAGTCCTTAGGAAACCATGATCTTTGGCACACATGACTGTTTGCAGGCAATTCTTTTGCTGGTCAAGCTTTAGCCTTCAGCAACTTTGGCTTTTCATACTACACTAGTACTGTTAGGGAGGAATCCAAGTCAAAATTAATTTCTTTTAAGGACAACTTCTTTGGCTGAGGAAGCAAAAAAATGCATGCATAGTCCTGCTAGGTATGAGCTACATAAAAACAGTTTCAGACACCTAATGTCATAAACATTTAGGATCAGAATATTAAAATAAACCACACAAACAAACCAACCAAAAACACAACTCTGCAAAATTACACACATTCAAATAAATTTTTATAAAACCTCTATAAAAATATAGAACATAAGGGTTTTCAAGAGTTTTAAGCTACATTTAAGAGTTTAATGATCTGCAAATCCCTTTGAGATATTTTATATCATTTGTGTTCTTTTAAAAAATCACCTTATGAACAGGCAAAAAGAAAGTTTTACATGCATTTCCTCTCCCTTTTTCATTTTTATTCCCCAAACATTACTTCAGAGAAATCAGACAAATACTTCTAATACTCCATTGTCCAACACTCATGTCAAGGCAGAATACACTAGGAAATACTCAGAATAACTAATCTGAGCACAACATTCCATAATGAACTCATTCTGCTGAAAACAAACGTGGTTCATGGCAAGAAAGTGGTGTTGGAGCAGCACATATGGCTAAAGATGTTTCTTCTGTTTTCTCTACCCATACTTGTCATGACTGCCAAAAAACATTACAAGCAGAGGCAGCTAATGCAGCTATTTGGGCAAAGATCTCTTCTGCAACCAGCGCTTTAGACCACACCAGTCACAGTAAGTACCCTACAAGGTAAGAAAAGGTACTCTTTTTTTTTTTTAATGGTGCAAATTCACACACAGTTTTCTGTCAAGGTGGTTTCTTTTGGACCTGAAGAAAAATATATTTCTGCAAAATTTCAATTTGCATTAACTTAGAGGTTCATATTTCTTCTTAAGAATATTTGCTGTAAAGTCTATATACAAAAGAAGGGCTTGAATAGCTGAATCTATTTTCAATTTAAAAAAAAAACCAAAATATGGATTATTTAAATTTTGGAGAAAAAAAATATTCTTTCAAATGGTGTTTATGAAGGCTAGGAAGAAAGATGACAAAAATTGATAAGAAGAAAAAATATGCTCAAGAGCAGAAAGTTACCAGACTTCAAAGATGAATAGCATAGAGTTAAGAAATGAAAACTGAATATGAAAATACAAATTTTCTGCTGCAATCATCTGGCAACACATACAGACAACTTTGCTTTCAGAACCAAAGGACATAGATAACCATTTATAATGGTTATGCTTTATTTAAAGTATTATTAGACTGTAAGTTGAAAAGTCAGTGTGTGACAGATCTATCTTTAAAAAAAGTTATTTTTCCCCAAAACTATGCTCAGATTCTCTATCAGGCATTTCATGAGGCATATTGGTTAGCTCTGGATTATGCATCTCAGATTAAGGTTTAAAAATCAGTATACTGACTAGTGATGAACAGTCTATGAGATTCTCTGGCAGAGGAACTGTGGTTTTCTTGCCTTTCTACAGTACCTAACATACACATCTTGTATATGTCTCAGCCTACAGCTGAGATCCCTGAATTAGCAATGAATTCAGCTAAGACCCTTCAATGGAGTTTGAAAAGCCAGACACAGACAGGCATCTACCCTGGTAAAGATGAGGAAGGAGAAAAGCCAGGGAAGGAGGACTGGTGAAGTGTAAACAGCAGAACCCAACTGAGATACAGCACTTGCGCTCCTTTTGATAAGTCCCCATGCACAGGCATCCATCAGGACTTGTCAGACTGTGAGGCATGCTGAAGGTAAATCAAAAAAAATATACAATAGCTGATGGGCACAGCTTTGAACATACAAGAAAAGAAGAAACTGTCCTAGTTTCAGCTATAAAATGCCAAAAGGCACAGGTTTTATGCACTTTTCTTTAAACATAGTTTTTTTAGAAGTACTTTAAGTTGAAAAACTATATTGTGACATTTCGCATTTATATTTCAAAGCTGATTTTCTAGAGTTGTGGTAGATCTGCTGCAGTGTGTTGAACACAAAATTTCTTTTCCCAGAAACATCAAGTGACCTAAAGCCTACTATCATAGCTCAATTCTAAGTCCACAGGATTTTCAAAAGCAAATGTAAAAAGTCAAGTCAACAGGGGAAACTGAAACAAAAGTGAAAACCAGCTTCCAACTAATAAAGCCCAGATAAATACAGTAGCTAATACACACACCCATGGACTTATGACTCAAAACAAATGCAGATGGCCAGAAGGAGACTTCTCAGACTTCTCTTGGCAAATTCATTATGGGAATGTGTGGGCAGCTTGGCAGCCATGCCGTGAGCTGATACAGTGATTGCACACAAGCATGATTCAGCCCAGCACAGCAGAAATGACACATCACACCATTCTTATTTTAAAAATTCTTTAAGCTAAGGTAAACAATTATCTGAACGTAAGCAAGCAAACCAGTTTTAAGAAACTATTTCTATATATGTACTTTATTATACACAAACAGAGTAAAATCTTTTTGCATTGCATAATCTCCCCTCACCCTAATTTTCAGAAGACTATATTACACAAACAGCAGACAGTAACAAATAAACAGTAAAAGAAGTCACCAAGATAATAATGTATAAAAATATACTGCATGCTGTGTTTTAATGTAGGAGGATGGCTTGGGTCTAGTTAAAATTCTAAATTTAGTTATTCATATACAATACAGGCACCTATCCATCCATGATAATTATAGAATAAAGTTAAAGCTCACTCTAGAGTAGGTGCCTTGCAGTCACTAATCCAAATTGCTCCAATTACTATACTGATGACAGACCAAATTCAGATTTGCACACATAAGCACTTACTGAGAACTGGAAAGCTCAAAGGTACTGGAACAATCAACATTGCTCATTATGGCAATAGCATAAACTATAAATCCACTGCATAGCAGGCTATCACAGCACCAGGCAACAGCCAGCCACAACACTCCTCTGTAGCTCAGGGGGCACTAATTGCCTGTATGTGGCTGCTACATCAAGCCTCTGGCACCCTTTTGACTCCCCAATCCACATGTCCCATTGAAAAATCATATTACTCTGAATTATTAATATTGCTACAGGGATATTTAATCCCAAAGCAACCACAAAAATTGCATTTGTACACTTTCAAATCAGAGCTGACTGTCTCAAAATCTGGCTGTCTCCCCATTGCTGCTCCCACCTGGGAGCTACAACGAACATAGGCATGAGCAAACGTGGAGCTGGATCAATGGATGTTGTTATCTTTCATTAACAGCAACACCCTGATTCTAAGAGCAGCTAAATTAATACTAGGCTTACTAACTAATATCAACTGTGGTCTGTGTGTCTCCTGACTCAATTCCCTAGCAGAGATATCCCACCAGTGGAGAGAGACCTGTCTTGGCTCTCTTGGTTGCCCCTAGCAGTCAAGATCGAACAGCAGCCTCAAACACAGTTTAAACTATGGAGCCAGAGAAGTGGAACAAATATTCTTATGCTGGAGTTTGGGTTTGTTGGCTTTTTTTTTTTTGGTCTCTGGATATTTCTGAGCCATTTTTATTCTTTTGTAACTCCTTTGGGGTGTACTGACCCTCAAAGATTACTACTTGGGAAAGCTCTGCCTATGGGAACCAGATACAAGAGCAGTTTACCACATCATTTACAAACTTGCTGAGCATGTTCTTATGACAGATTTTAATTTTCAATACAGCTTACCTACGCTACAGATTAAAAACACTAGTTGTAGGCCACTTCAGAGCTCTAGGCCCCTGGATAAAGCATGGTAACAAAAATAATTTTGTTAATTACCACTTTTGTCAATACTGTTTCTCTTCTAAAGATGTATCAATGTGCAGGCTTATTTTTAGATATTAAATTTATATAATAATAGCATAATACATTATAATTTGAATGATGATTGTTTTTTAAAAAGAAAGATGCAAAAATAAAAGAGGTTTTACTAGACCATATCTGTTATTCTACTTAAAATAATAATTTACTTGTATAGTAGATGCTATGAGTGAGTACCCTATATCTCTAATATGTAACTCTAATCCAAGGATGCCTGCAATGCTATCAATGGAATAACTGAAACTGAATCCCTATTTATGAAGGGAATTTAGATGAAAATAATATCAGCTGACATAAAATATATTGTTAACCAGAATTATTCCAAACAAAATGCCAAATAATACCTCTCTAACTGTAACACTTTTACAAATAAAGCACAGTCCCCAGGCATGCAGTCTCCAATATACAATATTTACATTTGCAAAATCAGGTGTTATTTGAGAGTCAGGCATGATTTCCATGTAAGTAGGAGAGGAATTTCAGTAACTGCCAAAAATTCCATCTGTCTGAAATAAGTACTTAACCAAATACAGGTTAGTAAGCCCTGAAATCCTGAGGGGATTTGATAAACCTGATATGTTTAACAGATTTTATTGTTGCCTTTCAGAGACTAAACAGATTATCAACTACTGTATTCTGGGCTTTTGATAGGACTAAGCAACTAATTTCATTTCACTGGTATGATAAACAATAAAAATAAATATTTTAAATACTGTTACACAGAGTTGTGTAGAGCAGAGAACAATCTCAATGCTGTGTTCTTTGCTTCTACTAGTACAATGGTACACATTCTCCCTGCTGTCTCAGGTGGTGACAGGGACACTGGCCAGCCTGGTGAACTACAGAGGTGTGACCTGAGAGCCAATGGCACTGTGGCAATGAGCAACACCAGGCACAAATTATCAGGTCTCATGGGTAGTGTGCTGTTTTACTGTGCCTAAAGTGATGTGTCTACTCAAAATTAATTGAGGGCACCCTCCACAGACTGAGGAAAGTCTGAGTGGGACCCTAGGTGGTGCCCTTTTCTCTCTTTTAGGATTATAATGAACTAGTTCAGACAAAATAAATGAGATTAATCCTTTCCATTGTCATAGGTAATCCTATAGTTATAGTATTTCTATTACCACAGCCTGGTAATATGATCTGTAAGCCTTTCTACAATATACATTTATTGCATATATTGCATACCTATCGAGCATTTCCCATTCTACACATGGAAACCTTCCTTTAATCATCTCAGTCTGAGGGGTGGTAGTACATGTATACATGAAAAAAAGCCTTTGTTTCAGGAACTTGTTACATCCAATCTTGGCATTTTTTCTCAGAACTGGGCAGTACTCTAAAACAAAGTGTAAAGCAACATGCAAAATTTACACTCTGAATGTACCTGATCTATAAGCACAGCCCTAATTGCTACCCAGCAGGTATTCATCCAATTTTTGCTGTAACCGTACACCTCCTACTTGCAACATTCTCTTGCAAATAAAGTACTTTCTCTCTTGCTGAAAAGTCACTAAGGATTCACATTATCATGAACAAAGTGACAAAAAAATTTGCCAATTTAAGACTTTGAGTAAGTTCACTATTATTTTTCCATTTTGAATTCTTAAACACTCCATCTAGTCATCAGTAGCCACAGACATTACTAGAACCACAGGCTGAGACTATTACAGCATCTGAAATAGCAGCTATGGGATAGAAGAGCACACATTGTCATACATCATATACCTTCCTGAAAATTGTATTGAGACAGGAGGAAAATACAATGAAGGGCCAGATTGACTGGGAAGGCAAATTCTTTAAAACTCAACAGGGAAAAAAAGACACAACCAGTCTAAAACTTTAGTGTGAGCTCTGATTTTGTAACCTAAAACTGTTACTTAACCAGTGCTACAGACATAGCAAAGCCTTCCAGAGTATGCAAAAAGTTAGTTGATTGAAGGAAGATACCTTCTAACAGAACAATTCCATTTAGAATTGCTGTACCAGCTGCATTCATACAGTTCTGCTTCTGCCAAGATACAACCTTCATATCAATAGTATCTGCTTGCATAGAAAAGATTAGACTGAAAAAAATCACAAAAAAAGCCGTGATAAAATGGGACATATCACTTTTCTTTTTATTTGACTGCTCTTCAAAAGAGGGCTTGACTCATCAAAGCAAACAGTAGACTGAAGAAAAGTGAGCATTATGGAAATAAAATCTGTGTGGTAGTTAAGGAAAACAGCCAATATAAAACCATCTGAATTTGCTATCAGGCACACAAGAGCTCT
This sequence comes from Peucedramus taeniatus, assembly GCA_013400575.1. Classification (NCBI taxonomy): domain Eukaryota; kingdom Metazoa; phylum Chordata; class Aves; order Passeriformes; family Fringillidae; genus Peucedramus; species Peucedramus taeniatus. The sequence continues at coordinate 34,012 of WBNO01032943.1, forward strand.
ACCTGAAAGAAAATTCACCAAGGTGAAAAAATGACAAGAATCCCCTCCCAGGAGACCTGATGCATTTCAAGTTGCTGCCGTTTTCAAAGCAAACCAAGGATTAGTTGCCCTTTTATCTAACTGTGCCACACACAGAAATTCGAGTCTAAAACAACATGAAAAGCAAAACTAAACAGAAAAAATCCACAAAAAAAATCCCAAAAAACAAACAACAGACCAAGAACTAAATCCTTATGTTAAAAAGCAATTTTCTATGCTGATGTTGAAAAATGTAACCTGACAGTAAACATTAAACACAAGTCTATTTGAATCTGAAGGAAATATTGCTCCTCTATTCTAACTTTTAACATTTCCTACAATCTAATTATGCAGACCCATTATAAGCTTTTTCTAGCCACATAACACAATAACTTCTCCCTTTCCTAAAGAAAACTATGATGTCATACCCATCACTGACATAAAATGAGAATATCTCATTTAAACCTAATTAATCTACAGTGAGCTTTAACCACTGTCCTTGGTGTAAGCTTGTTCTGGACACACTGAGTTAGCAGACCTATAAACACAGTATCTACAGTATGGAGCAACCAGGAACACAGGGGAGGAAGAAGTTTTGAGACAAACTGGCAAAACACAATATTTTCAGACTAATAGCTAAGGCATTTCACAAAAAAAAAGCAAAAAAGCATTTATGCAGTGAAGGCAGAGTAAAAGAATATGACAGATAGAAGGAAATACTTTGAACAGTATTTTTTAAGTCTTACATGGGGTCCTTAAGATACCTATTCGCAACATATTTTAGGCAACAATGAGAGATGCGCTCAGGTTAAGGAAGATGAAGGATCATCAATTTTCATCAATTTTATAACCAGTGAACTACAAAGTAAGTCTTTCAAACCTTTCAACAATCCAGAGTAATGTTAACACGTCAACCACACCAGTAACACTAGTATTAAACCCCTTTCACACAAAATTGAACAAAAAATCCACTAACAAAACCAACTCAGAAAGACACTTGTATTCTGTTTATTAACCTCCACATTACAAACCAGCACACTAAATTTACTTTATTAGTTCCTAAAGTTCAAATAGCATTCTTGTTACAGAAAATGGGAATATGCAAAAAGACCACAGATACTAAGGGCTTTGTTAAGAAAAAAATCCTCTCCAACAAAGTCCTAACTGAAATCCATGTCCCAGTGGATCCACAGGTCTTGAACAAGCATCATTTCCAGCCCTGATTGCCGAAGGGAAAGTTTCCTATGGGGCACATCAACTTTCTGTGCATTGTTATGCAAATGGAGGGGGGAGTGCTGGTTGTTTCACATGAAAAGTACAGACACTTCTTTGCTGCTTTAATTAAATGAATTTGAGTGTTCACCAGGTAGCTGGTGGTTAAAAGACCAGCTGATGAAGAAAACCATAGTATAGAAATATTAGTTCATCTACTGCAGGCAATGTAGCCATAGCCATCACTGGGGTTTTGTTAGTTTTACTATTTCTACACATATTTGAGCATATATCTTATTTCCAGGCTCACAGTAAGTAGATACACTTTAAATACATTTGTTGCACACTATTACAGGAATTCCCCCGTGAGAATGTCAAGGATCTGCACTGTCTTCAAGGGCAAAAAATAGGGAGATAAGAATAGAAACAGCAACAAGAAAACCCAGCACAGACAGATTTTGACACTAACACAAAATCTTCCATTTCTAGGTGTCATGCTTTTTCTCTAAAAGATGAAAGGATCACAATAAAATGGCTGAAAAGCTCATATAACAAAACATACTTTTTTTTCTGAACTCAAATGGCAAAACAAATTGAACCAACAGTATTTTGAAGAGCAAAAAAATCTGCTCTTTAGTTTCAGTCAACCAAACTGCCTTTGGGGGGGTTTTAGACAGCTTATGGCAGGAACTTTAAATGGAAAAGTAGACCAAATTCATCGTGGTTGTTGTACCTTGGCTATTTATACTGTAGTGACACTGCCAGATACTATTCAGACCATTTCATGTGAAGGTGCAGGAGCCTTCAGATATTCACAATCACTCCTGATGACTATGTATTAAGAGCTTAATGGCAAGCTTCACAACAAAACAAAATATTTCATTTCCCCACTGGTCTTGACCGTTTTGGCAAAAGTTACGCTACTTGCTGTGTGAAGTGGGAGTGGCAACCTTCCAAACCAGGATGACTGGTATCAAGAGGGACTAGTTAGACTGTCCTTCCCCAAAAGTGTTGGTCCCAAAAGTAGTTTCTGCTGTTGTACAGAAGCATCAGTTTTAAGTCTCTCAGCATAGCAAAGCAATCCTTGAAAGAAACAGATTTCTTTCACCAGTACTGGCACGCAAAATAAGACCATATGTCTAAGATATAATATGCAAGATTTTCCAAAGACAGCTTATTTTTCTAGTAGGAAATGTAATTTACATAGACTGAACTTTAGGATTCATTTACAAGATTCATGAGAAAAACTGGCTTCCTTATGGTATAGAAAAACCACTGCTCACAGGCAGCAAGCTTTAATACTGCAAAGTCACTAGTTTAATGGGGACACCAACCCAATTTAGTTGTTTATCTGCCTTTCACAGTGGCCAAGAGAAGTAGCTGACTTTTCTAGAAGAAAAGTAAGAACAGTAAAGGCACAACAAGGAGTTGCTTGGAGCTGCTGAAAGAGCACGACAGTAAGCAGAGAAAGCAAGCCAAACTGGTGTGGCTGAAAGCAATGGGAATGGAAAAATTAAGCAGAAGGCCCAAGTAGATGGGGAATGAAGAGCTAGCAAAGCAAGTGAAACAGTAATAGGATTTATTTTCAACAAATAAGTGAAAGAGAGCTCAAAGGTAGGAGTCATGGACAAAACAGAGCAAGTCCAACCTGTGTAAGAAACACCAAGATCAGAGAACACACACAAATGCAAATGTGAAGGCTGAAGAAATGAAGCTCAGATGAACACAAGAAGGAAAAAACAGGTGCTGCAAGTAATTGTGCCAGAAGAGCTTTGGACTGCGGCAATCTGCTTCACACACACTGCACACACAAAGAACCTTACTTTGCCGTCTGTTCCTAATTATGCCTGGATTGAAAGCTCAAATCACACTGCAAAAGGCAACATTTCTTTTCCCAGGCAGGGGTGGGCAGCACTATCCCACTGGAAGCTCACAAGGATGAATCCAGAACCCCAGCCAGCTTTCAGCGGGAATTAGAAATCACACAAGTTAGAGGGGAATATGAGGGTCCCTCAAACAAAGCAGGTACCCAAAACACATCATCAATGGGGAAAGCATCTCCCAGTTTGGCAAGTTTTTAAAGCTGGAATCTTTAAATTACTGTGTTGAACCAGAACTATTTATTAGTCTTCTCTAAAATGAATGCTTTTGTTTAAGAGCTTAAACTAGCCTGTCATTAGTAGTAGTACAGAAAACATTAAAATTCCCTCTACTAGATACTCTTAATTTCTTCCACATGTGGGAGAATGAACTGAGAGGTATTTAGAGATTTCTTACCTTTTACATTCTAAAATAGGGACACAGGTTGTGAAAGGTATATATGCAACTCAAATAAACACAGAAAATTAGAAAATTCTGACTGTATGTGTCCAGAATCCACATTTATCCTGTTACACATACAGACAAATTCTTGAAAAACCAGGTTACTTCATCCATAGACTATACAATTTGCCAAAGAAACATCATCTGGCACAAAAAATGGAAGGAAAACACAATTTTAAAGTAAAAGTAATCAAGTCCCAAAGGTTTTAGTTTGGGTTGTTACCTATGATACTACGGTATCTAATGTTTGTAATTTCTCAAGTGTCAGTGATAGCCAAGTTTGTTACCTAAAAGTAGGTCAGAAGAACCTCTTGGCTGGGCTCATGTAGCTCTGCAGATCAGTAGATCTTGTACTAACAACTGTGTCAAGTTTGAATGCCTTCTCATTCTTTGCTATCAGTTACACTGTTAAAGAAATCTTTCTGTTCAAAACCAAAAACCAGTCAACTCACCTCCTTCTAAGAGGAATTTTACATTACAGGAAATTCAGAAACCTTCAGAAATTTTTGCTTGTGTATTTGTTTCAGATGAAACCTTGAGTGAAAATACACAGCATGGGCAGAAGTCTACAATAAAATTCCAGAGATTTAGCATACCTTCTAACCAAATAACACAAAACTTATCTAGATCATTGCGTATGTTTTCACTCCCTTCAGACAAATGCACAACAAAATTACAAAAATTCCCATTGCTTATTCTATTTACAAAACAACACTTATTTCTTTCTGCTCTTTGCTTTCCATAAGCTTCCCAAACATTTGTACTCATTTTAGATGTATAGTCCAACTTTAGGGGTGGATTATTTAGTAAAGAAATGGTAACATCCATAAATAATACTGCAGGCAGCTTGAATAAAGTCCAAGTAAAAGAAAACACATCATTATAGTCCTTCTTCTTCCTCCATCATCGCTCCACAAATCCAACCACATGTTGGGCTCTGAAACAGCTGACCAGAAATTGAGAATATCTGCTCAGGTTAGCACTATCTGATAGGTAATTACCACTGAAGAGGGAGCAGGTCTAGATTGCTTCCTATTGTTTGATTTTTTTTTTTTTTCCTTCTAAAGAGAGGAAATCACTAAAATACATCCTGAGCTTTCTCCAAAGTTGGACAGAAAAATGTCAAGCCAATAACAGACAGTTTTAAGGGGCTGTAATTCAGATGCCCTACATAGACTTGTTTTTAGGGGCAGATATATATGAACTGAAAAAATCCCAAAGTTGTTTCCCCCTTCAATAAGAGCACTCAAAAAAAAAAAAATTTTTAGTTATTATTTAGTGGTTGTAATCAACTCACACATCACTAATATTTTCCTAGCAGCTAAAGTCCCCATTAAAGCAATTATAAACTTTATGTCTAAAGTATTTGATTTAGAAAAAAAATTTGCCCTTAAGTTGATAGAATTTCCATGAGAGATAAAAAATAACAGATGACAACACTTTACACTAGTCCCTATTGGGTTGAGAAATGAAAAACAGAACAACAGATAAGAAATAACGGGATTTCTTGGGTTAATATCTTTTAGTAGCACCTAACCTGCACATATTTGGCATTTTGGCTGTATCAAAGTGACAAGAGAAATGCTGGTTTTAACCAGATAATTTACAGTCCCACGTAACCCATAAAAACCACACCTAACCATCTGAATCGTCCTTACCCATTTAAATTAGGTTTCATTGCTCCCAAGAAGTCAGATGTCACTACTATGAATTAATTTGAACAAAGTCTTTTTAAAAAATATAGGAAAACAGTTAACAACTGGACATAATTTTAAGAGAACAAATATTTATAATGTAGTTATCCATGAAATTCAAAGCATTATTATATGCACAGAGTTCATGACAGCCACAAATAAAAGAGAATCATGCCAGTTGGAAAGACCTTAAGGAGGTCCACTGAGCCCTACTCAGAGCAGGTCCAGCTGGGCCAGGATGCTGAAGGTCATCTCCATGTGACTGACTCTCTCCAAGGATGGAGCTTCCACTTCCCTCTAAGCAGCCCCCACTGCACTTGACTGTCCTCAATTTTTCCTTCTATTTTTCCTCAGAACTATTTCAAATTTCCCACACTCAAACTTGTCTTCCTGGCCTCTGACTCTTTCACTGTGTCACCAGATCACCCAGGTCTTTCCTACAGGCCTTCTTTCCACTTGTTTCCCAGTTCATTCTCTTGCACAGAGTTATTCCATCCTAATTGCTGGGCTGCTCATCTGCCTTTATCTAAATTCATGACATTCCTGTCAGCCCATTTTTCCATCGTTTCTAGGTCACTCCAAAAAGCAGCCTGCCTTATAACACGTGCAGTCCTCAGGCTTGCAGATAGTGCAGTCTCTCTCATTACACAGCTTATTCATACTAAATTGTTCTGCCCATTATGCTTTAACCACAGTATTTCATTATCTGAAAGAACAATTTGGTTCTACCTCCCAGTGGAACAGAAATCATAAGCAGAGCATAAAAGCAGTGGTCTGAACTGAGCAGCTCTCAACATTGCTCCAAAGTTTCCTCTCATATAAGTAAAATTTAGAGTGAACCATGTGTAATTTCTGTGATACCCATGTGAATTTTAACTTTCTCTTTGAAGGCTCTTCTCGTATCATTGAGATACGTGTCCTTTCCTTATCTTCCCTGGGCATGGTTGGCCTTCCTTCAACCTCTGACAGGATTTTCTGGATTGTGGGGTTTGTTTGAGTTTGGATTTGTATTCTGTTTCTAAATTCAGGTTTTTAGATATTGAAAGGATAAGTTTTCAATAATTTTTGAAAATGAAAAAAAAAAGTTGCAGAAATACTTTTTCAGAGATAATTTTAAGTATTTAATTTCACATTCTTATTTTAGAAAATGAGTAAGAGGTTCTAAGAAACCTCTTCTAACTTCATATTTTTCTGGGCAGAATATAGCAGTTAATTTGTTTCTCTGTTCAACCGGTGAGTACTCTCAACTCTGCAACAGAAGAAGGCATAAATAAATATCTGATAATTATTAGCAGCTTTACTGTGTTTATTTGAATCAAACATTTCAATTTTGAGGAAAATTTTTGTAGCATCATCTACTGGTCTCCCATGAGAAACTTTTATTTGGGATTATGAAAAGTGGGAAAATTAATCTAACCTCATTTTCTCCAATCAACAGTACCATGTTACCCACAGTTTCATGTAAATTAATATAAATTACTAATGGCTGAAAGATACACATATCGTGTTCTTTGTATTGTCCTGATTATAATTAATATCACTTCTAAGTTAGATCATAGAAATATTTATAGCCTCAACATGATTTTTTGTTTCAGCATCATTCTTAGATAATTAGAGACAGACTTTTTTTTCCCTCAGTATTTATATTGCGTTTACTCACATTATTTGACAAAGTAGAAAAAAAAAATCAAAATTCAGACTTAGTAAAAAATTACAATGCTGGAGGGATTTTTAATGTCAATTCTGAGTCTTGAAGAGTTGTAAAATAAAAAAGAAACAGAAAAGCCAGTGGACACTGCAGAAACATTAAAGTACACTGATTCTGAGAGGATTATCAAACCTACCAATATTACATTGTTAAACTGCTCCAGTTACCACAGTTCAATTCCCTACAGTATCAGTTAATGGATTAATATATTTTAAGGTAAAATTCCATAAGGGATCATTTTCATCTGCATACAGAAAAGTAATTCAGAACACTATTTTTTAAACACTACAGATGGTAAGAAGTGTCAGCAAGGGAGGGGGGACAGGGAGGGAGAGATGCCTCTCTCAGGGATGCTGCTTCAGCTCAGACTCTGCAGATATCAAGAGCCAGCAGAGCTCTGTGTCCCCTCCTGTCCAACACAGGACCAGCCCACATAAAGCCAACATAGAGGTTGTGCCAGGCATGGAGGAAATCACAAACTCCAGCCAAGCAGTTACATGAGCAACAGCCCCGCTGGATATGCCAACAGAAGAACGCTTTTGGAAGATCAGTTCCTGTTGTCTGAGACAGCAGCAAAGCTATGCTGACAAAACACTTCCTCCTGCAAGGCACACATCCCATCTCCATGAGAGGGCTCTACTGACACATCTGCATCAGCAGAGCCTCTGTTCAGCCCTCCATGAAATCACCACCCATCCCTCCCCAAGAGAACCTTTGAGAGCTCTCCACAGCATTGCCATAAAAAACAAAGCAAGTCTGGTTTAATAATTTTGGTCTGTCTCTTTTTTCTGCTCAACAGCCTGTGCAAACCACCCTTGAAACACATACACTCCCAAAAGAAACTGCTTCAATCTGGTCACGTATTTGCAACCAAATGAAATGAAAACTAATATATAACCCTGGTTAATGTAGTACCATGTCTCAAATTAAGAGTGCTGTTACTCTCTTGCTTAAGGGAGAGCCGATAGCAATGTCATGTAATTTTTTGAAGCAGAGAAGGGGAAATGGAACATCAGTCAGGACTCTTTCCCAGTAGAACACACTTACACAACCTGAAGTGTTCCAGCCCCTTGAATGAGGTGATTCTTGCATGCAATTCACCGGCTTTCTCTTCTAGAAATACAAGAAAACACCTACCTACTCTGACAATAAAAAAAAACATTCTGGAAACTTTTCAGGCTGGGTCAGTTAGAAATGCTTAAGTACACAATTTGTATTCTGCCTTGGTTTTCAAAACCCATATCCAATCCCGCTCTTTATCCTACAAATGAATGTTTTACATTTTGTCAAGGATTAGTGTCTAGCCATCAGAAAGATTTACAGAACCATGCAAAAACAGTTTTCAGGTGATCGTTCTATTATAGAACTTTTTAACTCTAGAAGTTTTTTCCTAGGTATCAGTGAACCAAACTAAAAATCAGAAGACGTATCATCAGTACTAATGAATGTAAACACTGTCATATGTTCCTTCCCACACTTCCCATATTATGAGAATTCATGGGAAAGCTGGCCTGCAGATGGTCTTACAAGCTATCAGGACATGGCTTACCAAAAGCTGGTTCTTTATTCTGTTCTTCAATTCCACGTTTTGGTAAAACAAGCTCTAAGATCCCTTTATTAACTTGTTTTATGGGGTTTGTGCCTTGAATGAATATGCAGAAAAATGTATTAATGGAGGGCCTACAACTTTTTTTCAAAAACAGCAGAGTTTGGGAATTTAAATGCTGTATGTTCCTGCCAGCATGAGGAGCTGCAGACAGATTAGGATCCTGGCAGCAGCCATGGGTAAGGCTGATAGACCAGCCTTTCTCACCCACTGAACACTAGATCACATGCAACTGTTTGTATTTGAATTGGACTAAGCAATAGCAAGACAGACTTTATAACATTATTCCATCAGCTTAACAGCATAAAGGTAGTTAGCTACTTAATTATTTTTAATGTCTCCAATGAAACAGTATTTTATCAAGACATTAGATAGGAAGATAGCAACAGACATCCAGCTGGTAAGAGAGGCAGGAATTTGAGGACTTGGTTTGATCACTGTATGTCACTACATGCATATGTTACTAGTAGCTATGGACACTAGACCCCACCTAATTTTTAGAACACCAGTTAAATTAAGCACAGCAGAAATACTTTCATCACTCTGACTCAGAGACCCTATCTTATATTCACACAGAGCAAGCACTGCTCCCAAGTGAGAAGGTTTTCACTATGTATAAGTGGAAAAAAGCAAAAGCATGATGTACATAGGCAGGTCTACACGTCACTCTTTCATCATTACATTCTAGGAAATCACATACTTCTCTCAACTACAGCAAACTATCTGTAGGTATCAAGCCAGCAGTATTTTAAGTTGCTTTTGCTAGGTTTAACAACTCACTCAGCTGGGGCAGATGACAGCTTGGAAGAGAAATGAAAGGACAATCTCAGGAAAGTGCTGTCCCCCTTTTGGTGCATGTCAAATCTCACTGATCTTATTACAGGTGAAAGTCTCTCACTTCCTTGCTATGAGAAGGATGGTTGCTCAAGCAGAAACAAACCACAGTATATCAGCACTAACTTTGAGCCTCAGCAACACCATAAATAACATCTGATAAAAGTGAAATTTGTATAAAGGCTATTGTCTTCTCTTGCACGGATTTAAACCACAGCATACATCTGTGTGCATTTAAAAACATACAATAAAATGTTTTTACTGCACTAAAACATGCTGGGGCCTACAGAATTGCCAAAACCCTGACAACTAAAGGCTTTGAATCCCTTATATCTTAAGGGTACATAATAGGTACATGCACATTAGGTATTTTGCTTGAACTGGAGGCAGGCTTTTGAATCAAATTTCCCAGCTGTCACCACTTACTGTATTTCACTCATGTTGTGGAACAGTCTTGCAGCACTTGAAGTGAATTCTTGTTCCAGGAGTTCATCTAATATTCCTGAGCTGTAAGCAGACGTTCACTTCATGGGATCAGACTACAGTAAGCTCAAAAGTACAAAAAAAACCAAACCAACCAAACATAAAACCACCACAAATATTCTGCTCACTACCAAAGGAAAAAAAAAATTAAAATTAAACCATTTTTAACAGCTCCATTCCTCAAAATCTCATTAAAAATTCTTAACATTATATATTATGGGTGTCTGATCTACAGATCCATGCCATTTGCTATTGAAAATACAGGCCATCAACCACAGCATTTACTACTTGCATACTGTTTGCAAATCTATACATGTGAGCCCATAACTTTAATTAAGATGTAAGAGATTGGTATGGAAACTATTCTAACATGACCACAGGCTACAGAAAGTGTTATATTTTTCTCTCCAACAGAATAAAGAAAAATGTCACATTCTTTTTTATTACGTACTTGTTAGATTTCCACTGACACGTTAACATAAGCAAGAATAATATGATGAAATTATTCTGAGTTGTGCAGTCATAAGAATTGCACATGACTCAGAACAACTGCAAATTGAAAAAAACAGCCTGTAACTCCAAGAGGAACTACAGCAACAGATTTTGGCTTTCTCCCTGAAGAGGTTCCTCACCAGTGGCGATTCTGCCTCATGAAGGCTTTTTTTGTGCTACTTCTACTCTATTATCATTGATTAAGTCAAGTGCAGCCCCAAAATGCCTTCTTTATTGCCAGCCAAGCTTTACAGTTTACTCGTATCTCTTGTAACTCCATAGTTAGCAAACCTACAGCAGACAAGTTTCTTCTCTAGTCACCAAGACTGCTGAGCCTGTAGAGCTCCAGCTCGTTTGAGGATCTAGACCACAACAAAGAAGGTGGTCAGTTAGCCAGTAAATACCATGGAGGTTGCTTTACACCTTTGAAGTAGACAGCACATTCAGCTCTTTCAGTGCAGTGGGACAAGCTTTTTAAGGAACTCAAAGGTAAAAGTATCCAGGCATCCCTCTTTCCTCTAGGCTATAGGTCCACCAGGCTCCTTTTGATCTGGTCTCATTACATTCACATATGCTACAGTATTTTGAAGCTGTCCCTGCTTTGAGCAAAAAGCTGGACTAGATAAACTCCAGGGGTCCCTTTCAACCCAAATTATTCTGTGACTGAGTCTCAGTTTCTAGGCTACTATTAGGGCATCCAGAAAACACTGAGAATCCAAGCAAAACCTAAAGCTGTAAACCAGCTTTAAGAAAGGTACTTGGCATGTGAACAGCTGTGAGCTGAAAATACACAGAAAAAACAGAGAACGAAAGATTCCAAATATCAGAGGCAGAATTCTAGCAAGACCAATTATCCCCTTTTTCAAGTGAGTTAAATCAGTTATGACAGCAAGACAGACCATGCTTTGAACTCTTAACTACAGCAACCTATCTGTAGGTTGCTAGCCAGGAAAGTTTCAAGTTGCCATTGCAAGTTTTTGTATTACTTTATTTAGTAACAGAGATAGTAGCTACTTTAATAATTCACTCAACTGGAGCAGAAGACAGCTTGACACAGTTTCTGTGGAGGCTTTTAAAATCTTCCCTTTGTATCTCCTCTGCAGTGCACTTGGACTCTGGCTTGCAGTTTAATTTCCAAGCACCAAAACCTAAACGAGCTGAGGAGAGTAAAAAAACTAGGGTATAGAAAATAAAAGAAATAAAATCATCACAGCTTAATTGCTCTGTAGACCCAGCCAGAAGGTTCTCAATCTGTGAAATTAAGCTCTTTAGTGATGATGGGATTGTTCACTTAGTACTTATTAGAAGAATTCCTCGAAATTAGTATGAACAATTTTATTTCAGAAACAGCCAAAGATGGCCTTCTCTCGGGCCAGAAAGAGCAGTATGAGATGAGAACTAGAGGGCAGACAGACCTTCCCCTCACAACAGCTACTTACACAAACAGAATGAATGTCTACCAGAGTATTGCCCCAATTTCTGAAGGAGCTGCCCTAATTACTCTGTATTTCCTTTACAGAAGTGCTGATTTCAAAATCACACACACACACACAAAAACATCAGACTTTCAAAATTCCACAAATAACAGCAGGGGAACCAGAAACACAATAACTTCTCTTTTCTTAAAGTATTCCAAAACTTGTACAATATTGCTAGGAGACACTTATCCAACAAAATGCACAAGTTTGACACAGAGATCATGCACATAGGCAATGTGTATGTAAACATCTCCTCCTCCTGCTGCCATTTTTATAAGAATATAAATGCTTAGCCAAGTAACTAAAATCTCCGACTGCAGCAGGTAGCAATAATAGTAATCATGTATCAGGCTGACAAACTGTTCTTGTTCCTTGAGTACATAAAAGTAAGTCTTGAGATCACAGTTCCCTGTTCTTATGATAGTCTTTAATCTCCTTCATTTCTGCTAGAAGATCAACTTGACAGGACACAAACAATCCAGGAGATTACTGGAAAGTGTCAGAGATGATACAGGAGATTCTGGTGAATTACCAGGGGTGATACAAAACTGGATTGGCTTTTCACAAATTAGGAAGATCTGACTGGGATCCAATAATCAATGTCAGCCTTAGGTGTAATGACCATGGACTAGTACAGTTCAAGATCCTAAGTGAACAGAAAAAGGCAAGCAGGAAATCATAGACTGGATTTAAGCCAAGGGTAAATCATCCCTGATCAACCTGGGGATGCTTTCTATGGTAAAATGACTGTACTTACATTCAAGTGAAGACAGAATACGTCATTTATGTCACTTTAAGCAAGGCTTTGACAACTGGATCTGAAAAAATCCATGCACCCAAGTTGGGATGTTACAGTGTAGATGAGTGGACAACCAGATGGGTAAAAGGCTGCCGTTGGATGGCGGGGCTAAGAAGGAATCAGTTAATGGTTATGGAGTTAATGGAATCAGTTAACTCTTACTGCACCTGCCAGTAAGAGTGCTGCAGGAGTCTGTAATGGGACCCATAATGGACCATAATGATGTTTAACATCATTATCAATGACCTGGAGAGGGCAGTGGAGCACAAAATCACCAGGTTTGGTGCAGGTGACACCAAACAGGGGCAACTGTGGATATACACACCCAAGAGCAAGGCACCATCCAAAGGGACTTAGCCTGGAGGAATGGGCTGACAGGAACATTACGAAATTCAACAAATGCAAAATGCTGCAATCCAGAAAGTAAACAACACAGGCTGCAATGATTCAGGCTGGCGACAGGCTGGGAAGGAGTGGGTCTGTCAAAAAGGACATGGTGGACAGCAAACTGAGCAAGAGCCACCGGTGTGCACAGGCAAAGGCAGCCAATAGTATCCTGGGCTGTATCAGCAGCAGTATGGTATGACATGGGCTGAGGGAGCTAATCATCCTGTTTACTTGGCACTCATTAGCCTGCAGAGTCCAACTCTGAGTCCCTAATATTGGAAAGACATTGATAAACTTGACCAAGTTCAGTAAAGGGCAACCAAGATGATATGGGCTTAATCACATCCCCCATTAGGGAACCAGGCTTTTTTAGCCTGGAAAAGAGAATGTTTTGGTAGGAACCTAAGAGCAGCCTTCGAGCACCTATGCTGAGGCTATCTAGAAGACAGAGCCAGGCTCTCTACAGCAGTACACAGCAGAAGGACAAGAAACAACAAGCATAAGATAAAAGAGAGGCTCAGACTAAATATAATTAAAAAAAAATTCCTCTTGAGTACAAACACATACATAGGTTACCCAGAGAAGCTGTACAGTTTCTGTCTTAGAGATTTTCATGACCTGACAGGATACAGCCCTGAGCAACCTGTCCTGTCTCTACATCTGACCCGGCCTTGAGTAGGAGGTTGGACTTCTGAGATCCCTTTTGACAGGAGTTACACTATGGTTTTGTAATAACATTTCACTCACATTCCCTGTGATATTACAACTTTCTTTCACTAAACAGCATTCAGACAACAATCTTCACAGAAAAAAGGATCATTTCAAGAAGCACCACAGTTTTTAGCAACAGAAAAGAACTAATTCATTAATCTGGGACAAAGTATTGCAAAGCCTCACTGAGATAGGCCAACTGCACTGCAATACACAATAAAATACACCCAAAAACATTTCCCTAAAATTAAACTAATATGCTTTGACAAAACTTAACTATATAGATAGAATGTCAGAACACTGACTAAATTGGGAAAATTAAGTCATGGAAAATGTTCATTAAAATACTCTCTTTGCAAGGTCCTTAACATGGAAAACTATAAGAGAGGGAGTAATTTTGTTTAGAAGGTATTATTTTAAAACCAACACGTGCTGTTGTGGTTACTTCAAATACTGCAGTCCCATATGCCACATCTAACAAAACCACTCAATGGTTAACACGCATTTTCCTTTAACTACTCATTTCAAGGCAGAGTCAAACAGCAGCAAACACAATCTGGAGAGGCTGAGGCTCTCTTCATGCTATGACTCAAAAGAAGTTTCCAGCCAAAATCGGTTCTGCTCCTGCAAACATTTATTTTGTGTTGGAAACAGAAATCCATTTGCCTATAACAACATACAATGTGAAGTGAAGAAAGGACAGGACAGATAGGAAAAATTCCTGTTCATGTCACCTTTAATCCAAGTTGCATTTCTCACAGTGCTAGCACAACACCCACAGCACCAAAATGAGATTAACGAGGATTTTATTATTATTACCATTATTCATTAGATTTGCTGAGGATAACAGGTTCAGGGAATGCAGAGCAGACTCACCAAAAGAGATCCAGCTTTGGATCCCTACAGCTGTATGTCTAATACTGCCCCATTGCTCTGTTCTCCACATGGCAGCTTCGCCTATGTAAAGTAATGAAGTGTAAGTAACAGGTCAGTACAAGATAAATGGGGCCTTTATGCATGTGCCACATTTCCTCATGGTAGCTGAAAGATTATTTCTTTGTATTTAAGTAAATAGATGCATGTAAGTATTTTCAGGGACAAAAAAAATGCCTACCATGTATACTTTGAGAGTTGCACTGCTGGCAAGTTGGAGCACAGCCAGACAAGCACTACTTTTCTGTGGCTACTTATATAATTATTTTCAGGATTAGATTCACAGATATTAATTCCTCATGTAGGCTTTCTGGTCACTGCTGAAACCCATAACAGAAAAAAGGAATCCACTTTGAATTAAGAAGTTATTACAAAATAGAAGAGGATTAGTATATCACTCTACATTTTGATGTGCAAATAGATTCATTTTGCTAACTGCTAAAACTTTGTTGAGTTATCTTTCAAAGAAAATCTTATTTTCCTGGGTATTTATACTACAGAAGTGGGATTTCCAAGAATATCATAGGAATTCATACCTAAAGAAAATGTATGCAGCTCCTTCTATTAAGAAGATATATACATGTATTTGTTTTAGCACATTTTAGGAAAGAACCAAAAAATTTTAAAAAGTTATGTTTGCCAGTAATAGCTCCAGCATACAAGGTGGTTTTATTCAGACTTTATACACAATTTCTGTGCAGGACAATTTCTCTAGGGAATCAACATCAAAATTCTTAGGTTTGGGAAAACAGTGGATATCAGATTTGTATCACCTCTGCCTATTCAATAGCTAGCAAAATCATCAGACAGCTAAATATACCCTTAGAAAGTCAGCCTTCATTCACATCATGATCTGCACTTAAGTCCTGGAGACATGAATTCTAGCTTGTTAAAGAAGTGAAGTTTCACTGAGTTAAAAACTACTGAACAATGCCTAGCTGGAGGTTAAAATACCTTTTCTTGCAGAAAGTATTGACCTGAGTTTCCCCAGGCATTCAGGTGATAAATACTGAACACTTTCTCACCTCTTCTCCCTATTCAGCTGGAAGGGAGGCAACCCCTCTGAATGCTGCCCAGGACCAGGAGGCTTAGAGGAGGCAGCCAAGGGTCAGCTACCACTTCATCTAATTGGAACTAATCTGCATGTGGCACAGCATGGCCTGAAGCCAGGAGCAGGTTTAGATACACAGATGGATGAGTTCTTCCTGCCTATTTAGATCTTCATTCTCCCCCCACAGCATTCAGTATGGGCTATGATTTGCAATCCTGTCTAATGGATTTTCATGGATCTAAGAAACTGTATGTTCAGGAGACTGCCTATCCATTAATACCCTCTCTACTTCCAATTGCTATACAGCAGAAAGTAAAAGGACATGGATAAAATATGTCAGGACTATACAGATTCAACATGGGTCTACTTAGATATGACTTTTAAAGAACTATCAGCTTGCTGACTGATAACTGCAAAAACTAGAAAATTATTTCCCCCACAAAGGAAAGAAATTGTACATAGAAACTAGATTAAAACAGTACAAAGACAATGATGTAAACACTATCTAAAACAACTAATTATACAAGAACAAGTACTTCATCCTAGTTTTCATCCTGAACACCTCTCAAATGCTGTTTGCCTATTCAGATGAGAAAACTAACTAAGATTTAATATTCTTAGTGCATGACCTAGTTTCCAGTCCAGTGCCCAATCTACTACAATATTTTGTCTCTCTTGATAAAGCAGAGCTCAGTAATTAAGGGGGGAAAATGTGTGTACTCATACGTATTACATAGTTCTGAAGTAAGACAAAGAAAGCTTTTAAAGATTCGTCAAGTGTACCTCAAAGCAAACCAGAAAGGGTGTGTGTCAGCCACGCCCCCTGTTTAAATTACTGGTGGTACATTATGACAATTATATGATGCTTTCTTATACTCATCTATTCTTCCTACCTGTGTTTTAACCACTACTCCTTACTAAAGAACAGTTAGAGGACATGGTAACTATAAAACCAAAAGAAAGTTACTTCTTGCCATAAATGACACAAAGTTGAGGAAGTTTAGGAAATAATGTTAGTTTGAAGGATGAGTGTCTTTATCCTTCAGAATATTTCTTTTCCCAACAATTACACCTCAAAAGAAAGCATTCACTCTTTATTTCCTACTTGGAGTTTATCCCTGTACTCCAAGAAGCACAAGAGCTCAGTACCACAAACAGCCTGGCAGGAGCTCACAGGCTCCAGTTTCATACAGACTCCTGACCTGGAACACTTCTGCTCTTATGGCAAACACAACGCGAGTGGCTACAAGACAGAGCCACACTGGTTATGTTTCTCCAGGTAAGATGCAAAGTGAGATGCTCTACTTTTTCTGAGCTTAGATATAGTGTTCCTTTCAAGCAGCTGCTGAGGATGAGTGGAGTAGACAGTAAGACATCTCTTCTGATACCTCTTTACTCACCCAGATTTATTTATTTATTTATCCCCAGCTACAATAGATGCATTTCGTTCAACCACTGTGTTGTGCTAAACGTAAGAATTTGCATGCTCTATAGGAATTAAAAAACATAACTCAGAATTAGCAAGCTATTTTTTTACCTGACCCTTGACTGACCTAAAAAACCAGGCAGATGCCAAATCCTCTATTACATGAACAAGAGTAATGCTTTATCCAGACTTCATTTACAGAAAGCTATGCAATTGGTAAGCCTCAGCCTCAGAGAATCTGTCATGAACTCTTGTCTTAACAAAAAGCAACAACACAAAAACAGATAAACCACATTGATTTTATGCTCTCCAAAGACCATAATAAGTCATAAATTTGCATCACTGAATTTCAAAACACTCCTGGGATAGGGACAGCTTGAAACATACCGAGATGACGTCTTGGAATTGAAAGGACAACTGTCCCACATGAGCTCCAGCCAAGAGCAAGAGAAAAATTTAAGAGAAAGCTTTGGAATTAACATGTCAAGCAGTCACCTAAAACATATGATCTGAGAAAGACTGAAAAGACTGGACAGAGATAAGAAAAAAGTACTGCAAGATCTCACTCCTGCAGAAGGTCCAAGAGTCTGAATCCAAATCCCCTGAAGGAAGGCTCTTCATTCTTCCCCAGTCCTTTCTCCTAGGACACGGCTTTTAAAACTGGCTTATGCCTGGGCAAAACCAAAGCTACACAAACCTAAGGACCTTAGGGAATTACTCCAATAACTGCTACAGCACAAAATCAAAACTTTGAAATTAATATTCACAAAGTTTTCCATTTTCTTGTAAATAGAAGCAGATAAATTTACCTTTCAATAGTAGAAATTCAAGTCAAATCAAACCAACATTAAGTGCTTTGGCAAACTCAGTTATTCATTTTACTTGGACAATGTTCTTCTATTCTGATTTTCATCTGTAACTATTGAACTCTTTTTTACTATTTAGGTAAAGAGGCTTTACTGTGTCTTCCGTTAATACATCCCACACACATAAATCTGCTTTGTAAAGTCAGGTATCTGGAGGATGAAATCCAGTAAGTCAGCTAGACACTAGTACCATGAATGTTACAGCATGCTTCATAATTACCACTATGCATTCCCTTCCAGAACTAATTTAAGACAAAGATTTTTTTTTCTTTGTCATTAAAAAGCCAGAATTATTTTTGCCTTTGTGGAAAAAGGAATTCTGTATTTCAAAATAATTCTTTCAAAATCTTCTCAATGCAGAGCAGTACTATCTAAACTCCATGCCAAAAGAAAACTTTAAATGGTATCACTCACAAGGGACAAGAGGAAGAAAACTAAACTGATATCCAATCTGAACTGGATACCAAAATGATTTCATACCTCATAGCACCTACTCTGTTCCAAAGATAAACACAATTAATTAATAAGACAGATGAATCTAAAATACTAACAGAAGACTCAAGACTGCATCTATTTAAGCAAAGTTACATTGAACCAAAGGTGTTTTCAATTTTTCAAATCACTTATAATGATAGGAGGGATAAGAAGAAGCAGAACAGTGATTTAGTTTTAATATTAGGCTTTGTTTTTTGAGGGGAATTTTTTTTTTCTAAGCCAGAAATGGGTAACAGCTGCTACTCAAACAAAGTAAGTAAAACCTAAGCATAAACATGCAACGATAAAATTCATGGTTGCTCTGTGCCTCACTTATATCTTAGGACTGATGAATGTGCTTTCTGAGCTCCCACACCAGACAACTACATCTTTGGCTGAAAGTCAGAAGTATTCAGATCATAGGAGCTTTTTTTCCTTCAGTTCTATGTGTTCTTTATGTATACAAAAAGCACTTCCTCTGCTTCCTCTATATTGTAAACAAATTCAGGTCCTGCTCAGAGTATTATGTTTCACACAGGAATAGGCACTAACAGTATTCAAGTAAATTACAAACACTGATTTCAAGAGAAAGTACACAGTGGCTGCAAGGAGTGCCTCCAGGGTGCCCCATGACCTCCTTCTTCTAAGGCAGGATTTTTGCTTCCGGAATTAAGCAACAAGTTACATTAGCAAAGCTTAACACCAAAATATGTTTCCTTATGCATGTAATGCACGGGTTATTTTTCATTAACTCCTAAAATAAACTATACCAAGGAATATGCATTAAGTAATTCTCAGATGAAATTAGAAACCTGTTTTTAAGAGAAACTAATTTAGCTTTCTCTGCATTTTTTCTATCACTGAAATTACCCAAAGATTTGGACTATTAGAGTCATCTTAGTTAAACATAAAATGAGATACTGTAATATTCATCACTTTAAACAAATTAGTCAGACTAGCCAAAGCCACTTACCTTGCAAACTATGAATATTTCAATATTTCTTTCTACATTGGCTGCTAGGAAACAAGCAATCTGTGAAGGTTAAAGGAGCTCAAACTCTCCAAATGACAATGAGTTGGGTTTTGGGTATTTTTAAGGATTAATGCACCAGGATTAATGCATGATTAATTTCATGGCAGTTTTGCAGCAGCTTCCTCTCTTGAATTCTTCTACCATTCATTTACTCTCAGCTTACACTACTAAAACTGGTATTAGGATCAGGTTCTTAGGTCTTTCCCTAATACCTCCTACACAAATCTGTCATCCTCAAAAATGCCATGAGCTGAATGGTGAGAATGGTCCAACCCTTAGCTTTCCTGTGGCTGGGAGATCCTGTCAGTTCCAGCTCCTGGAGCTATCTGTAATGTGTGTCATACTGACAGTCCTTTGAGGCAACCTTAAAATTCCTACTACCATGCTGCACGTCATGAAATCAAGAAAATTAGTCATAATGATAATCCAACACATAATTACACAGCAATCTTCTTATTTCTCTGGAAGCATATAATTTCATTCTAGAAAAAAAAAAAAAAAGAAATATCTGTAAAATGTAAATTCATGGAGATTCAGTATCAATATGCCCGACAGCAATCATTTACTTCTCAATTAAAGGTACAAATTTGCTACTGAGGGGAGAAAGGTTAAGGTAAAGAAAAGAGTGACTGACATAGCAGCTCAATCTATGCAGGCTGCATTAGGTGAATAGCAATAAAAATTATTCCATTTATTTTGACAATTTCTTAAAGCATCTTATTAGATGGCCTCCCCTATCTTCATTGACTTCATCCATGACTTTGATTTTTTTTTTTTTTTTGAAGATGATCAGACATACAACACAATCCACAGAGAGCTTGCACAGTTGCAATTTCAGAACCACAAGTCACTTCATAGGTTTTGAGAGCAGGAGGCCAACAATAACACTTCTTAATATATCAGCTGGGTAAGGTAGATTTCTCATGACTGCAAGGCCTTCTAGAAAGCAGTGCTGGTGCCTGTGTATGATACTCTTCTCCCTGAATGGTACAGCAGAACATCCTAGTGTCAAGCCAAATTCATCCTCTGCCTCTGAATAGAAACCATCAGCATCTTATTTTAAACATTTGAATTCCTACGTCAGGTAAAACACTTGGAAGCACCAAAGCCTTTCCCCAGTCTCTTGCAATTTAATGCATAGCCTTATTACTTCTACCTGTCCATGGGGAAGTTTGTTCCAAGTCCCAGCTATCCTAGTTTGTAGGTACATGGTTGCTGTGTGTTTGTCTGCAGTTTCCTGTCCAAAATTTTGGCTACCATATATTACAAAGTGGTAATCCTACCCACATTCTATTGCCTTTTTCCTATACCAGATTTAGTTCCTTGGTGTTAAGCTAAACCAGACAATAGAGATAATTTCTGTAGAACTATTCCCAGTCATAGGCCAGACCTGGTCTGGGCACAAAGTACAGAGAAAGCGTCTCCATGAATGACATGAACATTCAAACAAAGCTTAACTAATGGCCTGCTACCAACAAACTTTATTATTGTATAACCAATCTCATTAGACAGGCACACAAACCAATAGTATTACTTCTGTGCTTTTCTGCCCTTTCCATGCTGGTCTTCCAGCCATGGTGGGCCACAGGGTACATAGGCAACCTCCATACATTTGCTCCCTCCAGGGGAGCACAAATGACACCTTTACAAGAGCTCTTCAGATGTGCAGGGAAGACAAACCACTTGCTACTGCAGCTGAAACCCCAGGATCATGTCCTCTATTAAAGGATCCTTTTGAAGCTTCTTCGAAACAGCTGTTTCACTAAAAATTCTCAACTATAAACTGGAAAAAACTTAATAAAGGACCTAACTCTATTAATACTGTCTTTTAGAACCCCAGAGCCTGGAGCAAGGAGACCTTTGGCATGAAACTCTGCATCAACCCCTGCAGGCATGGACAACAGCAGACAGAAGCAAGTAATGAATGAAATACATAGCCCACCTGAGCAGGCAAGGAAGGAAAGCATGACAATGCAAAGATGGTACATTTTAACCTCTGGTCATTGGTTAATAAGAAACACTGTTGTCACACTCAGTTCTCTTCCTCCTCCCCTCCACAAGGCCAGCAGGGCTGGGGGAGAGAACCTTGAGCCTCCTACGGCCACAACTTCTGGTTTTTTCAGCAACAGCTCGATACAAGACACTGGTTCAGCAGAATTGGACATATAAAGTGCAGAATGCAAAGCAAGAACCTCTGTACTCCAAGATACTCTCTGCAGTTTATTTTACCTAGACAGAAGTAAAATTTCTCACTGAACTCCACTCCTATTTATTGTCAGCATCCATAAGCAGGATCAAAAAACAAAACTCAAGTACTCTGGCCATCATCCCTATAAAATCTATTGTCAAAAGGCACATTTAACCCAATTTAAATACAGAGATCCTGCTTACAAGGTGCTCTGTGCCAGGATTAATGTTTCTATTCAAATAGCATTTCTAACCAATGGCCATAGGATTTCTCAATCAGAAGTAAAAAGGTCAATTTTGTATTCAGCTACTGAAGTTCACAGGAAAATTACACAACTGAAAATTGTTTTTAATGCCTGAAGCAGATGTGCAGCTAAACAGTTCTAGGTTTCAGCTTCCTGTGACAACTTATACCACTATTCAGTTGCTATTAATGCTTTTTAGCTTACTGCATAACTTCTTCTCCTTTATTTTATTTGCTTTTAATTCAAGTCACAGAAGTTTGTTCCCAACTTGCTGTCTCAGCACTCTGTTTCATAACTGCAAGCAAAGAACGGGAGGCCAACAGGAAGAAAAGAACATAACACCAACTACAGCAACTTACCTACTAGGTCAGGAGCAAAGTATTGGAGGCAATGTACACTGTGAGCTGTATACATTAAATAGAAAACAGTGATAAAATGATCTGATTTAAACACATTGTGCTTTTTCCAAGACTTTCTCCTTGTTAATAGTATGCAGGACAACCTGCCTTAAAAGAAGAAATGTGGGGAAAAAAAGCACAGAATTGATTTTTAAAGCCCCTCCACACATACTGAAAACAAAAGCAGTCATACAAAAGACATCCTGCATGATTACTCCTCCCTCACACCCTAACAAGGTGTTTCCAGAAAGGAGGAATACAGTGCCAGTGCAACAACCTCCTCACCCAGCCCTGTGGTACCCACCAGTGAGCCACTATCGAGCTCACACCCTTGCCCAAAATGCAAGCAAACAAGGTGGCTGCATTCTGCCACTCATGATCCTGATTGTTAAAAGAGCAAACAGTTCTTGTATGAGCCAACCGCACACTTGAAGAACCTCCTGGTTTAAGCTGCCATTCCACAGAACAACAACTAGTGTCAAAGATCCCAGTAAGAGATGAAAAATGTAATGATTTTCAAACACATGGGCAAAATTGACAGAAGTTCACTCTAAAATGCTTCAAAGACCAGATTCATTCACTTTTTGTGCTAGAACAACCACTATACCACATACTCTTGTCAAAGACCCGAAAAATCACATGGTTATCCCTATCAAGATCAGAATTGCTCTGCTATGTGATCTGGAAGAGATAAAAACCAAGAACTATTACTTTTAAAAGTTTAAAGTTTTAAAAAGTTTTAAAGGGCAAAAAGTTAAAGGAAGTAGAAGACAGTAAGAGTGATCAGCAACTATACTAAAAAGAATTCCTCAAATTATACCTTTACTTTCACGTGGAACCAACAACCTTCTCATCTAAAAAACACTCTCATACCCACTACCACTCAAAATTAAATAATCCCTTGCAGTATTAAGCAACTTCCAGAAAATCTCTTATAAATTGATTATGAATTATAGATAATTGTAATATGCAATTTAAAGAAGTGTTTTCCTTCTCCATCCCAAATGTCATCAGCTTTCTTCCAGAATAGCTATCTATAGGTAAGACAATGGCAACATTCACTGGGCATTGGCCATTCCAGAAGACCCACCCAAAGCACACAGTTTAAGATGTGAAAATACAAACACTATCTATAGAAGGAAAAACAGTCTTCTATTGCTTGGTATTTGATAAAGGAATAGATTTATTTAAAGCAAGTTCTTAAATGCTTCTTCTATTTTACCCATCAGACAGAGAAAATCTCCCTGGAATACTTCTGATTTTTTACTGAGGTTTGGGGTTTCTGAGACCTGTTGCAGGGTTGCCCATTGATGTCAAAGTCATAAAACCTTTTTTATATGCCACCCAATCAAAATCAAATTTGCTTTTAGAGAGGCAACTAGTTGTGTACAGAACAAAAATCTATCTGTATTTCACAAGCATGCTCATCCCACTATCTGCAATGTAGAGCAAAATAGGAAGTACTCTCTAAGAAGTTTGCAATTGATTTTTAGTAAATTAGTACACCTAGCATGTGTAAACTGATAGGAGAGACATATGTTCATAGCTTAATGACCCTCTAATCACCTGCTCATTCTCTCAGCCTGGAATTGATTATTCACCAGAGGCATCTTCACTCTTCTGCTTCTCCTGAAAGCTCCAGTTGAGCAACTATTAGAAACAAGACACTGGGATGAATGGACCTTCCATAGTAAATCCCATAGTAAGACAATGCACTGACAATCAACTCCAGTCAGCAACTAATGTCATTTAGTGAGAACCTGCTAAGGTTCAGGGGCATTACATCTGGGAGATGTAAGAGTAAAACACCAATGCAACTGCAGGTGGGATGGACACTGAGTGCTCTCAGATATTCAGCAGCCCTATCAGACAGTCTGTTCTGAAATTCTACAGCGCTTTAGTGCAACTTGGATAAAGAGAAAGAAAAGAGAAAGAAAACAGTTTACAAGCACATTATACTCAGCAATGACAACAGCAGTCACTCAGTAGAGGAGTTAAAATTAGACATCTGGAGAGGCGAAAGAGCCCTCCAGCACTTAGACTTAATAGAGTCACTTATTTACTGCTCACTGAATTGCTCTGCAAGAATATAAAAGCAGCCTGGAAACAAAGCATTTCTCCAGTGGCAAGGTTTCTCAGTCAGGGAAGAGTTTACACTTGGCAACTAATACAGGCTCTTGGGAAAGTTTTGTATTGAAATCCGTGTTTGTCTATCTTTGTACCAAGATTTGGAAAATAACCAGCTTACAAGAAAATGTGATTTGCTTAAATATTAAAAGGTAAAAAATTAAAGATGACACTGTAGTGTTTAACTGTTTGCATGCTTTGAAATTGTAAACTTGTCCACTGAATAAAGCATAAATGAGATTTACAGTAGGGAAAGAGCAAATTACTTCCACACTTCTGTAGCTCATCAGCTTAAAGAGCATACAGCTCCCAGCCAAATCTATTTCAGTGAAAAGAAGTGAAACTGTGTTTGTTTTCCTTGTAATTGCTATTTACAATGTGCTTAGTTGCCTGAGGGAAACAGACAGACAATTACCAGAAAGGTTCTAAATACACTTTTAAATGCTAACAGCCTAGAATTTCAGACAATAAACTGAATTACAATTATTGTCCATAGACTTGGACACACATCCTCAAGTAATTAAATTCAGTCTGTTACAATCCACTGTTTGTCATGATTTTAGATGTATCACTGCTGCTGAGATGGCCCAAATCACTCAGGGATCCAAAATGCTTTAAGGGAGGGTGGGGAGGAAAGAGAAGGGAAACAAATCACAAAAACACCAAACTTTTTTTATTGAACTTTTTCCCACTGAAGGTTAGACATGTTTGTGAATTACTAATGAAGCCAAACATAAAGGACTTAAGAATGACATTGCCAAGGGAGTCAATTTTGCCATCCAAGTAGAAGTAGAGGCCAAGCAGAAAAGAAGAAATTTGGGTGTTTACCCTGGCATTCACACATCCTTTTCTCTCAAAAGCCAGGAAGGTTAAATATAAAAAGCAATGGACAAGTGTGCAGAAATCCAGTTTTATTGTTGAATGAGTGGGACATTTAAATGGAGCACCTAAATGGAGATAGGGTTTTGGGGTTGGGTTTTCTCTTTTAGTTGGGGTTTTTTCTTTTTAAATATAACACTTATTTCTTCTTACATCCGTTTTTAAAGATGTTGAAGTATGAATGGTTCCCCGCAAAATTTTCAATTTGTCTGAGAAAAGGAATGTGTTATTTGAGGACACAGGCCCCAAGCTTCCACACATTAAAGAACAATTCAGTTTTACCTGCTTGTGATGGTATCTGTCTTAAGAGACCTAAAAACGTCATTTGCCTTCCTTTTCTACAAGTCACTGCTAGATACCACTACTTAGTACTTAACAGTCTACTTCTGCCACATAAGAGCAAATAGGCCTCTTAAAACTGGCACCATATCCAAAAGAAAGTGCTGAACCTGAGAAATTACAACTCCTTGACAGGGCCAAGATAGCAGAAAGTTCTGGCACCCTGAAGGACTGCAAGAAATCCCTGTACTTTAGAATCATTAAAGTAGATATTTTATCTACTTTAAACTGAATTCTCAGCAACCTGATGCTTGTTTAACGGCCTTGAGAGTAGAAAGTGAACTGGGAGTAGCAGCTTCCACGTGTGCAGGCAGGCCACAAGCTACCAAACTGGCAGCCATGTGGCAATCCTCAACATATCTGAGTTTAGTGCACCTATACAGAATCAAATATACACATGTTAGGGTGTGGCTGTACATACATCTATTAGGGTGTGGTGCATCTACACCCACAAAAACATCACCTGTCTCAGTCAGAAAACGGGATTACCTATCCTTTACCAGACCAGGACCAGACTTTTCTCACAGGTTTTTCAGCTGAGCATTTCCAACATTAAATTCTGTTCACTAGTTGGATGTGGCTGGTAATGAACAACTACCTTTTCCTGATTCTCTGCTTTACAGTACACATGTACTATACCACAGCTGAGAGTTATGAAAGAATAAAGCCTAACCCAGGAAGGGTGCTAACCCACCAAGGTTATCAGTCTGATCTTCAAACAGGCCATTCACTTAAGAGCTGGACTTGATAATCCTTGTGGGTCTCTTCCAACTCAGAATATTCTGTAACTCTTTTCTCCTGTAAATTAAAATCAAGCAAACCCGTTCCTCTTTAGCACCTCATCTGTTGATCTGATGACCCATCCTTACTGTACATTGTCCAGAGGCAAGATGTAAGGTGTGTGAAGGGAAAACCATTGCAATGAGCCTGCCTCTGACTGCCCTTCAGTCAATGCATTTTAGAACAGGCCCCTTTTTATTTCTTTAAACAAGGTGAGTTTTCTATTGGGTTGGCCTTCCAGGTTATGCTGAATCAGACTTATTTCATGAATATTACAGCTGCTTAAATGCAAACCCAAGCAAAACAACCCCTCCTTGGTTTCTTCTTGGGAATTTTATATTTTAGTAAATTCTCCTTTAACCTGACCTCAGGAGACCTACACAGACTTAAGACAGACTCTAAGGAAACTTTGTAGTCAAGCACCAAGACTAATAAAAGCACTATTCATCTAACTTACACACAGAGCCTTTAGTGATGAGTCAACCTGTCCAGTGAATCTAGCAACACAGATTATGGCAATTTATCCAACTCGGCAACAAGCAAAATGATTTTATTTACATTCTAATGCAGATGTACAAGTCAGAGCACCATTCCAGTTAAAGTGCAAGGTGAAATTTGGAGGTAAGGGTCTGACCAAGGCTTCATGTGCTAGGTGTGGTTCATTATCTACCTTTAATCACTTTTTATTTTGGCAGTAAATTCAGGGCTTGTCATGCCAATTTAATTATTCTATCATTTGAACTTTGCATCTTTATGAAGGCAGTTGTGCAAACACTTCTCTACTCAGCTTTATGTTTCCAAGATTAGTTTCACATGTTTAGAAAGTTTGATGAAGCTGAATTACCATTCTTAAGCAAACTGGAAAAGCGTCAGAAAGGTTTTGCTGCGCTATGGCATCTCTTAGAAAAGCTGACTGCATTCGCTGATGCAGAGCGGGGAGGAAACTGCAGTTGCATTTTGGAGCTCCAAGAGGAATAGTGGTGATAAACACATTTTCACATTTGCCAGGGGACAAAACGCAGGACAGCACCAACAGCCACTTTTGCCCGCAGGAAACGAGGTGGGGCATCCGTGGAAAAGAGGACTGGAAAAGGAGGAGGGTACCGGGAAAACAGAAGGACGGCAGCAGGAACTCGCATCAGAGCGGCGTAACTTTCAGCAGCATCCTCCTCCCCGTGCTGCTGCTGCAGCTCCTCTCCCCTGGGGGCTGCCGGGGGGATGGCTCCGCGGCCCGGGCCCGCTGGGGCGGCGGCGGGCAGGGCACCGGCC
>WBNO01032943.1:62069-95566 GCA_013400575.1 Peucedramus taeniatus
GGCCGCCCAGGTGCGAAGGGCAGCGGTCGTGCGGACCCGCAGCCCTGCCCTGCCCCGCTCTGGGATGCGGGCTGCGCTGCCTTCTAGCGCAGCGGAGAGGCCGCCCGGAGAAGCAGGCCGGTCTGGGATCACCTGCTGCGGGGGGCTCGCAGGCGCGGCTCTGCCTCGTCACGCTGGGTTTGGCGCAGGGGCTGCCGAGCACCGCGCCCGGACCCCATCGGCCCGGAGCCCGCTGGCCCCCCTGGCGCGGCCTCACGCAGGAGCTGGGCCTCCGCGCTTGAGTCACGTTCAAGTTTCACTTTCCTTCTGCTATTTAAATGGACATGAAATCCAATCTTTCCCGAAGGGGACGGACTGCATAGCTTCGTACAGTCGGGAGCACATGTTTGATGTAATGAGCTGTGGGTCGGCTTCAGCTGTGGTGGTTGGGGTTGTGCCTGGTCAGGATGGAGAGCACTGGGGCAGAGCAGGTGTTCAGCTGCTTTGTACCGCTAGCCCTGACGTTTGTTTTCAGTATGTTCTGAAATTCTTTTTTATACAACCCATTGTGTACTGTATGACTGTGGCTTTATTCCTCTAAATTCATGTATGTAAGCAAAAATAATTTCCATATGGATGCTGTAGTCCTGCTGGAGAATTTACACAGCTTTAAATGTGTGACTAGAAGATTAACTTAGAATGGTTTGGTTTCTGTTGTCAAGCAGCAATGAACAGATACAGATTTTGCAGCTCTTTCAAACTTACCTCTTCACATTTAATCAGTAGGCCTTGTATCCATACTACTACCTAATCTTTTATTTTTTAAAAAATGCTTCCACAGAATCTGGCCTTTACCAAATTTCCTATTAAGTAGCTCTGAAAAGTTTATTTGCTGATAAGTAACAAAGGAAAGCTGGAAGTGTTCCAAGTCTCTATTTCTGGAAACTTGACTTGCAAGTCAGCAGAAGATTCAGTAAATAGATTTCTCCCTTGCTCCACCATCTCATTATTATGGGAAGCAGTAAACAAAAATTAAAAGTTTCCTCAAAACTTTAAACCTGGAGTCTTTCTGATCAATTTTCCAGCTCTCCTTGGATTTCTCTGGCTAGCTAAATACCTTCCTTCCCACCTAAGTCCTGACTATTACCTTTAGTAAGTATCAGGAATATATGGTTTTATATCAGCTCTTTCTTACTATAAAATTGAAAAGCAATGTAGAAACATCCTTCCTCCTTTCTTTGTGAGTACACTGAAACCATTCTGATAGAATGCTTACCTAGTGCAATATTTTGTCTGAGAGTAATGCGTACTGATGTAATTTTTATCTTCCTGTTGCAACACTGTTTATTAAAAAACACTCTTTGATTTATGTGAAAAGTCACTGCAATCATTGTGATTACCTGCTCAGAGGTCTGACCCCAGCTAAGCACTTGTTCTGACTCACTTTGCCCAAGTTATAAAAGGTATGTAATAAAACAGCTAATTAAAGTCAAGTTCATTGGGATACATACATATCTTTTAATGTAATCAGAATTCAGAAACCATTTACTACTATGTTTTTAGTGCAAATTTACTCCTCCCTATCTTCCTAAAAATACACTTTATTTCCATTTGTTAATGTTCAAACACTAATAAAAACTAAATCATAACTATCTTTTGAGATAAATTAGTTGTAAGAATGGCAACAGATCTTTTGGGCTCAAAAACAAGACCAAAGAAACAAGAAAAAATGATGTCATGTGTCACCTGTTACCTGTAAAATCTTCCACTTGAGACCTGGAACATTTTACCATTTAATGAGATTAGTAGGGATTTATTTGTCCAAGTCTGCTGTTAGTGATTACTTTTCTTCTAGACTTTATGCTTTCCTTCAAATTCAGTTGTGCATTTGTATTGCCTTTACAGAGTATCTTTGATCAAGAGAAATTTTAGAGTGGCTTTTCTAGGACCTCAAAATATTCAAACTGTAAAAATAATTCAGAGGTCCAAAGGAGTAATGCTCAGCAGTTATATCTGCAGTCAAGGTCATTATTCCAAAAGAGGACTGCATTGCACAATAATGGCATAATATTGTCCTATTTATAGGACTATAAATAAAGCTTTTGTAAGTGATCAAATTATTTGTAATGGCTGTGTACACAATATAGATTTTTTTGTAAATGTTAGCCCACATTAGTGGGCATTGTACACTATGGATGTGCTTCTGACAGAAAATACAGTGGTTTTGTCCTTCTGGCAGGCACTTAATTATTTCTCTCAAATGGTTTCTGTATGGAACACTTTCAAAACTCTTACACATGATTTTTCATAAGTACTTCTGGTTTCTTCCCACCTTCTATATTTCTTGCCTCTCTCAAATCTCCTCAGATGTACTAAGGATATATGAAAAGCTCTACTTGAAACAGTCCTAGGAAAAAAAAAAAGACTAGAAGGAAGATTGGTGGTGTGATTTAACCCCAGCCAATAACTAAGCACTATGCAACTGCTCACTCACTTCCTGAGAGGGGGAGGAGAACTCAAAAAAAGGTAAAACATATGGGTTAAGAACAGTTTCATAAACAAAATGAAGTAAAATACAGTGTAATAATAGTAATTAAAAGTGAGGTAATAAAAAAAGAGGAGTAAAACTCAAGAAAACCGAGTGATGCACAAGACAATTGCTCACCACCTGACCGAACTCCAGCCCATCCCTGAGCAGCCATTGGCTCCTCATGGCCAAATCCCCTGATTTAATTTAATGAGCATGATGTTGTATGGTATGGAATATCCCTTTGTGTCAGCTGTCTATGCTCCCTCCCAGCTTTTTTTGTGTCTCCTTGTTGGCAGAGTATGAGAGAATGAAAAGTCCTTGACTGAGGGTGAACACTATTGAGCAACAGCTGAAACATCAGAGTGTTATCCATGTGATTTTCCTACCAAACCCAAAATGCAACACTGTACCAGATATTAGGAAGAAAATTAACTCTATCTCAGCCAGAAACTTGACAACCTGGTTTTTCAAGCTTTTTCAAGTAAGGACAGATAAGTACAGGAAAAAAAATCTTTATTGTTTTTAATTAAGATGACTCACTGTGTTTAAATATTTAAGAATGGAACTTGGGAAACATCCTTGTGTTACACTATGAGTGATCAGAGGATTTAGACTCCCTCAAACTATTTTTTGAACCACTGTTGATTCTGGGAGCTGCATATCCTGCTGTGACACTGGGGAGGGGTTATCTTTCAGGGCTACCAGTTTGGAAGAAGAGGAAGGGAACTCCTATGTCCTGATGAAAACATCCAGTTAACTACTTTTAGGGTGATACTTGTGTGTCATGTCTGACTTACCCCATTAAATCTGTAGTCACACTAATACCAGTAACAGTTGAGCGCTCCCTGTGGGGTCATGGTACTCCAGGCAAGCCCTCATCAGCCCTGAATCAATGGAAAGCTTTACTTCATATGTTTGAACCATGCCAGTGCCCTCCATACTTGTCAGCAAAATGTTTGCTTTTTTGCAATAGTGCAACACTGTTAACTTCTGCTGGGCTCGTGATCTGGTATAACCCCAGGTCCTTTTGTGTGGGGATGGAGATTGGGTGAGTTCATTGGAAGAGACTTTTAAGATCATTGAGTCTAACTGTTAACCCAGCACTGCCAAGTCCAACATTAAACCATGGCCCTAAGTGACACGCCTACACCACTTTTAAATACCTCCAGGGAGAGTGACTAAATAAAGGATGGAGACGCTCCTTTAACCCTCCTTTTGCTGCTCATGTGTTTATAGAAACATTTGTTTCTATACATTTGTTTACTGAGTTACAAATTTTTCTTGAGTTATACATTTTTTTATTGGGTTGGCAGTACCAAGTCAAATTTGGCAGGGACACAAGGTTAGTTTTTAAAAAGATTAATTGTTTCATGATCTACAAACTAATTGAAGCATTTTTAAAGTCTGTATAACATAAATATTTTCCAGTAGTGAGTAGGAATTCTGACTTGTGCTAGGTAGTTTGAAAATGAAGTTAAATTTTTCATCATTGGGACATATGTTTTTAGTTAGGCTGAAGGGGAAGCAAAAATTGAACTGTATTAGCAGTATGAAGTTATTGTTTAATAATGATTTTTTAATTTCTTGAACTGATTTTTATAACACAAAGGTGGATTTTTAAAAGAAATATACTTCAAAATAGATAATGCACTCCTGAAGTTAAGAGCAGAATCTAATAAAAGGTTTGAAATGCCCAAGTGCCAACATTCTGAGTGCTGCCAGCCTGTCTGTCCCTGCCTACACTCCCAGGGCTCCCGCCCGCCCTGCCGTGGTTCAATACCCCATATCAGCTCTCAGGGTCATCGATCACTGCCCCAGCAGCACCACAGCCCTGCCTGGCACTGGCCATGGGCCCCGCTGTCCTGGACCCTGACCACCTGTGGGCTGACTTGCCAGCCTGGTCTCCACAGCCTCATCACTACAGAGTCACTCAACAGTCATGAGGCTGTCCCTGACCCTGGTTACTCTCACTGGGCTGACCCCACGTCACACCCTCAGCTCAGCATCAGACCAGCCTCAGCAGCACAGCACACATGGACAGGGCTGCCCTCAGCTGCCCTCCTCCTTCAGTGGGGGTGGGGGGATGAGCCATAACTGGTGACACTTTACCTGCCTTGCTGGCCCAAACGGGGACTCCACTGGCCCCGGCCCACACCGCACCCTGGCCAGGAGATGGGTATGGAGAAGGCAGAGCCAGGCTCTTTTCACAGATGAGGAGTGCAGTGCTAAGAGGTGGCAAATAGCAAGGTGCACCCAGAGAACACCCAATTGGGCTTAAGTACACCATTTTCAAGCAGAAGGGTGGTGAGCACTTGAGTGAGCTGCCAAGAGAGGTTGAAGAGCTTCATGCCTGGAGCATTTCAAAACTTGACAAGGCTGTGAACAATCCAGCTTTGAAGATCAGTCTGTTGACAACAGAAAGTTGGGCCATACAAACTTCAGACATCCTTTCCAACGTGGACTGTTATGTGATTCTGCAGGTAGTACGCTGCTGAGAGTGACAAAATGTGCAGGTATTTTTACAGGAATTTAATTAGAGCCACAAAAGGCTGTTCCTCCTCATGAATTCACCATCTGTCTTTGATCTTGCTCTTCAGTTTCTGACTCTCTTTCTATTAAGGTTTATATCCATTTGACCAGTGGGATTTTTACTCAGAACTTGTTTCATACCTCTCACTCTTTATCCCTTTCTGCTAAGGGTTTTATCCTACATGCATTAAATTTAGTTAAACTGTTGAACTTCAATAACTAGTGATAAGTATCCTAAGACTCCACAATTTTGAAATACCTTGCTGGGTTCATAGAAATGCTAAAATTATTTCAGCGCAACACATACATAATATATCTATAATTCAATAAAACAGTAAGAATGCCTGTTACAATTTCTGTTAGCATTCCATGACTGAGTGTCACAGGAAAAAAGCCATACCTGGCCCAGTACATGTTGTTGGAGATGTTGAAGCACTGTGAGGGCATGTCCACATACACACGGTACCATTAGAACTTCCAGCATTTCTCAAGTCAGATGTAAATTAGGAAGAGACATATAGAAGTAGTTGCATGTCTACATAGCCACTCACTTATGCTTCCCAGTAGGCCTGGAGTAGAATGAGACTTTAATTTTCCCACATCCCAGTGTTAATGTTTTGACTGGTAGACCATGTCCTTGTTATTATAGTAAATCTAGCACAAGGCAATTAAAATATGCATGCCACAATGCAGCATGTTTTCAGAAGATATTCTGGCTGTATTTATGTTTCAAGAAGATTAAATAATGTTCAAAATGAGCATCCAACCTTTTTCCAGTGTTTGTCCAAATAGTGCAATTTTCTAAGAATTTTTCTATTTCTACTAAAAAACCCCAAAACTGTAGAGGCCCAACTATTCACTTGTTGTCTTTTAATCTCACGAGAACAAAACTAATGTGAGGAGTAATAGATTTCAAAGGTTTAATGGTTTCAATGATTTCAAAGGTTTTTAAATGCCAGTATTTTGAATATACAGACACTCTGTAATGACTTAAATGACCTACAAAGAGGTGTGAAAACTCACATTCCTTCTCTTCAAACTATTCAAAATTAAGCAAATCTTCCTTGAAATCCTGTTAAAATTAATTTCCTGAATTGGCTGAGTTTGAGGAATGTAAAATATTTCTAGATTCCAAAGCCTGCTTATCTGAAGGATAGGAAATCTTGATAGTGTTATCTTTTCTTCACTAATGCAAATGCCTATATTTAACACTGCACATAGTTTTAGAAATTTAGATGTGCACATTTATTTCCATCTCAAATATTTTAGAGGTATTTTGTAGAAGAATGTTTCAGATTAGGAGAATTAAGAATTTTTAGACAGTTTGGTTAACTGTCTCAGAACAAATTTTTCTTGGCTTCATTTTAGTTGCGCCAACACTGAATTTAGAACTGAAGATTTTTGAATGCCAGAATTAAATTACTATGACTTTGTGGTATGATTTGTATCTTAATGCTGGGAGTTCACTGTCTTGCTAGGAATAATAGGATTTAGAAAAAGGCCCCAAACAGCACTTTTACTTAAATTGCTGTATCAGAACTATGTTCCAGCAATGAGTGGAAAATCTTCAAGACTCCTTCTATTGTTTATAAAAAGAGGATGAATTCTTTCAGCTCTGCCAATTACAGACAACATTTCAAACAACTTCAGCACCTTTAGGATCATTTTGGAATAGTATTAGCACTTCTATTGTTTGCTTCCATGGTTATGTCTGGCAGAGGAATTTTAACAGTTTAGCAACAGACAAAGCATGCTCAGAAATTTTCCTCTTTTAACTACTTTGTCTCCTATACACAGGAGCCCATGAAGGGCTTTTTCTTTTCCACGTGCTAATTACCATAAATATTTTGGAGATTGTTCTACAAAGTCTGTTTTGTTTTCCAAATCATTAGCAATGTTAAAAACAAACTTTCTGACAAAAATGTTGGCAGAAGCTCAAACACAAGTCCTAGTTCATCAAGGAAACCCCTTCCTATGCAAAGGGAACTCTGTAGGGACCTTTACATTCTGTTCATTTGCCAAAACACATGAGGTTTAATGCGTGAGATTCCAGCCGTGCTTAGGTTTTTTGTGTACAAATGATTTAGACAAGACCAATTAAAAGTTAAAATCAGTTGAATCATCAGGGAAGAAGGATGAAGCAGTACTTTTTGAGGTTGAGAATTGCCACTCCTCTTTAACAGGAGGCTGTATATAGACTAGAGAAAGGGATCATGGGTGTCAATGGCAATGATGCTTGGTTTGCAATTACTTGTAAAAGGCCTAGACAGCTTCAGCATGAGTACAAAACACAAGGGCAAAAGAAATATCATGGAATGGCCTGGGCTGGAAGGGACCTTAAAGATCATCTGGTTTCAACCTTCTGCAATGGGTGGGGACACCTCTCACTAGAACAAGTTTCTCAAAGCCCCATCCAACCTGGCCTTCAAAACTTCCAAGGATGGGACATCCACAGCTTCTCTGGGCAACCTGTTCCAGTGCCTCATCATGTTCATAGTGAATAAATTCTTCCAAATATCTAATCTAAACCTGAAAGAGTTCAGTCTAAAGCCATTCTACCTTGTCCCATCACTACATGACCTTGTAAAAAATTCCTCTCCATCTTCCTTGTGGGCCCCCTTTAGGTACTGGAAGGCTGCTATAAGGTCTTCTCGGAGCCTACTCTTCTCTAGGCTGAACAATTCCAGCTCTCTCAGCCTGTCTTCATACTGCAAAGCCCAGGATGTGGTTGCCTGTCTGGTCTGCAAGTACACTTTTATGAGCTTCTTGTCGACCAAACCCCCAAGTCTTTCTTCCCAGGACTACTCTCAATCCTTTCTCCACCCAGCCTGTATTTGTGCTTGGGATT
Source organism: Peucedramus taeniatus (assembly GCA_013400575.1). Classification (NCBI taxonomy): domain Eukaryota; kingdom Metazoa; phylum Chordata; class Aves; order Passeriformes; family Fringillidae; genus Peucedramus; species Peucedramus taeniatus. Next base: position 69,956 of record WBNO01032943.1, read on the forward strand.
GTCCTGGCCCAGGTGCAGGACCTTGCACTTGGCTTGTTGAATTTCAGGCAGTTCACATAGGTCTATCTCTCAAGATTGTCCAGGTGTGTCTGGATGACATTCCTTCCCACCACCATGTCAACCATACCACACAGCTTTGTGCCATTGGCAAGCCTGCTGAGGGTGCACTTGATCCCACTGTTTATCATTTTACCAAGCTTAATACCTGAAAGAGAACACCCGAGTAAGGGCTCATAGTTCATGCTTCACTGGAGCATAAAGAAGAGTGTTTCTCTCCAACCACTTTTAAGATGATTCTCACCTCATGGTTACTCAGGTAGTAGCAGTTAATGTCCCATGAACTTATTCACTGATACATCTGTTCACTTTGTCATGCAAAGAGTTTTTCTGTACAGCTATATAGAGGCTCTCAAAGGTCTGGAGACTATGGCTTTAATACAGTGGTTCTGCATACCATAAATTCTTAATATGAAGCTAACAAGCACCTAATGAAGATTTCTACTGAGATAACAATAACTTCCCATACCAAAACCCCAAAAGGATGCTGTATTTCTGAGACAATATTTTGAAGATGAACTAACCTGCTCATTTTGAAGTTTGACAATGTTTTTCAAATAGCATTATGTCCTTTTACATAGTTAAGATTATTTCTTCTGACCTTACTTTGTAAAAATATCCAATGTTATTTTCTGTTGTGCAAAAAAGAAACAACAGAGACTTTGTTTAAACAGCAGATTTTCTGGTTTCAAGTGGTCATGTACAAGATAATTCACCATTACTGTGGATTTGCAGTTACAGGACAAGAATGACAGAGTTTCAGAAATAATGTGGCGTTGTTGCCTGTGCATAGCAATTAGTTGGTGGCCTAGTTCAGATGAGAGTTTCAGTGTCTTATAAAATGTCCAAAGAATAGCTGTCCTAGTTAATATAATTGACTGCAAGGGACAGTTGAAGGGCATGGTTTATTTATTTGAGAAAATGTTATCCAAAAATTAAATAAATTTGGGCAATGAATAAGCTGTAGGGAGAAATATGAGTAAATGATAAATTGTAGAAGTAGACTGATAAAAACATTACTGCACAGCATTAAATATCTTATCTGGCAAATAATAGGGTGTCTTCTTTCTCAAGTTTTTGAGCTGTTTTATTGATTCATACTTGTAAGAAGAGACTTCTTGAAGAAAAGCATTACTCAAAATGTGTTTAAGTGTTTATGTACAATAAATAAATACTTAAATAAACATATCACTACTTGTTACTTTATCCTACCATTACTGCTTGTACAGTCCTCGTAATTCTTCTAGTGAATGCTCATACCACAGGTTTCCCTTTTGGCTTTATCCAAAACTTCTAAATCTCCTTTAAAAAGAGAATGTTACTGGTTTTCAGCAAATCCCACTCCTATACAGCCCATGCAGTCTGTGCTGTGACATGCCTCAAAAGGAAGGCACTGCTGGGGGAAGTACAACAGCTACAATGACTCAGAGGCCTCTTTCCTAAGTGGTGCTAAGTAAATTAAAGTAATCCATTGTGTATGTTTAATATTTAGATTGAATATAATCTGCCATTTCGTTACTCACTCATTTGCTATTGAAAGGACTTTTGAAACTGCATCTCACTCTGCCTGCCTCCCTGCAGCTGTAAGCATACAGTCAGACTTTTTTTTGCCAAGCTCTATTTGGCAATAAAGACGAGTTTCATGAGTCAGAAAATACAAGACTTTCTCAAAATCCTGTTATCATGTATCTTTTCTGTAAGGAAAAGTTCTTCTCTGAACTTGCCCTGACAGTGAAAAAATGCTGCAGGTGACATTATTTGTGGTAACTGACCTAATGGTACGAGTATTACCCTTGTTCCCTACGCAGTGTGAGCTCCCCGTTCTCTGAAAGCCAGAGCTTGGTTTACTTCTGATACTTGTAATCTGTGGCCAAACCAAAGAACCTCCATTACCCCAACAGTTTTAATGTTGGTTGGCCAGCACTAACCAGGCCTGCAGGAGATGGATAGAATATGCACATAGCTGTACTGCAGAGCGCTACAGCAATTTACTGCTGCACTACTCAGCTGCTCAGATGTATGAACCAACTTGTCATTCAAAAGCATAACAGTGATCCTACTGTACTGTGCTAATTCCATGTGTTAGGAGCACTGGTCTGCAGAGAGGCAGTTGTGTATTTATTGTGGCTGTCCTTGAAGTGGTTGTCATATTCAAGCCCTGTATGCTGCAGCCTCACTAGGTGCTTATTCCACCATAAATTTATCAGCAAGAATAGATCACAGCAGCTTACTAGTTGATGCTCTAGCAGAAACTGAAAAAAGCAAATAGAAAACCAAACATTAAGGGTTTTGACAAATACCTTCAAATACATCTTCATGGAGAATGAGGAGGGGCAACAGTCTTCTAGCAATGCAGGCCTGTCTCAAAGCAAGTCCAGTTATTGTTGGACAATGAATGTGGGCTATGTTCCCAGAAATCACAGTGTGGTGGAGGTACCATTGGCATAAGGTTCAGTATCCATTTATCCTTGGTAATGCAGGTGGTGGATTTGGACATGAGTAAATAAAAAAAAAAAAAAGATTCTATGTAGTACTATTAGTATATATTAAAGAGAAACGTCAGAATTCTTTATCACATGAAATAGTGCTTCTCCATCATAAGGTGACAGATCTTGCCTCATTAAACAGACACCTAAATGTGGTGAGCTTTTTTCCCCTTTTGTTACTAGAGTTTTAAAAACAATTACTTGCCTCCAGTGCAAGAGTCCCCAATTCTTTTCCACTGTGTGATGTAAATACAGCATTAACTAATGAAATATAGGTGGACTGGAAAGGAGTTTTGCAGAAGGCAGGAGCTAATAGTCCACACAGTGCTTCCATAAAGTAGGTAACTAAATAGGCAGCATCTTTCTGTAACTTTTCTGACTATAGTCAGTTTCCTTGTAATGAAATTATATTGGTGCCTTGCTTTTGCCTCCCTGATCATGTGTGCCTCAAAACTGAGCTAATTTGATTTCTTTCCTGCTAGAAATTATTTATTCTGACTGAGTCAGAATCCAGTGAGTGTTTTAGACCCCAAAGGAATTGTTTGTTCTTAGAATTAGCTACGTGGGTTGTTCAGTGAGTCCAGACTCAGAGCCTTGAACAGATTGTTCAGCTGAAAGGGGGAGGGTAACTTCCTTACATTACAAGATATCAATTTTAACTTCTCTTTAAAAGATAATTCAAATAGTATAACATGGTTGCTCTCAGGCCAGATGTTGGTATGGTCAGTTTTAGCTATAAGGTCACACACTGTGGTTGGATCACAGAATCTGTGAGAAATGTAATCTCCCTCTCAGAAAAGCACCACTGTAATCACTGTGTCCTAACAAGCATGACAGTGCCAAGGTGCACTGAGAGTATGTTCAACTACACCTAACGTTTGCACAACATTTAATCTACAAACTATTTTGTAAAGACCAAGTGAATAATCTTCATGCCTCCTACCTGGAAACGTAGTTGCAGTTTTTAAATTTCATTTGGCAAAACATTATGCTGAGTGTTAAGTACCCTGAATGTCCTTTGGTTTCCAGAATAAGCCTATGGCTTTTCTAGAACTGTGCCTTTAAATTATTTAGCAGCTTTCAAATACACATAGCTAGTGTTTATGTAAAGACATAGTCCCTTTCCCTCTGAGTTTTAAATCTGAGGTCCTTATACAGCAAACATTTATCTGCATATTATATTTTTATATGTGTGAGAGGTTCACAATAAATTTCCACTGGGAAATATTTACAGAAAGACCACACCTGCTGAGCTTCAGCCTTTTGGCAAGTGCACTATAGAGGCCTAATGGGAATTCATGGAGAAGAAAGATTGCCTGCATTTAAAAAGGGTGTGAACCCTCCAAGCTCTGAAGCTATGTGCAAGTTTATATTTAGATAACCTGAAAGCTCTGCCTATAAATTGTCAGGGAGAATTAATGAATAGAGCATGTGCAGTATATCAAACATTTGGTGTCTCAGCCACTATTTTCATGTGTACCAAAGTACATGTGTGTTCATTACTGATGGCTGTATACAATATGACGTTTAAAGTTTAAAAATACACATTATTTGAATGTATCTGAATGCAGAAACCAGTGACCCACTTTCTTTAATAGCTGGGAAGCACTTTTTGTGTTCCAGCAAGTATTTCTAAAGGGGTTTGTGAATCAAGCAGTCCTGACATAGTTCATCCTAGAATATAATACTGATCTTTAAAATAAATAAAATGCAAGTTCTATTTCAGCCATGGCTTCAGTTTCTGATTTTTTTCCCTTGGCCACATTTTTTTCATAGACTCTACTTTAAGAAGTTATGTCACACTTTACAAAAGAAAAATATTATATATGAAATGTATATCCTTTATCTTGCCTGTGGACTCCATGCTACAGCTGTAAATCTCACATTTCTTCTTTCTTACTTATTTCTGATGAGAGACAGTATGAAGCCATCAATGGCTTTGCAATGGTATGTATTATTTATTTATGTCCCAAAGTTGTTAGCAATTGTCTTAATAAGACTGAATGCTCTGCAGCTCTTGCCAGCCTTGCAGTAGCTCTTAGTCCCCTTTCCCTCCTCCCCCCAGGCTCTTTGGTAGGTCTATTATTTCATTTGAGGTTAAGGTACAGCATATCTCATAGTTTTAGCTCCTGAATTTTCTCTCTTACATCTAGAGATGGCATTCATATGAACTTGTAGCATGATGAGCCTTTCCTGTAGCCTCTAAAAATATGTTTGCTATCTCAAAATACATTCAAATGGTGATCCAGATTCATGGACACGGTAGGTTTAATTCAAGATGTATTAAAGAATTGCATGAAATGAAGACTTTAAATCTGCCTTTATACTTAGCTTCTTTTTTTTTTTCCACTGGTAAGTGAACCATGTAACAGACTGCTCATTTCTAAAGAGCAGTGATCCTGTCTCCTGTAGAGGCTGCTTCACTATGAACTCCCTCCTGCAAGGTGCTGAGCACTCTGGCCTTCATTCATCCAAGACTTCAGATACTGAGCTGTTGGACCAAGATCAGTGCATAACAGTTTTCAGGATATAGCTTTGTTCCAAGAAGTATTGTTCCTCATTTACTCCTGTCAGAGGATGGGTCTAAATAAAGGAAATAATCTTGTCTTTCTGTTTTGTTTGTCTAGCAGAAGAGAGACTATTAACCTAGACTAGAGGACTTTAAAATCAGCTCAACTTACAATATTCCATCTGCTTTGCTCTATAATGATGTTAAGGTCATGATAAACTGTATATTTCTGTGTAAAAGTTAAATTAATAGCAGATATAAATTAATACCAAAAAATAATCTAACACATTCTAACGTTGTTATTATTTCATCAAGCAATAATGAACTGGGAATTTGGTCAGTATATTAAAAATATACTTAATAAATCCTATGTTATTCTTGTGGCTCCCTTCCACATCAGCATATTTTGTGATTCTGTGAATTAAGCATTTAGATGTATGTAGATTGCACAGCAAAACAGTAAAATAATTGATTCATGTGTGTGATTACTATTGTACCAATGAAAAACCAGCCTTTTCTTGGAAGTCAGGAAGGCAGTGCAACTTTGACTTAGGACTTACACAGTAATTTAGTCCATGAATTGAGAGGAGAGTAGAAAATTGTCTCAAACATACTGGGCATATGTTCTTTAGGAAAGGAAAAATTTTGTGTCATCTAACTGGCACTCATATATACACTGCATTTTAGTGTGAAAAAGGAGAATAAATTTTAAATGTGGCAGTGGTGCCAGCCCAAGTCACCCACTTTGTATCTATAGCTGTTTGTGGAGGCAACACAGTAAGCAGATCAGCAGCTCAATTTAATTAAAATTTGCTATTTTCCAGTGGATTTTTGCTAACTGAAGTAATGATCTGCACTCTGTATGATACACTCAGAGCTATATACCAGCATGTAGAAGTGATGCAAAAAGGCTGGAGGGGTGGAATGCCAGCAATAACTTCACTTGGTAGTGGCACTATGTACTTATCCCTGATGTACCAGTTGTAATGTGAAAATTTGTTCTCAGTGTAAATGGAAAACAAATGTTAAAAAGACCCGTTCTAGGTAGATAAAAGGGCTTTGTAGTTGACTCTGAAAAGAACTTGACCTTCTGCCAGAGACCCTGCCTGTGGACATGAGGAATCTTGCAATTACTGGCTGTTCCATTTGTCAGCAAATACATTGTTGTAGAGAATGCTGCGAAGATATGTTTCTTCAGTCTGTAAAGTGGTTGCATGAGAAAAGCCAGCTAGGCCAGAAGGGCTAAAATGAAAAGCCAAAACACTCAAAAAACATTGAAGTTATTAAGGCATAACAGGCTATGTAATGTATATAGTTTTGTTTCTTCAAAAGTGACTTGCACATGTTTGCAAATACTATCTACTAAATATTCTGCAGTAGTTGCACTTGTCCTCTAACTAACTAGTTTCACTGTTCAGTTTCAGTTTCAGTTTGCGTGTGATTTCACATTTCCCGGGCACTGGAGCAGAGGTTCCCTTGCAGCCTGTGGTGCAGATCATGGTAAGGCAGCTTCCCCTCAGTGGAAGTCCACGGTGGAGTAAATATCCACTGTAGAGCAGATATCCCATGGAGCACCTCACCCTGGAGCAGGAGGATGCCTGAAGGAGTCTGTGACCCTGTGGGAAGCCTGTGCTGGAGCAGGCTGCTGGCAGGACCTGCGGCCTCATGGAGTGAGGAACTCACACTGGAGGAGGTTTGCTGGCCACATAAGGGGACCCAGTCTGGGACAGTCTGTCCCTTAAAGGCTGAACCCTGTGGAAGGGACCCAACCTGAAGCAGTTAATGAAGAATTGCAGCCCATAGGGAGGATCCACATTGGAGAAGTTCATGAAGGACTGTCTCCTATGGGAGGGACCCCGTGCTGGAGCAGGGGAAGAGTGTGAGAAGTCCTCCCCTGAGGAGGAAGGAGTGGCAGAAGCATGTGAGGAACTGACTGAAAACCCCATTCCTAATCCATTGTTCCTAATCCATAATTGTTCTGCTGGAGGTGAGCAGATGGAGAATTCACAAATGAAGATGAGCCTGGGAAGATGGAGGGGTGGAGAGAAGGTGGAGTTTAGATTTGTTCTTATTTCTCATTATACTCCACTGATTTGATTGACAATAAATTAGAATAATTTCCCTAGGTTGAGCCTGGTTTGTCCATGATGGTAATTGCTGAATGATCTCCCTTGTCCTCATCTTCACCCAGGAGCCTTTAGTTGTACTTTCTCTCCAAAGTCCAGGTGAGGAGGAGAGTGACTGAAAAACTTTTGTGGGCACATGGTGTCCAGCTAGGCTCAACCCACCTCTGTCAGTAAAAAGACATTCTGTAAGTCCAATCTTTGGACATGTGACAAGACGGCCTTTGTGATGTTATCCAGATAATCTGTAGTGATTTAAAATCCTATTGTAGTTTCTGTATCACTAGTTTTATTATTTGATTAAAATCCAGCAGAGCATTAAGGATTAAATTTGTCTGAGGATGAATGATTTACAATTAGTTAGAAAAAATGAAGGTATTAAAGAATATGCCAGGTTAATTTATTTGACAAATGAGTGTAAAGCTACTTACACAAACATTTCAGAACAGAGCAGCACCTGGTAGGCAATAAATTTTGTAGAAGAAATGAAAAAAGTAATTAGTTGAGGACTGCAAAAACAATGCCAGGAGATATAGCTAAAATCTATCTCACTAAGAATGCAGGGGCTGACTTCCTCTGCACCCCACTGTTGTGCTGGGTCCCTCCAGTAGGTGACAGTCTGTAGGTCAAGAGATCCACTGGTGTGGGAAAATATGCTATACATGGCAGTTAGGACACAGTATGGTGGTATCCAGCCTGGGATTTGTACAATTAATTTGTATTACAATATCTGCTAATGCCAAGCTTTTAGTATTTTCCATTTTAATGTTAATAATACTACAGAAATGTTGACATCTAGCTTTCTAAACCACTACATGTTCTTAATTTGTTTATGTTGACAACATTTGTTATTTTGCAGTATTGTAGGAAACACCTAGTGGTGACTGATTAAAGCAACTCACTGTCTGTTTGAATTTGGTCATGATTTTGGTGTAACAACAGGATCAACAGTCTAATTTGCAGCACTGCAAATGTAAAGAAACAAACTGTTCCAAAAAGTCTAACTGTGGGTATTGTTGCCTTAGGTTGTTGCATTCAATTATTGTGAAGTGTTTGTATGTTCCATATCCATTACTTCACATAGATATTAATTGTGTTCCATATACTTTGACAGCTGTTTAGCCATGAGGTGTTATTTTCATAGAAGTATCTATTTGTATGGCATGATTTCAGGTCATAATGATAATTATCTACTCTAGGTATGCCACTGTATATGTTAAGCTGAAATTGTTTCTTCCTATATATATCACTTTATGGTAATCTCTACTCTGCCATTTTAATACCTGGGCACTCAGTGAGTATCAATCACTTACCATTTGCCATGTATTTTTGCTGCTCTTCACATTGGCCACCATTTTTAATTTACCTCAGTCATAAGTATACCTGCAAATATTGTATTGGTACCGACTTTGTCCTGGAAGGCCTTTCTTAGATTTGGTTTATGAAGTAAGAGTTTGAGAGGAGAGTGTACAGAGACAAGAAATCTTCAAGAAACTCATGCTCATGGGAGGAAAATATTCCCCCTCCTTCTCCTTCCATGCTGGGCTGTGGCTACTTTTAGAAACAGAAGACCTCACAAGGCTCAAAGGGGGATGCCAAGGTACTATTGGTACCTTTCTCATGTCTTCCCTACATAATTGGATGCCTTCTGCAGTTAGGGAGACCTAATACATCAGCCTCCACGTGTCATCTCCAGGAGCTCACTTGCCAGGAAAGTTTATTATCTAACTTCAGAAAAATTCCCTAGGACATCAAACCATTTTCCCATTCTGCTTGAGAATGCAGAATGCTATATTGAGAGCAGGTAGCAAAAGCTAAAGGCTAAGGTTATCTATTAAAACCTGCTCTCAGTAAATTAAAAGGGAATTTGACTGTTTCCTTTAATGAATGAAAAATGCGGTGGTTAGGCTTGGCAATGATGTCCTCTCCCAAGCAGGCACAAGGATGTGGAGTGTTGTCTTTCTCATCCAGCATGCAGGTTCCCTGATTCCTTACTTACTCTTTGCAGCAACCTTCTCAGTCTTCTTCCCTTCTCACACAGAATTAATGCCGACCTTGTACAGAAAAGCTGATTCTTCATTCATCTTTTTCCCTTATCCATCAACAACTAACCCTAAACACTATGCCCAAGATTTCTAGTACTACAAGTCCTCTTTCCTTTGGGGGCAGGAGCTCAAGGGGAACTTCCTGCCTCTTCATCTCAAGCAGGCATGATTTCTTATTTACTAAACCTGTCCATGTCCTCAGGCACATATTCCCAGATTCATGAGTTTCCTCTGACTCCTTTCTGCCAAGCATGATGTATTCAATGACTGATCTTGTATCTAATTTCACTTGTCAGTTTTCCTTGGCAAAACTCTAAAGGGTCTTAATTTGCTGATGTCATTTGTCTAGTTAATTATTGGGTTTGGGCTTTCTTTCATATGATTGATATCTCTGCGAGAATTGCAGTAGCTATTAACAGAATTGCAGTTATTTCATTAAAATACAAAATGTTGAAATACATTATGATATTCTGCTTTTGTCCCTAATTGCTAAAGTATTTTATATACTTTCATATCATTTATTATTATGAGAAAGAGTTTGACAGCCAGATACAGTACAAATTTGAAGGTATTCCAAAATCATATGAAAACCCAATGCTGTTTTAATTTGAAACCTGAAATTACATGTCTAAGTTTGACTAGGAATACTTACACACACAGCTGTAGGAACAGTGTAAAACACTTATATGATTATACCAGTTCATGAAATTCCCTGTACTTACTAATTTTGTGTCTTGTTTTTGGCTACATATTTTATAGCAGAAAGATCTGACAAGATGTGAGCAAGTCTTAGTATTGATGACTGCTAAAAGAAGATCGCTTTTGCATGGCTAGAATCTGAAGTAGGATATATTGCAGATTTCTTTATTGCACTGTTCATTTATGTAAGAGCAGATCAAACATGTGTGACATTTATGTGGATTTTTTGCCTTCTCCAAAATCATGAAGTGACAGGATAGGCCTATAAACTAAAGATTGCTGCTTCATTGTCTTTCTTTTAGAGGTTATTACAATTCTGAAGTTTATGTAAATCTGTCCCAATTTTTGTGCATAGGATTGTCTTGCACTGAAATTCCAAACCAGTGGAAAACAAGGAAGCAAAAGAAATACAAACCTATCATGAGAAATACTGGATCAACAGAGGGAAAGAAAGGAAGGCAGGAAGGAAGGCATGAAGGCATGAAGGCAGGAAGGCAGGCAGGCAGGCAGAAAGAAAGAAAGAAAGAAAGAAAGAAAAAGAAAGAAAGAAAGAAAGAAAGAAAGAAAGAAAGAAAGAAAGAAAGAAAGAAAGAAAGAAAGAAAGAAAGAAAGAAAGAAAGAAAGAAAGAAAGAGAAAGAAAAAGAAAGAAAGAAAGAAAGAAAAGAAAATCTGTCATTTCTGCTAAGCTAGCAAATATAATAGCTCAAAAGTCAATGTTCTTGCAACTAATTTGGCTGCATGGTTTGATAAGAGGTATGACAGTACAGAACATTGTCTTCTTTGTAATTGATATCGTGGAGAAAGGAATTTGTGTGAACAACCACCCCCTAATTACTGGAATTTTTCTCCTCTTAATCTTTTTTTTTCTTGCAGAGAACTATAAAGCAGTGGCATAGGAAGACAGAATGATAAAATTTTAAGTGTATTTATTGTAAGATATTTAGTTTCAAGACACAATCTCTGATATGTATTTTGAGAGTGATAAAACAGTGTGGATCCAATCTCTTTCCAGAGACAAAACTCTGGAAATCTTGGAGATACAGATTCCACTTTAACTAAAGACCTGGATTACCGTTCCTATTTACAAAAAATTTCATTATAGTATCCTAAAAAATTACAAAGTAAGCATTAGGACCATAAAACACAAGCTTTCACACTTTATTCTAAAATTCTTTGGACTTTGATCCTTTAATTAAGGATTCATAGTTATTCCCCCACAAGAACACAAGTATTACTTGGAGGATATATAATCTAAAAAGCTGTTGTTACCTTGCTGTTTGGGTTGATTTTTTTCTTTATATTTATTCCTCAATGTATCTTCTAGTTCTAAAATGTTGATAGCTTTTTAAGAAATTACATTTCAAAATTATCTTTAATTATACTTATTTTAATAATTATTTTAATACTTATTTTAATAATTATACTCACAACCCAAATCCAGGAAAAAAAATTGTATTCTTCTCTAATTTTCATTGTAGGAGACAGTTGCAATAAAGTATCTCATGATTAATTGCACCACAGTCAGAATGGGATTTACCTCCTCTAAATTTAGCCCTCTAAGTGTTTGGCAACTGTGAAGTATTCTAAAAAGGTAACTTTAGCCATTCAAGCTAATCTTTCTAGGCTCCCTCTATAGTTTTCAGCAGATTCAGAGCCAAAAATCCTAACTGCTCTGCACTGAGCTTGAAAGCCTTAGTAAATGCTCCTCCTTTGCTCATGCCTTTTATGACTCTAGTCATAAAATTTCCTTTGATAGCTCCTAAAACCAAAAAGCTTCTCACCTTAAAACAAATGGAACGGAAAAAGCTACAGAATATTGTAAGCTTGTAGACTGAGTTGCTTTCATTCCTCCATTGCTAAATACTGGAGAAAAAACAGAGAAAGACAATTAACCTAGAGAAAGATACAGATATTTTGAGTCAGAGGTAGTTACAGCTTTGAAGTAACTTTTTTACATCTAAGTCTCTCAGAAAGAAATTCAAATTGGATACCTGGAACACATGGAAGAAAATAATTTGTAATTATTTTTACCCTGGTCCTGTCTTAGCTGAAAGCAATTAAAAAATGGACACATATCAGGTTTAAGATTGGTCTGAAGATCTAGTTTAACTGAAATAGTTGACTTAGAGCAATGACCAGAATGAACAACAGCAACAGTGAGGCATTTCATTCTTAGCACTTATTCCATTCCACTGATACTGATATACTGAATGCATTAAAGTGTTATGAAAACAGTCAACAAAATGAGGCAAGATAGGTCATTAATTTTTAAATATATGCTTCTTCTCACATTTTTTATTAAATTCTTTTTTAAGATACCCATTATGGTAGTATTGGTTCAGTTATTTTAATATTTTTATGCAAACTGCAATTTATGATTTACTAGCTATATAAATTCAGTGGGTTCATACTCTGTGTTGCTAATACTACCGTGATGTCAATCTGTGTGCAATTTAATTTTTAAAGAATGTGCTGGAAAAAAATGACAGCTATGATAACAATGGGCTGTGAGAGAAATATCTCAAATGTCAATTTTTCCTTGGCATATGCATTAATAGATTTATATTGTGTGGAGCTTAGGTCAATTAAATGTCAAAGCAGATTTTTGCTATTAGTTCTTTCTTATTGAATGAATATAAACAATACAATGTAAAACTTAACAAAGCTTCATGTATTCTCCCTTAGCAACTATGCCTGGTGCTGTGATAGGGCTACTGATTGTGGGTTTGTTCAGCTGATTTCCAGCATGTTCAGGGAACATAAGATGCTTTGGGGTGAATGGAAGTCTCAACAATGAGGCCTGCAGCTGTTTCTGTGAGCTTGTGAATGCCCAAACTGGGAAACAATACTCAGAGTAGATCATATGGCTATAACCTATTTACTTAAAATAAGCATCATTTCTTTCTGTAAAGGCAGAAAGAAATGTTTCTGTTTTTCACCTTTTCTACCATATGACAGCAGTTGTGACTATCCCACAAAAATCATCTACGGGACTTTCTCTAACTGCTTTCCAACCTTCAGGAGACATTAAAATCTCTGTCTGATATTTATGAAATCATTCTGCCCGTAGATAAGGACCTGATCACTCTCTTCATCAATCAGCAATTCCTGAAACCTGCTGACATTTCATCAAACACAATGAGGGATTCATCAAGTAAAATACTTTAAAGAGGAGCCACTGGTGAGGGAGTCTGAAAGCCCAGTGGGCTCCATTGTGAGGTCTCCATCCTGTGAGATGTATTGGATTGACTACACAATTACAAAGCACAAAGCTTAATTTTGCAATTATGTAATAGCACTGCATATGACATCTAGGAAGCTATTTAAGACTAGCTAAATTGATTTTAGGGCTTTAGTTAATAACTGTAACTAGGGACTAAAATCAACGTAGGTAGAAAGGTCTCTGCCAACTGTTTCAATCTCACTGTTGTGTGCTAGGAATGAAAGAAGAATAAGAAGGTTTTGACTAAACCAATTTAATTTTCTATTAACAGGGGTAATAAATACATCTTTGTTCTCTTAACTGCTGTGGTTTGATCACCACCTTTTTGAACTGAGTGATCTGGACAAATTATGACTAAACCATGTAGTATTTTTAGCCCACTGATGTTTTGAATCAAAATTAGTTAAAACCTTGATTTTTAAAATTATCTTAATTTCTACATAAACAGCTGACATTTTTAGAACTTCAAGTCTAAGCAATAATTTCAGTTTTGTAATGTTTGCTTCTTGCAAAACAATGGAATTTGACTTCTGCAAATATTAGCAGAACTGATTTGTTCTTTGGAGAGCAGAATTGAAAAATAAAAACTGCATAAATTAACAGAGGTACATAAGCTTGTCCCACTCTACAAATTGAAACCTTTATCCAGTAGTATTTCACATTTCTGGTAATTCACAATGCTAATTAATAATTATCTCTTTAGAGAATTATGTCTTAGAAGTAAATAAAAAAATCTTTTGTTGAAAGAAAATATTAATATTTCATATAAGGAGAAATTTTCCCAAAGTCATCTCAAAAAAGACTGATTCTAGAATTAATAAATGAGATTCACCAGTCGTGATTCTTTATGTTTTACAAAAAGAGCTGATTCAGTGGAACTGAGTGCAGTGTTTCCAATTCTTTCTGGCAAGCGGAAGAATAAAGAAGTAAAGAATGAAGTCAGGATCACACCATGGGAATACCATCATATTTTTCTAATTAATTCCATTCAAGAAAAGCTTAATTGAATATTTTAGAGTTAAGATAGTAATGCTGCTAAGCAGCAATGCAATTTGCTGAAGTCAACAAAGCACAACCATGATAAAGAAAAATTCAAAGACAGTGAATTTTCCCATTAGTCATATCTTATTCCCTTAGGATTTTATTTTCTGTGCTTTAATTTTTAACCTCAGAGTCATATTAAATCACTAACAACTGTTGTTCAAAAATCTTGGCTTCCTGAGCCCAGTTAATAATAGAGATGAGCAGTCTACCTCCCTAGAGGAATTTTCCTATGTGGAAGCTGGTATGACCTCCATTCAAACAGTTTGCACACATAATTATATTTTTGATGGGCTCTGCTTGTACACATAATTTGAAAATAATTTGTAGTGAATTTTGTCTGGAAATTTGACCCATTACTTTTGCTTCTTTACTTTTACATCACCCCTTTTAGTAAGTAAATAATACATTTTTGGCCATGTAATACAACAATGTAATACTCAAATAAATCTAATAACTACTAAGTTATGAGTTGGCATCCTTACAGACAGTATATATGCTTGCATTATTTGGCAGAAGGCAAAAGTACACATATGTATTGTGAGCAACATTTCATATCTATGAAGAGTTAAGCTAAGTGAACAGTGGTTATGCTGTTCTAGGCCTGTGTAACCACACATTTTGGAATGTTTCAATAAATTGCTGAATGAACTTCAGTGGCTATTACATTTATGAGGTTTACAGAGGGCAGATGCCCCCTTTCTAAATACTGATAGCTGCCACATTCCCATTCCCTGGACCTTTAGCAGGTTCCAGGAAGCAATGAAAATTAGTCCTTAAGTAAACAGTATTGATTGGTTGAACATTTTGATGTCTTGAAATCTCTGGTCATGTACAAAATCCCAAGACAGCCCAAGTGGGCCTTTCCTTTTTAATTTCTCCCCTGCGGTTTGACAGATCTTGTAGGAAAAGTGCAGAAGAGTTGATGGAGTCACTGACAATTCTGTAACTTTGCTCAGCCATTCTGAGGTTCAAACAGTCCACCATGGGCTGGAGTAAATGTCTACACATTGTAAAATCTTCCTGGGTTTGAGAAAAAGGAGTAAATAATTGGAAAAGGAATTAAAAATGAGCTTGAAGAGGTTCTAAGCAACTTGGGACCTTCATTCACTGGAAGAGTTTTACATTATAATAGGGAACTCCCTTTTATTGTGCTGTTAGCAACTGGGAAGCCTTTCTGCTGGCTGGATGTTTATTTAACTTGGTGGCCAAAGCCATTTTGTTCTGTAGTAAGTGTTTAAATTAGGCATATATTCTTCAGCATCTATTTCCAAAGGAAATCAAGGGACCAGCTATTTCCATATATTTCTGGCATACTACAGTTATTTTTCTAATCCATGTGACTACAAATAGTGGCTTTTACTCAGCACTGACTGTCAGAGTGTAAGGAAGTACAAAGCTGATACACTGTAAATGAGCTATCTTTTTTTTAAAGCTCAGAGATAATTGAAGTATAGAAGAATATCATCACAGTTCTAAACATAGAAAAACATGCTTTCTGGAACAAAGGTATCTGTTGTGCTCTGAGATAAAGCTGATGAACTAATTAAATATGCTTAAACAGAAACTGATTGAAGACTGTAGCTTGAATGCCAGTTTTCAAATGAGGTTATATTTTTAGATGCAGTTTATGAATTGCTAAACTCAGGATTTTCAAGTGGAAGTGCAGAGCTGTTGCTGCAACCGTGTGCTGACAGTAATTGTGGTTGAAACAGAACAGATAATGGCACAAGCAGAGCAACTAAATATATTTAGATTTCTTCCAAAACCTGTATTGTGACAACTGAAGTAATACATGTGCACATGTATTTTATCCCATGCTGCAAAAATTAATTTATTATTTGTGTTATAATTGCTTATGTAATCTCCATCTCAAACCAGGACTCTACAGATATCTGCTGATATATATTGTAAATGGCATATAGATAGAAAGGAGAGTACAAAGAGATAATAAAATAAGAATGGTCTGCATGCTTGGTTTTGCTTGGTTTCTGCTTGTCAATAGCCTAAGTGTGATAAGTATTCTTTGTGTGGAAGAGCTTTAAGGAAGCATTTGAAGGAGCCTGACGAAGTAAAAGAGAAATTCCTTTTGAAGTGAAATGGAGAGAGCCAACAGCAGAAGCAGGTGAAGCGTGATGGTGTTCGCTCCAACGCGATGCGTGGAAAGCACTGGGTGATGTTACAGGCACTGAGAGGAGTTGGCATCATAATAACAAGCAGCACCTTAATGAATAGAAAATGGGGAACCATAAGCCACAGGTGAAGACACTTAGCTTATGCTTGCTGTGGTGGGGAAGGATTATACACTGAGCAGTGCCACGATTCTGGTAATAATCTGAATGTATATAAATGTTTGCCTCTGCTGCAAGCAAGGTGAGGTTTGTAGAAACACAAGATGCAGACAAACCCCTTCTTAGGGAGTTTTGACAAAACATACAGCTAAGGAGGATTTTGTAACTGAGTCACGTAGTTTTTAGTTTAAAAATCTTGGCTGAGCAGAAGTATGTGGATGGGTGATAATTCTGAAGAGTATCAGTTTCCCATTACAAGTTGGAGCTATAACTTTCCATTTATTTTAACTTGCATGAAATTCATTATAAAGTAAATCTTCTCACATCTGTTTTGTTTTAATGTTGTTACACTCTGCAAGGAGACTGTGATTTAGAGAGTTAATCAGAAGAAAAAATTGTAGTGGGTAGAGGAGGAGAATCTTTGTGGTTATTGAATCCTCATAATTGTTTTTCTCTCTTGAGACCTGCTACAAAGTGAAGTGAAAAAGAACCCCTTTCTCTATCTGACTTTGTGCTTTGGGTTTGTCTCCCTTACCTTATTAGTTTTAACAGCAAGAAGACCAAATAAATTAATAGGGATGAATATGATATTGGTATCAAACAATCCATAGAATTGTTGAAGATATTACTGAAGATGCATTCTCTAGTACATTCAATTCAAAGAGCCATTCAAAATAAGAAGTGCAGGTATTCTGGGATAATAAATAAACCAATATGCTACTTTTGATTTGCTGATACCTGTGAAAGTATTGGTCTGATTTTAACTACTTCCAGGTGCTAGTGGTGTCCTGCTCTGCACTGCTTGCATTGTGTGTTCCACTGTGTTATAGCTGAGACAATCTACTAGAGAATTGTGAGGCAGGAATGAACAGAAGCAGAATTTTACCCCAAAAAAACTTCAGCTTGTATCATGGTTAATTCAGGTCTTGTTTTTCCAATTACCCTCCAGACTTTTGCCCAAATTTACAGCTTTCCCAAGCAATCTCAGAAAAAGAAAAGTATAACGTATTTCCTAATTGCTGTCATCTTTTTTTTTTCCTTTTTAATTTTTCAGAGAAGTTAAAATATTTTGTTGATTTGCCTATCACAAGGGGAAAAAATGCATGTTGTATTGTCCTTCTTCTGTCTTTCCTTTGTCAAAATACTGCTCTTCTGAGAAAGACCCCTGAGTCTTTTTGTGACTGCATGCAGATGCATCTTTCCTGAACCTGGGCATGTCATGAATGACACTGAAAGGTTGCTAGACAGTATTAGGACATGTCTTTACTAAGATAAAACTCAAATTTAGGTAAGACTTTATTAGAAAAAAAAGATGAATAGATGTTCCTGTTTATCTATAGGTTGCCTTTGAGGGTCCTTCTGCCTGTAACCTCTTGAGAATGATGCTAGATCTCCAGAAATCCCTAGGGAACTATCACAGTTGGAATAACAGTCAGGAGACGTGATTCTCTTCAAATGCTACTGCAGAAATCCATACTGAGAAAGTGCAAAGGGGTGTCTGGTGAGGGCGAGGCATTTCTGCTTTCCCTCTCCTTGTTGAACTATACTGAGTTGTTAGCATGTGGAAATGATTCCAACAGCAAACTGAAAACCTACAGACAGCTTTAAAACTATCTGAAATATGCAGAGGCTTTGTGATCCAAGAGAGATGGTTATGAGTGATGACTTCCATCTCCTGTATCACCCACAAGGAAGATCCCCCATTTCTTTAGCTGCAGCTGTACTTTCCCACTGTTTCCAACATGACCCAGTTCTGCCTAACACTGGGGTGGTCACAGGTGAGAATACATGAATGAACAGGAAGACACAGGAGACAACTACATGAAGTGCAAAACAGAAGATGGAAGACTGCATTAAAAACATGTCCTGGGTGCTGTTTGGCCTTAGTTTTCCATGCCAGCTTCAGAGGCACAAAGGTAATGTGCACTTATCTGGGTGGCAACAAGGCAAGCTTAGCAACCCTGATGCCATATTCATCATGGGTTTTGGCAATCAATATAATGTTGTTTTCCTACCAGTAATTATGGCTCTGAGAGGCATAAAATGCCTGTGTTCATTCCAGTGGAAGACTGAGTTTGAAGTCTAAAGTGAAAGCTTTAAATTTACACCATTATTAGTTATTACACTGTTAATAATTTTAGCAGAAACATCCAGCTATTTCGAGCTCGTAAATTGAATTTTTAAAGTGTCATCAGGTTTTCTTCTGATCTGACTTGATACCTACATTTTATTAAGAATTTAAAAAAAAAGTTTGCATTGTGATGGAATAATATTCTGGAATGTGGTTTAGTAAATGGTCCTTTTAAAGTGTTTTTTCCTCTTAGGTTTGTATTAATTTTAAATTAATGCAGCTATAGTTGGAAAATGAGTCTTGTGCTCTCCTGGGCATGTTTACAATGGCAGTAAATGGTCTATGATCACCTTCAGTTAACACTGACAATAAAGACTGTATTCCATAATACCCATGAATTAAGGTCAATATCCCCTTTCTTAATTTATTTTTTTTAAATGCAATTTCTGTTACTCCATGTTTCCCTACTTTGGGAAACCCTACATACTTCTGGAGGAATACTGCTTCAACATTCTGTCTGGGAGTTGAATATTCTGTTTGGAACTCAGTTTTATGCTGAATGTCACGTTTTTTCCAGTAATATATTGCTGTTAATTCCTCTGATTTCTCAGACTTTTTAAGAAGTGCATTTCACTGCCACTCACCCTCTGCTGGTTTGAACAGTGAGATTAGGTGCCATGTCCCTTGCCAGTTCATCTTTCCCTGGATTCTCTTTCCCCTCTCTTGGGTCGATGATGCTGAACGTAGCTAAAATCTAATTTTATCTAACATGTCAATGTCAGTCTATTAACTTTCCTCTGTGGTATGCTGTTTCCATTATAGGAGTTTAGAGGCTTGGGGAGGGGATGAATATCCAGCTTTAGCCAGGCAAATTTGGGGTTTCTTCCAAGACTTCTCAGAGTCTTTGTTCATGCACTTCTTTTCTCCTCACATCAAGATATCATTTATCCATATCGTGGTGTGTTGCACTAGCATCTGTAATTCACTGATTTTCCAGCAAAGCTGCTGAAGGGCTGTGCAATGGGAATGCCAGTCAGAGGAAACTATTTCCTTCAAAGTAGTATGCTCACAAAAATTGTGTGGGTTGGATTTTTTTTCCCTTAACAGTACCTGCTTGCAACCCGCCAACACATTGCATGCATAAAAATATTTGCCAACTGACACATCTCCAGAAGTACCTCTTCTTGTGGAAATTTTCCTTGAGGAAAATGTTCACTTTACAAATATATATATATATATATGNGGTAAGAACTGTAGGTTTTATTTGTTTAGTGATGATGAGTGGGCAATCGACTCTGCTTTTCTAGTAAGTGCACAAATGTTAGAACAGTGAGACTGTCCAGCTTCATTTTCAACTGCTGCTCTAGAGGGACATAAAAATGTGCTAAGAGTCAGGAGCTGGGTGGTGACTGGGCTATTAACTAACTTACTTCCTGCACTGTTAGAAGAGCATCTCTCCTGTGGGTCATATAGTGAGGCAGAACCACATTTATTTTTGCTTGCTGCCTCACTGAAGAAAAAATGGTAGAATCATAGAACAGTATGTGATGGAAGGGACCTTAAAAATGATCCTGTTCCACCCATGCTGCTGTGGGCAGGGACACTTTTCACTGGACCAGGTTGCTCAGAGCTCCATGCATCTGCTTGATTTGATCAAACTTGACACGGTTTTAACTCAGAAATGGGACTTCATCTGTTTGTGATACTACAAAGTGAGGATTTTTACATGTCTATTACTTGCCCATATATCTAGCTCCTAAACCCATATTGTGAAAATCAGGTCAAAATTAGACACCTCAGTTGTCACATCCCTCCTTTTTGTCATCTGTAAGTTCCTGTGTTGACGACAGTGCGCTCATTGCTAACATCCATGTGTCTGGCACCACAGTACTTTGTACATCCAGTCCCACACGGATACCTCTCTGCCCTGCTACAGTCCATTGGTCTATGCAGAATTCTCCTGAATTCTGGCCTTTCAGGAGAGCTAGCAATGCTGTTTGTCATCCTCTCTGTCCCCATTGTGTGCACTGTTAAACAATTACGCGATGTATTGCGGTTTTTGCGTCTTTTTCAAGTTCTCAAAGGCAGGGTCTCTAACAGAGGCCTGTTTCATTCAGGGTTTCAGTCTAACCGGTCAGCACTGTGTCACAGGCACCTCTGAACAGCACAATAACCAACCCCACTGGTCCACAAAACAAAAGGGCCTCTGTGGCAACAGGCTGCCACAGAAGAGACACTACCATGGAGACTATTCGTGATCCTGTAAGAAATATCCATTGTGTTTCACATCCCTTTGTTCTGAAAGCAGTAGGAAATATCTCACGTCCATTCATCACGAGCCTGTGAGTTACCCCAAGTTTAGAGTTTGGGAATTGGAAAAGTGTTAAAACTCACCAAAAATAGTCTTCCTGGGATAAGAAAAGTAGAAAGGAAGGGAAACATATATCAGCTGAGCTGGAAGAGTACCCACAAGTACTCAAGCTTCAACTTGAGAATTAAAGTATGAAGAAAAGGGAGTTACCTGCACTATCCAAGTAATCATTAGTTTTGGAATAAAGCACAAGGATGCATGTATACACAAGCAGAAGAAGAACTGAGGAGAAAAAGGGAAGACATTAAAGCTGACTTCTTGCGGGTAATACAATAGCTTTTATTTTGGTTATAGGCATTTGCATTCTTTTTTACATCCCTGAACCTTGTTTCAATTTTCCTGAGTTGCACTCCCCGTCTTCCCTTAATTCACATGTGAAAGAATATTTTGTAGGTAGGTGCAGTACAAGGAGTACAATTCAGAGGTTGCAGACAAGGCATGTTGTTGCTGTGATCAAACATTTTTTGGATGCATGCAAGACCCACGTGTTCGTCGAGCACCGCAGGGCCAAATGACATTCCAGGAGCAGCTGCCCAGCCACTGCATCCACACTCAGAGTTCCCCGCAGGGAAAGGTGAAGCTCTTATCTCAGATTTCTACCTGAAAAAAAAACCAAAAACCTGAGAGAATCTTACTTGGAAACATTTTGTAACCCATTTTGTGCATTATTTACTCCAAGATAAGAGTAAGGGTTCTGTGAATTCACTCAAACCCAGGCTACAAATGTGATGGTAAAAACTTGGGAATTTTACTTTATATTCTTTGTGGATATTCAGGAAGAATTTTGATAGAAGTTAGTGCATTTTTGATGTTAATGCATATTTGGTTTTATTTTTTTCTCTGACTTTTGGGTTTTTTTTAATTTTAGGTATCATTCTTTCAAAGTTGCAAGTGAACATCTCTCAGTTAGTTTATGATCTCAAACTTATTTTTGGAACATATAAAAATACCAAAAGGGTTCACTAATATTTTGATGAGATAAAATTACTTCTGAAGGATAAAATTAGCATGCTGGCAGTTTTCCAACAATTATATTTTTACAATCCTACCATGTATATTGTACAGTGTATTTTTAAAGAATCAGTAGTCTGAAATATACATTACCTACATGTTCTGCAAAATATATTTTGAATAAAATTTTAATGTGATAATTATTTTTTTTAATCTCTCATTATTTATGAAGAATGATCCATATTGTATAATCTTGTTTTTATGAGAAATATAATATTAATGAAACAGGCATCCTGATTTTGGCTAGGATAGATATAATTGTCTTACTAGTAGCTGGTTCAGTGCTGTGTTTTGGATTTAGTATGAGAACAATTTTGGTAACACACTGATGTTTTATTTGTGGCTCAGCAGTGCTTACCCTGAGTCAAGGACTTTTCAGTGTCTCGTGCTCTGCCAGTGAGGAGGGGCACAAGAAGCCAGGAGGGAGCATGGCCAGGACAGCTGAGCTGACCTGAGGTGGCCAAAGGGATATTCCATACCACAGAATGTCATGCCCAGTGTAGAATTGGGGGGAGTTGGCTGTTGGCCTGGAGGAACAGATCACTTCTCAGGGCTGGGCTGGGTTTCACTCAGGGGGTGGTGAACAACTGTATTGAGCATCACTTGTCTTTCTGGAGGTTTGTTCCTATTTTTTTTGTTGTTGTTTGTCCGGTTTTGTTTTTTGATTTTTTTTTTTTTTTTTTTTTTTTTTTTTTTTGGTTTTGGTTTTTTTTTTTTTTTTTTTGTTTCTTGTTGTTACCCCCAGTTTTTTTACTATGAATATTATGGTTATTGTTCTCATATTGACCTACTTTATTTCAATTATTAAACTCTTCTTATTTCAATCTATGGGTTTTAACTTTTTCTGATCATCTTCCCTATCCCACTGTGGTGGGGAGAGTGAGTGAGAACATGTGAGGGTGTTAGTTGCTGGCTGGGGTTAAACCATGACACAGTATTATAGAAAAAATGGTTTAAAATAATTTAAATTTGAAATTTAGATTCCAAAATCAGGAGGGAGGGGACTGATGAAAAGCACACTGATCCCACCACCCAGAGTTCAACAAACAGAAATGAACCTGTGCCATCTGCATTTTCTGAATAACAGGAAAGAAGGTATAGGACAAGGGGATCAGTTTTTCAAGGGATGATAGGTTACCAATAACAACCTGCTTTGTGCTGCACTATTCAGCATGTTCATAAGTGGTCTGGAAAAGAGATGAGTAGTAGGTGACAAAGCCTGATGAGGCTCTTATTTAGGTTAATAAAGATGAAACTACCTTGATTATGTGCAGGAAGGTTTACGGAAGTGACCGAGCAATAAAATTGCAGTGGAGTTCAGTGTAGATGAAAAGTCCTGCACAAGAGGAAAAGGGCCCTCACCTCAGGAATGAAACAGCAGGACCTGATCTAGTCATTGCTGCTCAGTAAAGAGAGTCCTGGAGTTATGAAAATGGCCCCATGGGAACATCAGCCTGGTGATCACCAGATGAAAAAAATAAAATAAATTTTTAAAAATACTAGTAAAAGTATTAGGAAATCAGCCAAGACCAAAACAAATAATATATTTTTGCTGCCACAATCCATATTTTGCTTGCATCTTCTGTATAGGTAAAGAATGACAGAAATATTGGTTGAGAGGGACCTCTGCAGGTCACCCAGCTCAACCTTTCCCTTGAAGCAGGACTATTGCCAACACTAGATCAGATCAGCTGTGGCTTTGTTTATCTGAGTGTTGGAAACCACCAAGGATGGTGATTCCACAACCTGCCTGGGTCATTTTTTCCAGTGTTGCATGTTCCTTTTGGTGAAGAAATTTTTCCCCATGACCAGTTTGCACCTCCCTAGCTGCAGTTGTAGCCCAACACAGCTGCCCAATGCAAGTAAGCTCTTGCTCCTTGTTTTCTACTTGCCACTGCCAAGAAGTGTTTGGCTGCATCTTCCTTCAGATATTTTTCTGGCCCCTGAACTTCAGCAATAGGATGGAAAACAGGAACGTTTTTGATGTAAAGCACAGCTAACTTAAGTAGAATTCTTCAGGGTTGGAGAGGAGTTACAGAGTATATGAAAGAGAGCTAGTGACCATCAAATGAAGATAGCAGTAGCCAGGCTGAGAAGACACTAAAAGAGGCAAGATTTTGCACAATACATGTTTGACCTGAAGAACTTGTTACCAGAGCAAGTTGTAGACACTACAGATCCATGAAGGTTAAAGGGAATATGGGCAAGTACCTTACAGAGAGATCCAGTGAAAGCTGCTAAGATCGTAGAAATTGCACCTGCCTCATAAAATCTTTAAGTCTGAAGTATTGGTGGCAGTGAAAATGCTGGAGGGAACTACTGCCTTCAGTAATGCAACCTGATACTGGTCTAGCAAAGCCCTTGGTCTCACCCAGTGTGGAAGCTCTTATGTTCAATATATTGTTTGTAAAACTTCACTGCTTTGCCTGCATTTCTGTCTTGCCTTGTTAAATACATTGGTAATTCCTCAGGTAGTTTTCTCTGGCACATGAATTATGATTATATTATTACTATTTCACTTTGCTTTTAAGTTCTGCGCACAGAAACAACAACAAAACCAGAACTGCAAACAAAATCTACGTTTTGAAGGAATAAGCCTCAGTCTTCAAAATGAAACTGCAGGCTGCAGTTTGCTGGTCAAAGCCTTATTTCCAACCTGTTTACAAATTTGGATCCACTAAATTTTTGAAGTTAAGACTTTTAAAGGAAGGATATGCCTACAATTAAAACAACGAAGCAGCACTCTGAAGATCTCAGTCTGATCTCCAGCAATGCCACAAATTTCCTGCTGGTTTTGGCAAATCAATGGGCCTTCATTTAGCATGAAATGAGTTTTCAGCAGATGAACTCAATGGAAGTGCTTGGGTTAAGCACTAGCAGAACTGCTTAGTGAGGGTCCTTTTCACCTTGTGCCTCTGCGTGGCAGTGGAAAGCTTTGGGGAGGGCCCTGTTGTAGTGCCAGGGGGTGATCCAAGGAGGAGAGACCTCCACACGAAGCTTTCTGCCTGGGGACGAGAGACCACAGGAACACCAAGGGAAAGGAGGAAGGCAAAGAGGAACAAGAGTGATGATGAAAGGAGGAAGGTGCTTCTCACCTGGCCTCTGAGGCCCAGAAGAGCGGGAACGGTCCAGAGGAGGGGGTCAGGGAGGGTCCCTGAGGAGCAAGGCGCTCCAGAGGAGCGGGCTGGGAGACAGGGGCGAGGGCAGGGAGGAGCGGGCGGGACACGGTCCGTGGGAAGGCCATTCCCGCTCCTCGCCTTCCCCAGCAGCGCTCCGGCGGGCAGGGGGAGCGGCTCTCTCCGCTGCCAGACCCGCGCAGGTGGAGCGGTGCGAACGGTGCGAGCCCCGCTGCCCTTCCCTAGGGACGGGGTCCCTCCACCTCCCCGCTTGTCCCCGCCTCGCCACCCCGGCCCGGCAGCCTCTCCCGCCCCGTCCCCGATCGGGTCCCCCCCGCGCCCAGAGGAAGCCGCCGCCGGGGCGATGCGCCTCCCCGCTCCGCAGGCAGAGCCCCTTCTTCTCTTCCCTTCCCTTCCCATCCCATCCGAGGAGACACCGGGATCTGCCTCCGATCCCCTCGGCCCTCCCCCTCGGCTTCCTCCCTCTCGCCTTCTTTTTCTTTTTTTTTTTTTTTTTTTTTTTTTTTTCTTTTTTTTTTCCCTCCCCCCCCCCGGCAGCCCCTGCCC
>WBNO01032943.1:96482-116418 GCA_013400575.1 Peucedramus taeniatus
GGCACGGAGCCGCTGCCGGCGCTGCGGGAGCGCCGCCCCGCGGCCGCGGCGGGCACTGCGCCGCTTACTCGCGGTCCTTTATTTTCCCCGCCCGTGGGATTTCAGAAATGAGCTGTCACGCCGTGAAAAATTAGTTCTTCCTATGAGTACTGAAGCTGCCTAAATTTTTGCAAGAGACAGGAGTCGCAGTGGGTTTTTACGGCAAGTCAGAGAGGAGGAAACCATCTATACACCACTGTGCAGAGTGAGCGCACCTGGAGGAGGGAAGGGGGAGCAGTGGCGGATAATATTAGGACAATGTTTTTTTTCTCGGGAGTTTGAGATATCAAAAAGTTGTTCTCTGTTTTGCTTAGTCAGAGTAGAACTCTGAATTCCAACTTTCAGGTCATTTCAAGAATAAGGCCAAAAGCAGTTAAAGGAGACGGTTACTATAGCAGCCTCTGTTATCTTAGGGACTAGAAATTAGAATTAAAATTCTGTAAGCTTAGTTTGAAATGTG
Organism: Peucedramus taeniatus; assembly: GCA_013400575.1. Taxonomy (NCBI): domain Eukaryota; kingdom Metazoa; phylum Chordata; class Aves; order Passeriformes; family Fringillidae; genus Peucedramus; species Peucedramus taeniatus. The sequence goes on from WBNO01032943.1 coordinate 96,982, forward strand.
TTGACTTTCCTACAAGAAGAAGGAAACTCCAGGGTAGAGGCTGCACTGAACAGACCAAAATAAAACACTGTCAGGAAGCTGGACTGAATTTTTCTTCTGTCTGAGCTACAGAGGCATGTAAATTTCTTCCGTGATAGCCTGAAGAGAAATCTATTCTAGTTCTGCTTGACTATAAGCCTTTTCTGAGCATCTGACACACATTCAGCTAGAGTAAGGTAGATTATAATGACAAAATATTTGAAGGATATCCTCGAAACTTAGGTAGTTTTTGTTCTATGGATGCAGAAAGGTTTCATGTTGGAAGCAAGAAATGAGAAGAGCTAAAAATAGTTTTTCTTGTATGGATACGCCTGGCAGCTGGAATGCCACCAAAGTTTTCAGCTGAGTTTGGAAACTGGAGGAAGAATTTCAACATCTTCATATAGCTGGGTATCTCTCTCTTTCTGGTTTCCATCTTGTCTTCTCTCAAGCAATTAATCATACCTTGAAAAGCTGACTCAAGAATTCCAGTTACTGTAAGCCAACACATAATCTGTGTGGGAAAGGAGTGAAGGAAAGGAGAGGGCAGAGCATCTTGGGGTGTGGAGGAAGAGTGGAGAATGGGTAATATATTGAGTGGGTTTTTTTTTCTTACAATCAGCTTGAAGCCTTCTCCGGACATTTCTTCCTTCCCCTGGAAACTCTCTCCCCTTCTCCCACCCTGCAGAATTATCTTTCCACCCATCTACACATTGACATCCTCATCATCTGACAAGAGGAACCCTGTGTTTCCCTTTTGCCAGCAGCCTGTACTGGGCCATGGCAACTGCTGACATTGCCTGTGCTTGGAGCTGGCCTCCTTAAAACAGTAGAGATGGGGTTAGTAAACAGATCTTAAATGCATGGCTGGAAATGACAAAGCTGCCCAGCAGAACCACTGCTCTGGTCTGTAATGAGAATTACCGTGTTTATCGAGTTCCTTGAACTTCTTCCAGTTATCCTGAAGTGTAGTTAGCTCATTCCCAATGACAAGTGGTTCATTATAAATGAAGAAAATCTTGGCTTCCAGGACTGCCTTTGTAAGTAGTGAGCACTTGAGTGTCGTGTTTCAAATGGAAGGCTCCAAGGCATCTATGGAAGCTATCTGAGCTTTGACTGTTTTGGGTTTTTTTTCCTTTCTAAAGGAAAGTGGCAGAAGGGAGTTGTAGTACTCCACCCATTTGCTTGCAGAAAGTCTGTCTATAAAGCAGAGAGAAAAAAATGGACTTCTCTATAAACCTAGTTATGAGATCATCTGGGAAGACATCAGCCATCACAGTGGAATGACACCAACTCAGACTTTCTATGTGAACAAGCAATTAGTGACTGAACTTTTCTTATGGCTCACAAAGTTCAGCTACAGAGGAATATCAAATATCTAGACCCTTATGAGAAAGGGAGGAGTATTTTAGGGAAAAATAAAAAAAATCATTCTCAAGCCTGGTATTAGAACTGTCTTGTTCAGCAGCTATGTTAGGGCAAAGCAAATTTAAACCAGCTTTTCTACATTAATACTACATTATTTATCTTCAAACCAGGCTAGCTTGTGACAGGCTGAAAACAAAGACAAGGAGATGCTTCCTCATAGAACATTTAGTTAAGCTCTGCGACTCCTGGGTGCAGAGCACTATGGCTACAAAATTCTATATGTATTCAAGGGAAGACTGTCAAACTATGGAAGAGAAATTAATTAAGGTTTCCTTACACCACAGAAACTTTGTCTGCTCTAAAGTCCACCAGGTACAACTAGTTTTAAATTAAGAAACTGTGAGGGAGGAGGGGCATACCTGGCTGCCCTATTCCTATCCCTATCCTCTACCTTAGGCAACCACATGTGGGCAGTGTCAGAAACAGGATTTTAGGACAGGCAGGCCTTCGGTCAGGCCAGGAAGCTATTTTTATGTTCTCATTATAGTTGGGGTTTTTTTGGCACCTTCTAACATACCCACAGATATGTAAAATAGTAATTCCTCCTCAGATTTAGTGCTAATGGAGCAATAACTGAACCAACACTTTGAAGGTAACTTTGTATACCAAAGTTAATGTTTAAATGTGCACATTTCTGCTATACCAATAAGCTAGACTGGTGTGAACAACTGGTGTCCCTCTACAAATCTTGTGTCTGGGGTGATTCTCCAGCTCTGCTTTCAAAACTTTCAGATATTTTTCATATGACCACATACACCCCAGAGCTCAGACCTGTGAGTCACTTTAATCTCCAGATGTCTTAGGAAAGCCCACACATCTCCAAAACCTGAGTTAGCTACTTTAAAGCCAGGGAGGGTTTCCTTGTTTTGTAAAATGTGGGGTATATATATGTGTGTGTGTGTGTGTNCATCCCCTCCCCCGCCTGGGAAGACCTGGCCGCTCCCCCCGCCCCGTCCTCAGTAGCCGCGGGCGCTGGGCGGCGGACGAGCGGCGCGGAGCGGGGAGCCGGGAGCCTGAGCCCCGGGGCTCCGTCCGTCCTGCGGGCTGCCAGGTATGACCGAGACCCTTCCCGGCGTCGGCCTCTGGGGAAGAGGCAGCCCCCAGAGACCGGGGTGGGCAGGAGCGGAGCTGGGGATGGGGGCTGAGGGGAACCGGGCACTGCGGGGTAACCAGCGTCTCTAAGGTGATCGTTTTTTTGCGATGTCATTCTTCCTACGCGGGTCGTTTTTAAAAAATGATGGGGCTGAGCGATGTCTGTACCTTGAGCTTGGCAGCTGAGATGTTTTGTATAAAGTTCCTGCCTCTTTAGTCTGATGGATATATTTTTGATAGGACTAAAACGCCACGCGTTTATCTGGTCCTTGTATTTTTTTCATATTTGATGCCGTTTTCACAAGACGGCTTAACGGGACGGAGGCAAGGGGCATATTTATTGGGTTTTCGGGGGTTTGTCTCTGTGCTGTGCCTTCTGTGGGGAGCAGGCAAGGAGCCTCTTCACCCTTCAAAACAAACTCCTTTAATTCTGATCCATCCCCTCAGTATTAGAGCTACCATCTCCGCGCTCCTCTGGAATTGACACTAATTTCATCCAGATTCGTCACTGCTGGAAACAGATTTATCTTGGAATAGCAAAAATAAAAGAGCCGTGCCAAGGTATTTAACTTGCAAGCTTTGTAGAGGGGGGAAACTCCTTCGGATCAGGCGCGGAGAAGCAGAACCTCCTGCGGAAAGCAGGACCAGGGAATGCCAGAGGAGAGATAAAGGCTTACTCCCCAAATCCTCCTCTTCTTCCAGGACAGTCCTGGGCTTTAACGCGCGAGCACACAGGAGCGGCCGGCAACAGCGGAGAGGGCAGAGGGAAGGCGGCCGTCCCGGCAAAGCCCTCCCGTCCCCGCNCTAGTAAGTGGATTACAGCTCAAAGTTGGTGTTCCATTCTGGAAAAGGTGAAAAGTGTCAAAACTATGTTAAAATTCCACCTTCTTATTGGCATCAGAAACAACAAGCTGTGGTTGAACTATAGTGCTTACTTAACTAAAAAATTATAAATATCACTTATTATAGACAACAAATATGTCTACAGGGTAAAGATGCCTCAAAAATCAGAGGAGTCACTGGTCCATTATACAGCTTTGAAAGCGATGTTCCCCACTTCTTTTTCCATACACCCCTATTTTTACCCCTATGCTAGATCTTCAGCTAGCCTGTAGCCAGGCTGTTTCACTGGAGAGCACCACTTCTATTATTCTAAACTAAAATTAAGGAAAGTGGTTACGTTTGCCCTGGCCTACACTGCCATTGCAATGTAAACCAGAGAGCTTAACCACATACAAATCCTTGAATTGCTTGGCTTTTAAAGTTTAATCATAGACCTGTTCTTTCTTCACTGCTGAGGTTTCCATGTAATTGGAATGAAGGATGTTGGAACTGAGCACAGGTTTCCCAGTGGCAGCTGCCAGTAGTTGGATAATGCCACTGACATCAGTGCTGCCAAAAGAGAAAAATGGTCTTTTCAGTAATGTTTTGAGTTCAGAATCAAGAGTTTTGGGTTCAGTTTCTGGCTCTGCCTCAGACTACTAACAATGTTACATTTTTCCTGCATGTTTCCCAACTAGAGATGGGAAGAATACTGCTTTTTGTCTTTCCCATTTAAAGTATTAGCTCTTGGTGTGGTGCATCACCCCATCTAGGAGAGGAATTCCACATGTGACCATATGGCACAGGCAGCACAGTTCCTACAGCCTTTGTGGGATCCTGAAAAAGGCATGTGATGAGTAACCAGACTTGCCCCTCCTACTCAGCTTAGCTTTGCTGCATGTATATATAACCAGGAGACTCCTCTACTCCAGCAACATTCTCCTTTCCTCATTTTTTTCTGTCTATCCTAGAAGACCTTGCTTCCTTGGAATAGCAGTTAGCAAAGTACTATTTTTCATACAGGCAGATTCACAGCTCTCAGCTGGGTGGGCAGTGGAGAACCATTGGTGACTTTTAAGTCAGCTAAAGCCACATTTTGGCCATTACATGAAAGAGCACTTAGGAACCCTTGGGAAACCATTACAACTGGTCGGGTTTCCCAAGGGCTCCTAAGTCTCACGAGTGGAGTCTGTCTATCCATCTCTGCTTGGATCCCAACTTTTGAATACACTGAGGGTTTTCAAGGGTGTTCTACCTTCAGCTATATAGCTATAGAAAAGAGAAGCAGAAACGTAATATGTAACTGCATACCTTTGGAACAGATAAAGCCAGGATGCTCTACCAAGTGGAATGACTCAGATTGCTGTCCACTGAGGGAAAAACAGGTAAAAGTCAGCTGGTTTCGCCTTCCAGTAGGTAGCTCAGCATGGATGCTGGCTGAATTATCTGCATCCATCTTGCTTGAAGAGTCAGAGGCAGTACAGGGAATATCTGAGGCACTTCTATTTTGAGCAGATCGGAGAATTCTGTTCCACTGATGTCAGTTCTAAAATTGCATGATTATACTTAGAAGATATTAAGATAACTGCATATATTTCCAAAGTGTATTTTCAAATCTCTCTTTCTTGTTTTAGAAAAAAATAAAATAAAATGGAGCACACGTTACTGCTATTCATAATTTTCATACCTATACTGGGTCTCAGTAATGGAACAGAAACTGAACAAGATTTTACTTGGCACTTAAAGAAGATTCCCCAGATTGTGAGAGAAAGAACTTTCTCCCTTGACAGCCCTAAATTTGAAGCAAAAACCAAATTAGAGCTGAACAGTGTATGTGGAATTGAATGTCAAAGAAAACTGCCTGTGCCAAGCTTGTCTGACTTGAAGAACCTCTTATCCTATGAGACTGTTTTTGAAAACGGCACACGGACCCTGACTGAAGTGAATGTCCTCGGAGCAGTGCCTGACCCAGCTGCAAACACAACCACACAAAGGCCTTTGAGAAGGAAGAGGCAGATATATGGAACAGACAGTAGGTTCAGCATCTATGACAAGAGGTTCATGACCAACTTTCCCTTCAACACAGCTGTGAAGATCTCCACGGGCTGCAGTGGCATTCTCATTTCCCCCAAGCACGTGCTAACAGCAGCCCACTGCCTGCACAATGGCAAGGATTATGTCAAGGGCAGCAAAAGACTGAGGGTGGGCCTGATGAAGACAAAATCCAGAGGCAATGGCAGGAAACGCAAAGGTGCTAAAAGAAGTAGGAGGGAAACTTCTGCGGGCAAAGAGGATCCCAAAGCCGCCACAGACTTAAGGCGACAATCCAAAGGTGATGAGAGAAGGCAGAGGGGATCTGGGAGGAAGCAAGGGACCTCGGATGGCACACCCTCCTTCCAGTGGACCCGGGTGAAGAGCACGCACATCCCGAAAGGCTGGTTTAGGGGTGTCTCTGGGGATATTGCCCTGGATTATGATTATGCTGTTCTTGAGCTCAAGCGTCCCCACAAAAGGAAATACATGGAGCTGGGAATCAGCCCAACAATCAAAATGATGCCTGGGAGCATGATCCACTTCTCAGGTTTTGACAATGATCGGTCTGGGCAGCTGGTCTATAGATTTTGTAGCATTTCTGATGAGTCCAATGATTTGTTTTATCAGTACTGTGATGCTGAGCCTGGCTCCACAGGATCTGGCATCTATCTCCGTCTGAAGGAGCCAAACAAAAAGAAGTGGAAACGCAAGATCATCGCTGTTTACTCAGGCCATCAGTGGGTGGACATCAATGGCGAACAGCAGGATTACAATGTAGCAGTACGAATTACTCCTCTCAAATATGCCCAGATTTGCTTCTGGATACATGGGAATGATGAGAATTGCACACAAGGCTGAAGAGAGCCAAGCCTCAGTTGCTTAGCACCCTCACTGCCATTGAGTGAAAGGCGGCCGCAGCAGTGACTGGAAGAGCATCACTCCACGCCGGAATGCTCTTGAACTCAAAGCTCGCAAGTAGTGCTATGGTGACTTAAGGAATGCTGAATTTCTAGGGGAGGGGTAGAATTGTCAGACAAAATACTTCTAGCTGTAATCAACCTAGATATGCACTTAAAATCCCAAACTATATTTATGTTTGCAATTGTGATAAATTCAAGAGATTTGTGAGGAAAAAAATGGCTGCACCTGTTGGTCATTTTTTTTCCCAGAGGAAGGGTTGAAGCACCTCAAACTGGTGTTATTAAACAATATCTATTTTTTCCAATGGATTTACTTTTCTCAGGGTTCTGTTCCAATTCTTCAAATGCAAGTTGTGCATATAGCATGTTCCTGTAGATGCAGAATGATCCAGAGAACCGCACAAGAACAAGACATTATTCTGGCATTCTCTAAAGACCACAAGTCCATGTTGAGAAGCAGCACTACAGTTAATGATTGTTAGTTTGGAAATCTTCCTCTTCTGGTTGCTGCAGGAACACTCCCATGGAAATTCCAAATTTATGTAGCTGAGGGTTACACCTTAAAGACAAATTCGCTTCATTGATCAGTAAAAACAGCAAAAAAGAAATTAACAAAAAAAATTCCACGTTTGGATGAAGAAGACACATTTGGACATAGTTTAATGCCTTTAAACATTCTTTGAGAAGCTATAGAAATCTTAAAGACATGCATTTGCCTTCCAATTAGTATTTGGAGAGCTGTAGGTTTAGTCTCTAGTCAAATGTTTAGCTTTACCATTGGGAGAAGTCACTGACTCCTGAAGTGGCTACATGACAATCATTTGGAGCTTAACAGATGATACATTTTTTGGGTGCTAAACATTTATTCAGTTTTTATAAATTACTTTTATACGAGTTCAGCTTCATAGATAGGATAGTATGTATTAGACTGGGAGTTGGAAATCAATATTTTAGGTTGGCTTTATACAGTTTTGCAAAGTGTGTGGTTTTAATGGCATTATACTCAGACTCCACCTCAACATGATTCACAGAGTTAACTAAAATTTTCTCCCAGCTAAATTATAGCACCTTCTGAGTGGTAGAACTATCCTGTGCATTATAAAAGGTATCTTGTTAGATAGCAGCAGTAGTTAGCAAATAATTTGGTTCAGTATGTTTGCAGAACCATGTATTTAATGAAGACACAAACTGAGCTTGACTTTTACACATCTTTAAACACAAACCACCTTCTTAAAAACTGTTGTTGATTGCTATATAAGTCTATATCTTTTATTTTATGTCAAGATTTTGAAGTACACAGAATTTTTATGGTGCTATGTTAATCTAATAACGTAAAAAGATACTGTGCCTTTCTGATCATATCCTTTGGGTTTCAATACTTTCAGAGTATTCACCACTATAATATTTAATTTTTTTAACATAAATTTATGCTGACAAAAATACATTTTCTTCCTGTGCAGGAGAAAAAAATACAAGATTTTAAAATAATTTTTGTTTGTTGGAATCTTTAAAACATGCTTGCAATATCTTTTGATGAAATAACATGATTTTAAATAACCCCTTTTTTTGGTATATGGTTGAAAGTATATAACCTGACACACTGAATGTGCAGGCAACTCTGTCCTATTATTGCCAAAGCATAAAAATTTAAGACTTGCTTTCATATCATAACCCTAACAATACTTCATTCATTGGAAGAGATCTCACTTTAAAGGAAACTATTTCTTTTAATGTCAACCTTTCCAGGGAACACTCAACTTTTCTTCCTTTATTATGTTTTAATTTTATTTTGTGTGATTGTTTGTAGAAAACTAATAATAATTTTTAAAGTTTAGAAATAAATCTCTAAGATTTTAGGGTTAATTATTTTTTATTGTTGTTAACATCTCTATTAACACATGTGGCTTTGCTGACAGTAATTTTAAATCACTTCAGTCCAGTATTTAATACTCTCACTCTATGCAACAGATTTATGGTATTCTTTAGGCAGGTCTGTAATGTTTTTCTTAAGTGCCTTTTTCCATAGTTACTGTGGCAAATAAGGTACCACATCATTAATCTAATACACGACAACCCAGGTCCATGGATTTTTTTTACAATTATTTTCATGTTGATTCGGGTCCAAAACTGATCAAGATAAGGGGGCTTAGTAAGTTCTTTGTTTTGTTGAGTCTTATTTAGGGATGCTCCTCCTCAGAAGAAATAAAATCTATTTCTTTATCACTCTGTGAATTGGGAGCAAGGTAAGAATGAAAAATGTTTGATGTCAGCTTCCAAATACTCTTGTTATAATAATCATCTGTTGTAAATATCTCAGCCACAACCAGAGGTTTCCATACCAGGCTGATAAAAGCTCTTTCTTTTCAGAGAATAAATACTAGATGCTCAGTGCTTCATTTTGTAGTGCTAAGAGATTAAAGGGGTTGGCCAGAGCAACATAAAAATTAATTTAAAACACGCAAACAAACAAACCTCTGTGTCTCAGTGCCCATGCACAAACACATGCAAATATACAGGCTTGGAGAACATGTGTTGTTTTGACTGAGTTTTGGTTTTGTCAGCACCTTCAGGCCAGGGAATGCAGGTAGAAGAAGACACAGACAAAATGTTTTTTCTGTTGTCTTGGCATGGTAGGCAACATTTTGATCTTCCACTTGGCCTAATAGAGAAATAAATGCTTTATGTAGGCATTGTGACTGCCTACTACAGGGACTTTTGGAACAGCTCATAAATCAAGGAGCTACATGCAATCCTAGGAATTCAGTGTCCTGCATAAAGCTCTTGGTACCCACCACTGCAAATGGGACAAGGATTGCTGAGCCATCTCCGATTTTCTTAAAAACCTGCAGGTACTATCTAGTTACCAGTGAGAAAATATGAGGAGGAAATATGATCTCAGTTCTTGGTGTTGTCTAGGACACCAGCAGCAAGGCTGGGTTTGCAGCCCTTGTGATATTTCCCTAAAAGATTCTTCCTCTCTCAGGTACCAGGCTGTACATAATTTGATTTCATCAGTACTAATTCTCTTCCATAAGAGTTTGTATAGTAGATTTTTTTTTATTTAACTGTATTCCTGGCTTTAAGAAAACACAACTTCAGTCAAATCTCTTTTATCCTAGAGGGCTACTGGAATTTAAAAAGTCAACAAGTAAGTTTTTTTCAGGGCCAAATATAAACCTCATATGCAAGCCATTAACACCCCCAGACCACCTTGTGCATGTGTTTAATCTGAAGCTCTGAGACACACAGTGGAAGTCAAGTGGGTTATCCGCAGTGTGAAAAATTGTCTAAGTTTGTATTAACTTAACAAAAGAACTTAACAAAAGAAAAGCACAACATTATGTAGGGAAACGATTTCTGTTATATGAGGTATAGAGTACCCAATGCTTTAATAATTGCCTAAAGAAGCTCCTTGACTCCTTAAGATTTACCATCTTAATTTTGCAGATTTATGTGTCTATACGAGGTATGAATCAGCACGAATATGGCTTAAATGAAAAAAAATACTTGTCCACATGTGGAGGAGAGAAGCAGCTGGGGAATTCTTTCTATACTGCTGATAAGGGATGACCTGGCAAATAAAAGAGAAAGAAAGAACATAAACAGCAAATAAAACAGCAAACAAAACTGAAAGAAAGAACAAGTAGATGGTATATAAGGCCAGGAAGATGGAGATGGAGATGGCATGCAAGGGATAAAGAAAGTGTGCAAAGTAACAGATTAAGTGGCTGCAAGGTAGCAGAGGCACCTATTGTGAGAAAGAGTAGGCAGATGGTAGACACTTAATAGTATGAATTAAGATGTGAAATTCACAAGTTTCATGGCAATTTTTCAGTGTTAAAGATAAGGCTTTGCTTCCCAGCCAACAACAACAAGGAAATGGCTTTGAGAGAACTCAGTCTGTGGCAGGGACCGCTAACAGGCAGGGGTTTTGACCCTGATCTACCATCCATGCCTGAATTTGCAGGGATTATGCTTCTGTTCATTCAGGGTCCTTGGAAAGCAGCAGATCTGTGTTCTGACCAAAAGGCTTGGCAGTATGAACCTCCCAGTACTCTGGATCACCAAGAGTGTAGTGAGTAAGGGGAGTTTCTCAAACCTGACCTTTTTTTTGGGATTCCTGTAAAGGCTGTTCTCCACTGGAAAAAAAAAAATCAAACAAAAAAATCTCAGACAAAAGGCATTTAAATTTTAGCTCCATTTTTTTGCGTGTATCTAGAAATTCTAGACAATACATTTTTTTCAAGTGTCTTCTGTTTGTGTTTGACATCCATAGAAATGTAATCAACTGCTTCCAATTTTAAAGAACAGATTATTGCAGATAGCTCCATCTACAAATTCCTGGATTAAAGAATGACTGGGGGAAAAAAATGTTATTAAATTGAAAGCTTAAAATTTCACTCTAATCTCAAAGGATTTGGAAGTATATTTTGGTGTCCTTTGCACCAGCCTTTTGCTCCAAGTGTCAGAGCATTTAGATTAAAAACCTCCAGAAGTAGCTTTGAGGATTCTTTCATGTTCTTTGTTTTTTTAAGACTGACAGAAAATTTTGGAATATTTTTAACTGTGCAAAATGACAAGCCATTTGAGAAAATAAATGCAAACCTTTGCTCTGTTAAGATATTATATGATGCACTTATTATGTCAATAAATATTTTCTGTTGTTTTTCTTTTCCTCTGTCGTGATGCAGTTTTTCAGCTACGGTTGTGTTACACAAACTTCATTCTCTAAGTGCCTGTAATGATTTATCAGTGAATCATCTGGGACTTGGTCTTACAAGATATTAATGTCTCTTTAAACTTGTTCTGGGAAAAAAAGCCTCTCTGTCTTCAAGATAATTACTCCATGAGCAAATTTGATGAGTAAAAAAATTTAGTTCAGCAAGGAAATGACTCATAGTCTATGCCGCAAGTTATTAATTCTAAAATAAGTAATTAGTTCTGTTTCTGTTATTTGCTATAGTTACACTTTCTGCCTTGGAGAGCTGTTGAACCAGGCCAAATTAGAAGTATGCAAAATATTATAATCTTGGTTCTTAGAATGATCTTAAGTCTGTGCCCTTGAAACTGGTGCTGATTTTATCTCTGAGGGTAAAAGGACAGATTTTTGGCAAGGTCAATAGCTGCTGGAAATATTTAATGGAAAGTTAAGAAGTTATTACAGCTGTGATTAACAGTGTGTCTAATACAAGCAATATTTACCAGGGGTTTTGCAAGAGCTTACCTACCAGCTCTTAAGTGGGTCTTCACATGGGGGAGAAGTAAGTGCCACAGGGAAATAAATAGGATTGAAAGCTTTTTGACCTGAAAAAAAGTCCTTTTGGGGCTGGTAACAGGATCTAAGTCTTTTCATTGCTGAAATCTACTTTTTGCCATGATCTGGTTGAATGCCTTGGTGCCTGAGAAATGTCTCTCAACCTCCATTCAGGGAACACAAACAGAGACCCAGGGGTGACAGCTGTGTCCCGTGCAGGCCATTCCCAAGCCACTGGCACGGATGTGGTTTCTTTGGTGGAAGATACATTCCAACATGTTATGGATTGCACACTCCCTTGGGCCTCGGGGGGCTTGAACTGGAACCTTATCCAAATGTCTATTCAGCCCTAAAATGTTCCCATATAACCCAGATCCTTGTGCAGGTATTTTTGCAGTTGTACTCCCATTTCCCACAGTGTTTAACAAATGTTCAAAAGATCTTCCCCAAATAACAGACTTGCAAATCCTCCAAAGAAGTAGCACCGTATGCTGTTTATTATGCAGGTATTCCTGATGAATCATTCATTCTTTCTGCTTCAAATATGTCTTTAGATCTTGATAATGGCTAATCCTTCAGCTGTTATCGCTAAGAAAAGAAATCAGATATATGGGAAAACCACACAAATATTTACTTGTGCCTCTTGGTAATTATGTACACACCATACTTGTTGCAGTTGCTATGGCTCTACTTCTTTTTCATGTGAAAGAGTTTGAAAACTTTGGATGAAGCCATATTGGGCTGGTTTTCAGACAAATTACTCAGCTGCCCTTTGGCTGCAGTTGCAGCATTCTCCCACCCCTCTCCTCCAGTTTAATTTCCAGATTTATGGATAAAATACTGTTCAAAGCTTTGCTTAATCAAGGATGAAAGCAGCCAGCAGACAGAACACAGAAGTGGACACTTTCTGGTGTATCTCTCTGTGGACATTTTGAAGCAGGGAGAAGAAGAGGACAAGAGAAGGCAAAGGTGAAGCCCATGAACAGCAGCGAAAAACTCAGTGCCTTACTGAATGGGAGAAAATGTGATTTCTATTTTTTCCTTTTCAAAGGCAACACTAGTTTTTGTTCTTTTGTTTTCTTGAATGATTCATCAGTTAAATATTTTTGGCTCTGTACAGGAATGAACCAACAGTAGTGGGGATACAACATGGCCTTGAACGCCAGCAGGGGCTTCCCCTCCCCAAAACACACAGACTAAGAGAGAATGCTAAATTACCCCAAAGGGAATTAATAATAATAATAATAATTCCCCAAAGGCAATTAATAGTAATACAAAGAGGGGGCAAAAGTCACCTCTAAGAAAAGCACCAATGGGATAATTGGGAAAAAAGTTTATGCATAAAGGCAATGGACACTGTATAGCTACTACACGTGGCATATGGGTTTTTCTGCCAGTGTTGTCTGTGCAGGACATTGATGCATTCCAGAGCTGTGGTGAGTTACATGGTGAAAGAAAATCCACCTGCTGGTTGTCTATCCCACCACCACCCCACAGCAACAGGGACCTACTGTGCCACCAAACTCTCACTGCTTATTGTGAGTTTGGCCTGGCCTTCAAAAACAGTGGATGTGAACAGAGGCTTCCGAGGATGTGAACAATGACATTTTAGGGTTTATACATTTTGCTCAGCATCTACATGGAGGATGTATAAAGCCATTTTTAATTACAGTGAGCTGAAACAGTAAACAGCTCTTGTAAACAAATGTTGCATTTCATTATTCTCTCATTTACAATGCTCAGTGTTGAAGGGAAATTTGAGCCATCACACAGTATATATATTTATTTGTTGTAGAACATTATACACTAGCCATTTGTGACCTCTAAATTTCTTTTTCTGAAAGAAATAAAAAGGAAGCCAATACTCAAAAGGGAAAGTAGCTTTGCCAGTGTTCAATTTACTGCTCAATTTACTTCCTTGCTTGCCAATTAACCTGGTACAACAGTGATCTGTGATCCAATAATGATGCTCATTCAATTGATGTGCTCGAGTCCTTCACTTCTTGAAACTGATTTTCCCCTACCTGTTCAAAGTAGATAAAATCAGGCATCTGTGTACAGTGTTCACAAGCTTAAAAAAACCCACAAAAACAGCTGCCACTAATTGTAATTTCATGGTTTCATATCAGTTTCCAACTTCATTTCATTCTTTCCTGCCTATCTTGGATTCTAAGTGAAAGAGAATTCCACTTTTTAAGGTTTTTTAACTGTGCCCATTTTGGATTTTCACCTCATTTTCTACTCTAACACCAAACACCTAAAATTAAATTAAATAATGCCCAAACATTGCTGTATAAGGAGGAGCTTGGGCTACTGTTTAAGAGAAGCCACTTCAAGTTGCTATTAAGGTAACAGCTGCAAACAGAGAATGAAAGGCAAAATCACTGAAAGCAAACCAGTGTTCACAGCTTTGAGACAACACATCAAATCTGGAGCTAGCCTTGGGAAATGCTTTTGTAAGCTTTGAGTCAACATAAACACAGGCTGCCAACTGAAGGGGCAATCTTGTGACATCCTTACAAAACAGCTCTGGGAAGCCCTGACAGCTCCTCCTGCCACAGATGCTGATGGAGGGAGAAGCCACTGGCTCTGGACCCCAGCAGCAAGCACAGGGTTTTATCTCCTAGGCACATCCTGCTCTCCAGAGGAAACTGATTTAATTTCACTGGTTTAAATGACTGCAAAAATAGCAGTGATTTGATGCTATTAATCAAGTTATACAAACTGGGCTGCAAATGGCTCCTGTCACAAGATCCACTGTAATGACAGTTTCAAATAAAAAGCAAACGATCCCTGACAGGGAGATCTGCCTGTGTGGGATCCACATCTGCTCAACACCTGCAGAAATCTGGCAGAAACTTGGTCAGTAGCTGGCTGTGGGTGAGGTTTATTACACCAGTTACTTGAGCCTACTGCTAAGGTAATGTCTTGTTGCAGCAGCACAGCCTTCTAGGGCTAATCCAAGGACAAAGCCTGGAAAAGGGCAGTTATAGATGTTTCAGGTAGGTCTTGCAGCATTTCTTTACCTACCATTTGTGAAAGAGAGCATCACAAGAAGGGGCAGAATCTTCATACTCCAGTATGTACAATGCACCTGCCTTCCCTCCCCTTCTCCCCAAGGTGATTAAACAGCACAAATTAAAAGCATTGTAAGTATTGGAAAGAACTAAGGAAATGCCATGCTTCATTATATCCCTATTGCAGCCCTTTCTTTAATACTCAAGGAGGAGCCAGGGCAGTAAGCACAGCCTGTTTGCCAAAGCTGTGCTGGCCCTCATGTGCTCCTCTCTTGCCACAGCTGTCAGAGCCCACACCCAGAGCCAAAATCACACAGTCCTGGGACAGAGGGGTGCAGACACCTACTTTTCAAGGCCACAATGTTATTTTCTTTTTTTTAAATTTGGCAAAGACTAGGCTTCCAAGTAAGTATTTTTAGACACATAAGAAGTCACATTTCTAGATCCAGAAGCCAGGTCCCTCTTCCTAATTTGAGAGCAAAAAATTTTGTACATTTTTTGGCTTGTCTGGCAACATAACTGTGGAACCAGCTCCTGGTAGAAACCTGTTAAAGACAGAGCTCAGAGGTACAAGACTGGTGGGAAACAAAGTTACCTATGCAGCAGATAATTGCTAAAATAAAATAAAATAAAATAAAACACCAGCTATTCTTAGAAAGATTTTATAGGATTTTTTTTTCTTTTACCTGTTGACTATGTGCATGGGAAAAATTTGTTTTGCTTTTTTTTTTTTTATTTTAGTGAGATTTCAATATCATCTCTTAGCAGAGGGGTTTTTAGGCAGCTCCACCAGTTACAGTATTAGGATTTTAGCAGAGAGTGTTACATGCCCTGGAGCAATCCAAAGGCAGTAGGGGTGGTGATGATGATACACCCACTGATGAGACTGGTTTTTGGAAAACAAGATAAAAAAAATAATCCAGATATTATGACCATTAATACCCACAAAACTTTCCATGAGAGCAAAGCAGTTCGGACCTGGTCCTGCCTCTCACTATTGTTCCCTTCCATATTCACAGCTGTGGTGGTTTGAAATAGCTGGGGTTTTGGTAAGGATGGTTCTTTTCCTTGCTACCTGTGTCATGTACATGTGCCATGAATGAGTGCAGCTAGCAAGGAAAAGAGACCTGTGCTCTCAACCTGTTAATGCTACCACCATCCCTATCTGAGAGGCATCTAAACATGCTGTGTCCAGTCTCTTCCCTCACCTCTTCATCATTCTCCAGAGACCTGCAGCTGCTTCTTGGTTCTGTCTCTCCTGCCAGGTGCATGAGCAAGCCACCTGCAGGAGAAACAGAGTTTGAGGATCTTGCAGTTGAGGTCTGAGGAGGATGAATAGTCCCATCTCCTCCAGAACCCGTCTGCTCTACCATCTTTGCAGTGTGCTGAATTCTCCCAGAACAGTTCCTGATGCACAAAGGAATACAAGCACATGAAAAGCAGGATGTGGAGAGACATTCAGCCTAGAGCTTCCTTCTTCCTCCCCAAATTTCTTCTTATTTTATAAAGATTTAGCAGTGCACTGAGTCTTATTAATGTCACAAAGAGTCCAACAGGAATGCTCTATACCGATATTATTTAAACAGCCAAATTTCTCCCTTTTAAAGCTTTTTAAAATTAATTCCTTTTAGAATTTTTATTTCTGTTCTTATTTTCTCTTTCTTTTTTTTTTCCAAAATTGCTACACACTATGAACCAATGTATCCTGAAGGGCATTTGCTTAAACTACAGTTCTTCAGGAAGGTCTCTAAGAGCACAGAGGAGCACAGGCTGCCCAACAGTGCAATCCTGCTGGGGAAGGCACAGGTGCCACAGTTGAACGGAGACAATACCAAGGTTGAATGGATATCTAGAAAACTTGATTGACAAGGAAAGTTTGAAGACAAAGGGCATAAGCCAAAAGCATGACCATGATAACTGTCCAAATACCATCACACCTACTGCAAGGAACAAAGAGAGTGTCCCTGTGCACAGAAGAAATAAAAGTTCAATTTGCAGCAAGGAATGGTAAGGTTATACAGAAAAAAAAAGTCCAGCAACTCTTTCAGGGTGGAGGTGATGATGTTCTTCAGTGGTGTTTGGAAAGGTTGTGGAATGATGAAGGTCTTCTAGAAAAATCTGCTTTGTATTACCCAATTTTGGTTTTAGAGCAGTGAACTAGAATAGATAAACGTGATTTCTATCTTATCACCCTGCCTAGCAGTCCTAAAGTGGAAACTTCATGTGCTCTGAATGCACTGCCATTGCAGTGGAATGCAGAAAGCTCTGTTGATCTTGCTTATCTGTAGCAGAAAGCCAAATTTTAAATGAAACAGTATGCATAGTTATACTGATCTTTTATATTGGCAATAAAATGCTTTGAAATACTGTAAAGAGAAAAATATTGTATTTCACATCAGAGTCTGTCCCAGGAAAGCATAGATTGGATCAGCTTAGATCTTTAGTTTGGCTAGGGAAAAATTATTTTATTTCAGTTGAATCTCTCCTCCATCTCTGACAGATCTATCAAAATACTGGATTTACCAGTTCAAGTTTCCAGCCACTGCAGATTCAGTTTCAAATGGGAAAGCATGGCTGGCATGCTGAACTCTGCTACTAGAATAAAGTATTCTCAAAGCCTGCCAGCTATTTTAAAGATCATTAAATGACAGAAGCACATCCATGACAGGCTCTTCACGCAAACTGCTGAACTGGTAATCATACATGACACCAGCAACTTAATTTTAAGATTTCCAGAGCAACCACTTGCAATACTGCAGTGGTTACTAAAGTTAAATTGGTTAAAATGTAAGTTAGGACAATTCCTACATTAGCCTCAAAGGGGTAAAGGTACAGCAAAGACAGCATTGCTGGTTTGAGATTATTTTCCTTGCTAATAACAGAAGCAGTTCATGGGATACAGCCTGACTTAGGTGTTACTGCTTCCAGGGCTTGCAATTCTTTTGTAGTTCTCTGTTTCTCTAAAATATGCGGTTGAGTGGAATGTAGATGATTTGCACATTTCTCAGTACACACTCCTCATCTAAAGAGAGATGGAAGTTGTTAGTGATATGTTTGCAAATTCTTGGTGGTATTTCTAAAAGCTGTTAAAAGCACAAACCACCCAAATCCAGCCTTCAACATCTGTTTGGGGAAAAAAA
This sequence comes from Peucedramus taeniatus, assembly GCA_013400575.1. Classification (NCBI taxonomy): domain Eukaryota; kingdom Metazoa; phylum Chordata; class Aves; order Passeriformes; family Fringillidae; genus Peucedramus; species Peucedramus taeniatus. Next base: position 114,707 of record WBNO01032943.1, read on the forward strand.
AAAAAAGAAGCAGTCTGAAAATTTCACAAGCCAGGCTAAATGACATAGTAGGATTAGAGTCAATCTTGATTATCAGTCATGAAGCCAAATGTCTAAAGAAAGAAAATATTTTAACAGATAAATAGGCCACTTTATTACAATAAATAATTTCCAGGATTCTAAAATAGCAGAGAAATCAATCCTAGATACAAAACACTATATTTTGGGTGGACAGAACAGTATCCTTCTACAGAGTGACCCTTCTAAAAATTACATTTTTCTTCACTGAATGTATATGTGCAAGACATTTCTATCAAGACCTAATATTACATCTTAGTAATCATCAAGAATGTAATCTGTCAGGCCATGTTTTAAAACCTCAAGAAAAGGACTCTCCACTCAGGAACCACAAGGTGCAATTTTCTGAGATAACTGAAAATACTGGCGAAACCAGGTAGGCTTAAGTATACATGGACTCAAGTATCACCTGTCTTCCAGCAACATGGTTAAAGAGCTGCTCATGAGAAATAGGTTTACTTGGTATGTCAGACTAAGGAGTGTGCAGAGCATTAGAGAATTATACACACACACACACATTAGTTTTAGAATTGCTACTTACAATCCTAAAAAATAGCTGAGCATTTAAATAGAAAAATATATTTACTGTCACTATATAATCTTTTTTATGTTATTTTGAAAAAAAACAATATATTTTGTACGGTCTCTGTTAATTCAATGGGAATCAACTCTCTTGTCTGTACAAGGACTACAGTAACAAGGTGTTTTCATCTATAAATTTTGGATTTTAAAATATAAAGTTCAAAAAAGAAAATAAAATTATCCAAATAAGTAGCCTCATTTAATTTTACAGAAGTTTAGGAAGATGCTTAAAAACTGTCCATGCACGAACCCAGATGCACTGCTGGGTGATATACAACTCAAATTGATGGAACTTTTATGTCAATTCAAAATTAGGTTCAGTGTGTTGAATGCTGCCTTGCCTCTCCCCCTGTCTGGGCCTCGATCATGCCTTAAAGAGTAAAACATTTCAGCCATCCTACAGGAATCACAGGCAGTCAAATATTTTGAGAGAGAAGCACATTTCCAGTATGATTTGCCTTGAGGCCAGAGGCTCTTTAGGCAAATTCTACTCAAATCTTGAAGAAAACGAAAAGAGGCAAGCAGCTGGATCTCCATCAATACCATTTCTGAAATGAGAGTGACAGGAAAGTAATTCAGGCGCAACATTGCAAACTTTCACAAAGAGAACTGCAATACTTGGGACCCAGGCAGCAAGGAAAAGTCACCAGCTATCTGCAATCTTAAGTGTATTTAATTATCTATATTTGTTTGTATATTTAAATATATCTTCAAAATCAGGATGGCTCATGTCCCACAAAACACAGAGCTGGGAAAGCTCAGTGTGTCTGCTCACCCCTGAGTAGCAGGGATAATAGACAGGTGCTGTCATGATGGGATGGGGGTGAGCTGGGAAGTGGGGATTCCAATACACTGCTGGAAACCTCTCTTTTCAAGCACAAAGGGGAAGATGTGCATATCCCAAAGGCATGTCCACAGAAACATTCTAAACCAAAATCTCAAAGTGGCTATGAACTTTTGTGCAAAGGCAGATTCAAAGATGCTCTATTACCTAAGCTAGAATTTGTATAGTAAGACAATCTTATTTATGCAGTACACTGGTCTCAGTGTTATTATTCCCCCCCCCCCCCCCC
>WBNO01032943.1:116424-184645 GCA_013400575.1 Peucedramus taeniatus
TTTGTTAAAAACTTAATTTTTCTATGTTTCAAAAGAGAAGAGATCTATTTTCTGTCTTGATGTTTTTCAAAACAAATTCAATCCTGTTCTTTTGGCTGGAGAAAGTGTGGGATTACTACAGAAAGGAAGAATCACTAAAAACCCTCTTGACTGATCGACTCAGACTGACAGGGTGTAATTACAGACACATCATAGATAAAAAAGGCATAATCTTAAAATTAACTTCAGAATTTAACTTGTCCTACACTTGCATCTCAATAGCATTTTTAAAAACCTCTTTTATTTATATACAGACGCAGTCAGAGTATGAAAGGCTATTTCTTTTAAAGCTTGGTGTCTGCTTGCAGATGTAAATTGTTCTTGTACATGAAATCTTTTTGCTGACATTTAATACCCACATTGCAGGCCTGCAGCAGCTTAAAAGGCTGAAGGCACAGATCTGCCCCCTCCCTTCCTCAATTACAGACAGTCTGCAGCCCCAAGACCAAGAACACACCATTTATCCCCATACCATTCCCTAGTGCATCCACCTTCTCCTTCCCCTCTTAATGCAATACTATTCCCTCTCCCACACAGTCAGCCTCTTTCCAGACTTGGATAGGTAAAAGTACCAGGCAAGGACTATGGAAAGGTGATGTTCTTGGGATCCCACCAGTCCTTGCCCTTTCCCAGAAAACAACTAACCTGTCTCCAAATACCAGTTTAAGTCTGAAAGATTGGCTCAGACTGTGCAGGATGTGCCTCCACTGGTACACTTAGTGGCATGATATCTCTGCTTCCAACAGAGAGGGATAGTGCTTTGGCAGGACCTGCAGGACCTCTTAAAAAGATGGCTACTTTAGAATTTTAGGATGTTGAGGTAAATGCAGAAATCTCTTCCATCATAATAAACTATATTTTGAAAATATGGCTCAGACTTGGCCATGCTCCACCATAAGTGTGTTAATGCAGGTGCTTTACAGTGCTGTGTTGAGTGGACATTCCCCAACCCTTCCACAGCTTCTCCAACACCATCAGAGAACAGGTTTGCTCTCTTTAGTCCTCGCAGTGGGTGTCACACCCAGACACACATTTTTTCACTTGTTTCAGTTTCTGTTTCTGGTCTACTGCCTTTGCTAACTCCCAAAAGCTACTATTCTTACACCTCTAATTGCATGCAGAGATGTCTTGGGCAATGAAGCAAGCATCAGAATTCTGCTGCCCATATCACTTGCAGAGTTTAATTAAGGGAAAGGGAAGAGGTGGTGAAGCTTTAGGAGCCAAGATCTGGAGCAGAAAAAATAGCAGTGCTGTCTGCTTTAAAATATGTATAGCCTCTCTCCTTCTCAAGTCCCATCTCTGAAATTCTTATTTCAACCCCTCATTACCACTCTGTCTGCCACTTCCCACACTGCTCACAGCACTAGCAGTATATAACACATGGAAAAAAGATTTTCCATTTTAATAAAATTTCTGATATATTTCATGTCCTGGAAGGTCTGATTCACTAACTCAGTGTATTATCTTTATGTCACTGCCACTACTACTGCAAGTTTCACTTGGCTTATCTAGGCATTAAGAAGTATTGGGATATTTCTCCATCCCCATGCAGAGTAAGTTATCTGAGCATGCAGCTCTTATTCTGGGACGAGAGATGGGGAAGGAGGAGCAGGAGCAAATGCTCATATCACAAAGACAAAACAATGTCAGCTCACCAGACATTTCATTTCATGAACTAGATGCTGTCTTGCCCCCAAAATGCAAATCAGAAGTAAATCTTCCTTTCTTTCCCTCTTTTGCCCCCACCCCAGAACAGCTTTTGCTCTTGACTTTCCTGCTTGTTTTTAGGGCAAGTCGCTAGCCTTTGCAGCTGCCTTACTAAATCTTAAGAATGGAAGTTCAGGTAGCAGCCTGACTGCAACCAGCCTGAAAGGCTGAGGTGGTCCCCAGGATCTTAGAAGATAACTTAGAGGTTTAGTTCTCACCATCCAAGCTTTCATCTGTGGAAACACCAGCATCAATCCAGAAGCCAGCAACTCGAGCTACAGTACATTTACAGCTAAAATTTTCAAATAAAGCCAATTAAAATTAATGAACGAATTAACAAAGGAGTGGAGTAGGAGGCAATGCTAACTCCAAACATTCGAAAAAATTAGTTCATTCTGCAGAATGAGTTGGATAGTTGGATTTTTTTTAAACCTCTGCAGTAGGCTGAATTCAGGTTCTCCAGGTGTTTACCACTCCTTAAGGCACTCATAACTCAAGGGGGAGCAACAAAAGCCTCATGTGGCCAGAGGTGCCAGCTTTTAAAGAAGTCAGCACACAGGTCAATAAGAACTTGGATAAGGGACATATCAGCTGTCTGAAATCTGTCCTCCCCTCATGAAAAATGCAGGGGAAGGAGACAGTTTCTTCTTTCCACAGATGGGAGCACTCCTTTCCACCCACTCTTCCCTACAGCTTGTATTGAAAAGTGGTTAGTCATAGCAGGACACAGACACGTTCGTGCCTGGATGATGAAACTCAGATGATAACAAGAACATGTTCTTGTCTACAGGCCAGGAGAAAACCACGTGGTTCCCTTGCAAGCCTGATTCTGTAATTCCTTTGTGCTAGGGAGAGCAAGTCACTTGTTTAGCCTTAGTCAGCATTCAGGTAAATACACTGGTTTTACTTCCCACAGTAAACAAACTTCTGGATGCCTTCTCCCCAGGCTTCCTTTTTGTCCAGGCTTCTATTTGCTCACAGGATAAAAAAATCACATGCACACACACACACAGAGCTGTTGGCCATGATATCTACAGAAAACTAACCAAAATCAGGACAAAGGGCTGTGGACATGGATGAAGCTAATGCAGAAAGTCAATTACTCTGTGGTAGGGGCATGGATCTGGCAAGGAGAAAACCCTCGCCCTGAGGTCTGGCCCCTTGAAACATGTGACATTGTAAACATTCATTTGCAATTCAGTGAGCAGCAGCTCATCATCTCAATTTGAGTAAGACACTAATGAACTGGTCTAAATATATTTACTTGTTTGGTTATGATTCTCCTCTGAAAATGCTGTTCTCACTTTGAGAAGACATGCACAACACAGTGCTAAGAAGTCAAGTGTTCCCTGCATTTGGCAAGACAGCACCCAGGCAGGGTAGGAGAAACCATGGGGAGCATTTCTGAGGGTGCAGTTACTGACCTTGTCCAGCTCTTCATGCTCAAATAGTGAGGAAACACCGCGATTTGCTGAGCCTTACCCATTTTTAATACAGAAAATTGGGATGCAACTGAGAACTCATCATAAGGCTGAGATACAAAATTGATGCTCCCTTTATCCTGTCCTGGGGCATTGTGAATGCTGCAGTGCCAGTTGGTGGCACTGTGACACGAGGCTTCTGGGGTCCCTCCAGTGCAGCCCTGCCCCCCCATCCATCCTTCCACCCAAAACCCTTCCAAGGAAGGCCTTTATGGTCCTGGGGCAGTCCCTGTGCCCAGGAGGCTCAGGGGGCTGCTCCTACCGTGGTTGCCATAGACTGGGCACAGCTGAAAATAGCTGGGAATGGCAGAGAGATTATATTACTGACGGGGTTATTCAGATACATAAAAGAAACTACAGAAAAGAATCCTCTAGCACAAACTTGGTAATTAATTGGTTGCAAAATTAGTGCAATGAGTGCAGAAAGCTGTCAATGTGGCACTTAGGGACATGAATGGGTGGTGGAGGTGGCAGTGTTAGGTTAACTGTTGGACTTCATGATCTTTCATGTCTTTTCAAATCTAAATGATTCTCTGATTCTATAAAAATCATTCCCATATGCAACAGACTCATCAATCAGTGTCAGGACCTACACATTTTTCCCCTCTCAAAGTATATTATTGTGCTCAACATCTTAATGAGTATGAAACTGGCAACAAGATATTTACTTTGATCAAGGTGTTTATTGCATCTCAGAGGGCACACATGCACTGGGGGTTTTTTGTTTTTTGGGGTTTTTTTGTTTGGGGTTTTTTTAAACTGAAATACAAAGAAAAGCCATTTTGAAATTAACTTTTTATAGAACTTTCCCATTACAGTGTATGTTATCCCCACAGCAAATTCAGATACAACCACTTTTAATGGTACCATACATTGATTAAATAGTTCATTTGAAAGACTTTAGGTGAATATCTTTCCAACCCAATATGCTTTTACAGAGAACTGCCAAGCCACTTGTAACACTGATCAACAGTGACCTCATTGAAGAGTCAAGATCTTACACCAAGCCATCAGCAGAAACAGTATGAGAACAAATAAAAATTAAAGAAACACAGTATGTACAGTAAAGGGCATGGATCTCCGGATCAGAATTAAATCTAATCACCAATAGTACAAAAGCTACTCACAGCGCATTCGGGGCAATGAGAAAACACTATCCTAAGGCATACACAGGTAAGCACTAAATTAAGAGATGTACGGAAGAACTGAACAGGGATGAGTAACATCACTTGTAATGTTTTGACTACAGATATACCAAAAAGTGCTCTCGTATTTGAAATCCCTTAATGCCAGCACAACTATGGTTGCTTTTTCCCAACTACATGGAGAGAAACTGACCCTTTACTTATTTTCAGTGCGTTTAGCAAGAACGGATAAATACGCCAATTATAAATGCAAAAACTTAAACAATTAAAATAGATTTAAAAATAAAACCAGCAATAAATATGGTATTCTTTTAGATATGATTTTTCATTCTTGGTAAATCATTGAAAAAGTACTTGTTATGGAAGTTTTCTTTTATATTACTTTAAATTATTTTAACATATACAGTGCCACAAAAATAAAACATTTTTTCACGACAATTGAGATTCCTGTGACTGGAAAAAAAAAAGTATTCTGCACAATTTTGTAAGTATTTTCTTTACTATCTGGTATTATCACACTATGTTTTGTAACAGATAAAGGAGAAATTGAGTCCTAGGGAAATTTTGGGTGTCCTCAAAAAGTTATATACATTGAAACCTTCAAAAACCACAGACATTGCTCCAAATGGCTCACCAAACAACAGCTGCATAATCTGCCCCCGTGGGATAGGTTCAGAAAAGCACTAGAAGGCATCAGAAACATACATCCATTGTTTAAATTGTAAAACACAAATAACCCAAGTACACAAATTTTGAGAGAGTAGGGATAACAGCTAAGGTAGTACACATTCCTAATGTTCACTTTCACAGCTGTGCTACACGTTTCAGGAGGAAGAGAAAGTCTGAGTAAGCACTGGGTTTGGTACTGGTGGCTCACTGAGAAACTCTGAGCATCCATTTGTAGTCTCCAAACTCACGTTTTTAGCATCCAGTCAGAAAAAACGCAGCTGTGAATATAGAAAAGTATTAGATGAAAACTGACATAATTAATTAGTAAAGCACATTCTACAGAGAGCACAAAATCTGCTCATCTCTTCACACCTCAAAGGATTTACCATCAGATTCTAGTGAAGTAGCAGTCTTCCCACAGCCAGTTATGAATCTCTCTATTATAAATACAAGTTGAAAGCAGTGAGTCCCAGCAGTGAAGGTGTATCTCCACTCCTGGCTGTCTCTGCCAAGTGCCAGGTACACCTCTCTGGGTCTGGAATTTGGAGAAGGGTGAAGTGGGACTGGGAGATGCCTGCTAAGAGCAGCCTGAATCACTGCTGCCAGCTCCAGTGCAGAGTGGGCTCAGAACAAATTTTAGAATTAAGCTCTAGGAAGGAAGAAAAGTGACTCATGAAGAAGGCTTTAAAGTTATGTAATGATTGTCCTCTCCTCACCTTATTCTAGACACAGCATTCTAGTCTTAATTATAAAATGTTTATTTCTGCATTATTATTTCTTAATTGGCTAAAGTGTTTAATTCAATTTTATATTCCTACTTGGCCCTCCAGAACCATCAGAATAATGTTTTGGCCTTTATTTCCTTCCATTATGCAGTACTGTTTTTTTGCTTCTCCATTTTTCTTTGCCCTTACTCCTCTGTTCTTCCCCACTGATGCTCCACACAGCACTGCTCAGCAACTCACAGCCTTAGCATTCAGAAAAGCAGTGCCTTGAAAAACTGTATGGCAGGGTAGAACATTAGCTGGCAGTAGCAAAGAGCTGCAAACACCTTTTCCTTGATGACAAGAACACTTAAGTGTTTTGCCTTTTGATACCTTCACACCTATGATACCAGCTCTGTTTCAACACCCACAAGACTGGAACAAGCCTCTTCAGCACCATTTGTCCCCCCAGTATTTGCTATCATTCCCTGCTATCATTCAATGTGCTTCAGTAATGATTTCAAGAAAATATCCAAACATGAATGCTTGGACTGAAGGGAAACAAGGAAAAAATGGAAGTTATTGCATTGAAGATAACGTTTCCTGACAGTTACTTTTGGGGGAAAAAAAAATTTAAAAAAAAAGTCAGTGAGTCAAGCTTTCAAGCTAAAGTTAAGAGTGTGGACAGAGAATTTGTTTTTCGTTACAGTGCATGTTTCTAGCTCTGCAGCTGCGATTCTATCTGTCATATTCAACCTAAACAACATCTGTGTGCCAGACATGTACCACAGTGTGACATGCTGGAGCAGGCAGCCACAGAATACCTTATCGTTTACAAGAAATCCTTGATGTTAAGATCCGCTAATGGGTCCTTTGTCGGAGGTTTCTTGGGGCTCTGAGTAGCAGGAGTTGGGCTTGGAGAAAGCTGACAGATGCCAGCCAGGAAGGCAGGAAAAAAACAAAGCAGACAAGAATACACAAGCATTAGATAGACACAGGCAGTTCTCACACAAGCACATTGCAAGAATAAAAAGTTCTCATTTGTCTGCAAGTTCAGCGTGGTGCCATTTTGCTCAAGCATTGTTTGGATTCCATCCTTACTACAGGATTAACAATGTTTGGCAAGTTTAATGGATAGGGCTATAGACACTTCAGATCCTAATTAGCATAGCTTGAGATCATTTCCTCCCTGTAAAACAGAATGGCGTTAGGATCTTCAACCCAGACAGAAGAGACAATTGTTAGATGCCAAGGCTCAGAGCAAGCAGAGTGCATCCTGCAGGGTATGACTAAAAATCCCTGTTTACTGTTACTGGCAGTTAAGTACAAATTATTTTACATTGGTAATGTGAATAAAAGTCCAAAACAAACTGGAAACATGACTAGATCATACTAGGTTCCTCCTTTGATAGGTATAAAATTCTTCAGTAATTCCATAGAAAACATCAGTTTTGAAGTTCCATGCAACACTTCTGACTATGGCGGTCAAATGATTCTCCCACTCTGTCCTTACTCCTCCCCATTCCTACATCAACTCAGGGCACAAGAGGTATTTTATACGTAGCCCTGGCACCTTGACGACCACTCCTTCAGAAAAGGATTTCTGTGTCCCATCATAATATTCTTGTAAGTGCAGAGATAGTTTAAAGTGGGAGGAAAAGCAAGACTAAGTATATTCTTACCTAGAGCAGTTTCAAGTTCTTTCTATTTTTACACAGAAAACCTTGACAAGCTTCATTGGGAAATGTAGTTCCCTACATAAAAAGTGTGGTTTGCTATATGTTGATGGCTTAGTATTTGCAAAACAAGGGTGGCCTGGTTTCCAGGGTTACCAGTGAGCTTTTACAGCTGCAGTAAACATTTCCATCTCCCTCCTTACTTGAAAGGCAAGATGGACTTCTGACTCACAAAAAGAAAAATATTACAGCTAAATAATTTCCTGCATCTCCTCTAGAAAGGCTTTTTCTTTTCAGTGTTATTACAAACCAAACTCTATTTAAAGTAATAGCCTGGGACAGATGTTACAGCTTATGCTGCATCACCTGCTGAGTGTAGCTATAGTAAATTTTGGTAGGCTGTGAACAGAATAGCAATGCCTGAGAGTTCCACTTGGAGCTTTATTCAAATATCCTCCAAAACCAGACCTTGGATGTAGTTAGCTGTAGGAGACTTTTCAAACCTGTTCCATTGGTCTCATACAAGAGGCAACTGAAAAAAAAAAATTCAAGGAGGTTCATGTGATCTGCTGCAAGGCAGGCAGCTGATCCTTTACAACACCTCATTTACAGACCCAGAGCTAGAGCTGAGCTGAGCTAATGCACACACACACACAAGCTACTTTCTAGAGGCATGGAGTGCAATGAAGCATTGGTGGAGCAGCTCACCTGTACACCAGGGCCAGCGGCGGCTCCAAACGGGGGCCTCATCATCGGCTGCCCGTACATCACCGGCTGCTGGGGCATCATGGGCACCCCGGCACCTGCTGGGGGCTGCAAACCAACACCGAGTCAGAGGGCTCTGCGTGAGGGAAGGAGAGCACTGTAGCAAAAGACACTCACCATCCCGAATGCTGCTCCTGGCTGTGGGACAGGTGGAGTACCTCCTGCTGCAGGAACAGCGCTTGCTGGAGGCACAGCTCCCGCCTGAAAAATAAAAAAGAAGTTAAAAAAAAAAGCAAAAATCTAACAGCAACCATCTGGAAACCGCACAGAGTCTCCAGCATTCTCAAAGCTGTTCTGGAAAGTAGGACTTATGCAGCACATATGCAGCCTCAAAACCACAATGCTTCAAAGAATGAGAGAGCTGAATGAGTCCTTATGCTCAGCTTGTTTCTTCATAAGAAAGCAATGGTGACAGACTCCATTCCCTTCATGAACAGAGTCCATTTACTGACTACAACTCAAAATAGTCCCAAGAAAAGACAGTTTCCTTGTCCTTCTACATAGTGTAAGAAAGCATCCCAATTTCATAACAGCTAACACACTAAGGCACTTATTGTAGCACAGTATTTTAGTAAAAGCTTAAGCAGGTTGTAAAGCTAAAGGAAATAGCTGCTATAATTAGTTTACAGTGAAGAAAATATAATTATGCGCCATGATTCATTGAAGTTAAAGGATAAGTTCACACACTTATACCACAATCAGAACCATTCCATACTTTACTAAGGACAGTTTAGTTTATGTGGCTATAATTTTCATTCATACGCTTGACTTGTTATGATTTTCATTCAAATAATGAAAAGAAAAAAAAAAAAAAAGGTTATCTTCCACTACAATTCAGGAAGAGAGAACTGTTAGTTTAGTAGTCTGACTGGATATACAGCACAAGAGCACCTTTAAAAAGGTCATCCCACCTCACTTATCTAGCACAGCCTACACATCATCCCTTTTGGCTCCCTTCTGTGTAACTTCCCATGCAGTGTCTCCTTATAGCCTCGAAGGCTTCTAAACCTTTCCTTTTCACAGATGTATATACAATCCAAATTATTAACAACTCTGAGGAGAGGCAGAAAGCATTCAAGGAAGGGATGTAAAAATGTCAGTAGGATTTCATTTCTGCTCTTGTATGGCCTAAGCATACTGGCACAATTTCTCAAGCTGTTACAGGAGCTGTATGGTTGTGCCTGTACCTCCACATTCTTACCACCCACCTTGAGTCAATAACATCCCACAACACTTGAAGAGCAGCTAGCACACTTAGAGTTCAAAGGAGAGTGTGCCTCTGGAGATATGCTGGAACTGTACAGTCCACTTCTGTGAATGCTGCATTTTAGTGCCCTTGGTTGATCCTTGCTTCCAGACTAAAACATGCCAGTTCCTTAAGAAGCTGGAGACAAGTGAAGATAACCTGTTCCAGACTCATTTATCAAAACCACTACATTTTCTGGCTAAGAATTTATGAACTCTATTCCAGTCTGAAAGTTTTCTGGGGATCATTTCAGTTAAAAACTGTACTGTGCTAGCAGAGTATCCAAACTAAAACCAAGATCTGGACACTCAGGTACGTAAAGCAAGAAACTAGACCACACAGGTTAATGGCATCAAATGCAGTGATCTGACTGCTTTTGCAGAACACATAGTAGCTCAACATCCAGTCTGGCAGATGCCAAGAAAATGGCCATACAAACTGAATCTGCTAAAACCTCTAAGCACAAGGTCACTCGAGGGAATGGGGTTTGATGTAATTCTGCTGATTTTAATCCTGGAATTGAAAGGTCACAAGGAAGGGAAGTGACCAAAACTTAAGTGGTTCAACAGTGACATGAATAAAAGCCTTATTCTTTCATTCATATTTATTTTGCCTGAAGACCTGGGTTTCTTTGGTTTCAAAAAGTACCTAAGTGCATGATTTTTAAGAAATATATACAACGCATATGTTTCATGAAATGCTATCAAAACTACCCAACTTCTCAGAAAGACCAGTTACTTTTCAGATGGCAAAATCACTACAATATCAGACTGATGCTGCAGAAGCTCAAAATTGCAGGCAGTACAAGTCATGAAGTAGTTCACACCCAAGTAAAGCAGTAAAGAGATCATTTTCAAGCTTACAGCACAGAAATGGTTAATCAGTACTGCTGTATTCAACCCACTGGCTGAGAATTGTCTGTTGGATAGACAGTCCAAGAGGAGCCATGTTAGAAGCTTCCAGCTAGTTTTAAGCCAGCAGTAGTAACTGTAGTGCAGGTGAGGTGCTGTTAGTATCTTCATGTTTAGTAAGTGCAGTAAGAGGTCAAAAAAAAAATCACTTACACTGTACAGTATTGCCCAGCCTTTCTATTAAGAAAAAAAATTGAGGTTACAACTAACACATTAAGTACAGAGAATTCTTGTATCTTCCATAATGCTATGGAACATGTTCACAGCCATGTTAACACCTGACTGTGGCAGCAAGGAACTGAACTGGTCATGGTCTCCCTTCAGAGTTCTTTCTTTCCTTTGTCAACCCAACCTCATTCAAATGGAGGCTGTTTTAAGCCTTGTGAGACAGTTGATGAGATGATGTATTACTCTCTTCAGAATACTTTTCTAGCTCACTCATGATCAAGTTGCTCTTACTCCAAGTTTACATTTTTAGCTCAATTCGATTCTCTTCTCTCAAAATTCTGATACTATTTAACAGGGTAATCTTACCTTTTCCAACTGCTTTACCCTGCTAAATAAACTACCCACACCTGATCTAACATCAGGTACCTGATCAGTATGAATACTGTGTAGTCTTTTCATCTGCTTCATTCAGTAAAACTTGAGGAAAACCTATATATTTTCTCTCCTTATAGTACATCAGCTTTGGATCAACAGTGTTTTATTTTGGGCACTCGACCTGGGCCCTGAGCCTGGTCAGACCTTCATGGCTAATCACTCACTTGGAAATGCCCAGAGGTATTAAATGTACAGGTGGAGCAATACCTTGATACATAAGCTAGTGTATTTTTCATTTACTACTCAATGGTTTATTTATATCAGCTGTAAATCTGTTCTTAAAAAATATGACTTGAAATACTCATATAATTTACACAGAAGCAAACTCTTTAGCCTCAGTAGGGTGGAGAAGTCCCTACAAGCACAGTCTCATCAAATACTGGAAGTCCAATACCAGTGCTATTATGGATTAACCACCTACCAAAGGACCACCTGGGACACCACCAGTTGACCATGTTGCAGGTGCTACTTTTGGCTGCCAGTTCGCTCCTCCTGTTAACTTTTTCTCTCCAGCATTCCACTGCAGGTCTCCCCTAACAGAGAGGGAGAGAGGCAGGCTATTATTTGCATACTTCCACAGTGAAAATGAAAACCAGTTACAGCATACATTAGCATTAGACGTGCAGCTACATTAGCTTATGGTGTATGCAGTTATTAACAGAAAGATATACTTTTAGTGACACTCAGTTTCAAGGGTTGTTAGCAGTAGACACCAGAACACTCTAAGCTGAAGTCAGTTACATGGTTATGGCCTTTGTGGTGAGAATTAAAGAGAAGTTTTACTTAGTATTGACTGAAGGTAACATATCACATATACCCTTGCAAAGTAGGAAGAGGGACTGCTACTGCCTATTCTACTGGGGCCAGGCAGGAGAGCTGCCTGCTAGATGTCTTTGAAAGGCCATTTCAGTGCTGGAAATCTTGCTCAGACAGCTGAAGAAGGAAAGAATTCAGTTCTGCAAAAAGTTGATAGATACAAGAGAAACAAATCATTCATAGAATAAAAGGGCTGTCACAAACCATGCTTTGTTACAAGCTGCTCTACCCAGAATAAAATACACCGTTTGAACAAAGTAGATTGAAGGAAGCTACATTTTGGGGCTAAACCTCATGACGTGTTTGTACATATCCCTTATATCATCTCCACAGAGGCACAAAACATTTTGAAGTCTTGCATACAGAGGAAGACTCAGGGCACAAGCAAGCAGTTAGATTAGGAAGATAAAAAAATAAACGCAAAGTTGTAAGTATTTCTTTTTGCAAAAAGAAGCTTATCACTGCCCGGAATAAACCTCTTTTCTATTTTGGAAGTATTTCAATGCCTACACAATAAGTACATCCAGCATCTGTAAAAATATAACAAAACTATTACATATTAGCATAGATTACTGAGAGGAGTTATACAAATATATATATTATCAGGACTATTTGTTCATTATAAGCTGTTTGGAAATCAGCTATCCAACATGAAGACAGTAATTTATAAGAAAAAATATTTCTAACACTCAGATTAAAGACAGCAACTTTATCAGCTATATTAGGAACACTGAACCTTAATTGTTCAGTGAACCTGTACAGAATAAAATATTTTCTTCAGAATTTTTCTGGATTGGGAGGTCAGAGCATATAACCAATTCATTGTTTCCTAATATACACTGAAATAGATGTAGTGCTTTACAGCAGAGTAGAAAACTTCCTTTTATCTTTAAGCTAAGTTGAACTTACTTTTTAGAAGTAGTACCAGAAATTCCAAGATCTGAAAATTGTAAGAAAAAAAAGGAAATGAAAAAGAAACCAATGTTTAGAAAATTGAAGCATGCCAAAGCAACAGCTTACATTTCATTGCATTGGGGCTTATCAAGAGCAAAAATGTTTTGGCTGTCTTCATTGAGACAGCATCAGAGGACTGGCCACATCTACCTATTCTTCAGGACAAACATCTGAGAAACCCTGCAGATGTCTTGCACTTGAGAAAGTCATTTTTACCTCAACAGCAAACCAAAGTAACTATATTTAGGCCCACAAAATGCCAAGTTATTTAAGAGCACCAAACTATTTACCATGACTGGCAACACTAGTTTCTGTTCCTCATTACACATACAGAAATAAAAAGCTGTATTCTGCATACACATAAATGTGGACATTGCCTATAAGTTTTGCTCTGTTTTATCCACTCTGTCATGCATGGAAACTTTAAATAGTTTCTTTAATTACCCTTTGGAAGAAGTCTTAAGTTAAATTTTAAAGAGTACTCTTCTCACAGGACCTGTATTTCCTGGAATTCGTGGATTAAGTCCTGTAATTCATAAACAGCTGTTTAATTTTCTCCTCCAAACTTGGATATAGCAGATGACTTGCAGAAGACATTTCAAGGGATTAATAGTCTTGCTGACTTCCAAGCACAGTATTTTCCCCCACTCCTAACAGCCATGTCTGCATCATAAGATCAGTTACATCTTTCTTGTGGTGTGTTTACATATACTAAGGGAGTATTCCTTTTATACAACTTCAGCAGGATTACACATTAGCCTAGGTGGGCTTCTGTTTGGTTTTGGGGGAGTTGTGGCTACTGATCTCTAAGTACAAAGGCTCTAGCCCTTTTCCCTACTGCAGGAAAGTACATATTTAAGTTTAGCATTTCAAGAACATGTTTGGTAAGTTCTCTGCCCCTGAGAGAAGGCCTGCTCTTGAGTGCAGTCATCACTCCACTGCTACTCTTTCTCTCATTAAACATGAAGTCAGCTATTAGTGCCACCAGCTTTGCTGCTTAAACTGCCATCAGACACTTTGGACAATTTTCACCTTTCCATCTATTACGGAGGGGCACATCCATTAAGAGTCTGATGTGCCTCTGAAATGCAGCTGGGATGATCACACATTACAAATCATACCTACCAAACAAATGCCATTGTTTGACTCAGATCCTGGGCTCCAAGAAGGACAAAGCCAGACTAAGTGAATCAGCTATCTTATTCCTGCTGATAGCTTCCCCAGTTTCCACAGTGGAACAAGAAGATACTGAAGCCAGCTAAAATAGACGGGTATTTGCTCCATGGAAAAGCAACATACATGCGTGCCACACCACTTGAAAGCAAAATTTGTCACTTACTGCCTACTAAGTTTGCAAGAGACGAATCAAGATCACTTCCAAGGCCTTTGCTTGCTGCTGCAGCAGGGACTGTTGGTGTGGCTGTAGGTGCTACAGGTTGACCAGAAGGAACCATAGTTGGCATAAGAAGATCACCTAAGCCATCAAACACTGGAAGTGAAAGGAAAGTGAGTTAGAAGAGCAGCTGTGATCAAAAATGCACTGCCTGCTACTCTGCTTTTGCTCAACAAATACAGCACAGACAACCACACCACAAGTCTTACCGAAACACCATTTGACATTAAAAGTAATGCCAACAAGGGCATGCATGTCATTTTACTAGACACTGAATGTACAGTAATCCTCAAAAAACTATACCAATGAAAACTAATATGAGAAGACATGCCTAAAAGGGATTTAATTGGAGCATTGAATCTACATAGATACAGCACCACTTCCACATGACACTATTTTTCTTACAACCATCCTTACAGAGATGTCAGATACACACAGATTTGTCAGGAGATATTCATTTAAAGGTTTTTAAAATGAACATCTTGCTGCAAACACCAATCAGAATTACTGTGGCAAAGGCAGTCTTATACCTTGACATCTCACAGCAACAGGATTGGCAGTCTCAAGATGTTACTATTCATTTGCAAGCAGCAGGGAATCGGGAAAACCTACTAACATCTTATGAGATCAGAAGGAACCAGAACCATCCACACAGACAGTGCTATTCTCCTTAGTCCAGTCATCTAACTCAGAAGTTCATTTTTTAGATCCCTTGAAGTCAAACTGCTTGGTACATCTCATGCCTGAGTTCTATCTTCTGATCTGTATTTGAGGTACATGCTAATGTTGAGTCAACAGGGAGGGGTAGCATGTGCACTGGCAAGCAACCAAATAACCAAGCAGCAGTACTATTTCCACCTTTTTTTCTTGTACAGTAGTAGAACTCACCAATTTTAAGTTTGTAGCAAGGACCCAGCATGAAAAATATAGAATGGAAGAGATGCAAACAAAATGATAGCAGTGATAAAAGTTTAAGCTTATAGTCAGGCAAAGAACTCTAGGCCAGTTTCTGTTGTGTGTACCCTCAGGTGCCATGCAGGCTCCAGAGCACCATCAGCAGCAGTGGCAACATAACTTGCCTCCCTACTTGATTTACAGAGTAGAGTTTTTCTTGGTTTTGTAATTCCTGATTCATGCTATCAAGCACATGCAAGGATGATGTATACACTAGTTTGGTTTTGGTTTGGTAGAATAAAAAATGGGCAGAGAGCTCTTGGGCACACACCAGCCTTATCATCACTCTGAGGTTCTTCCAGTAAGAAAGAAAAAGGAGGTCACTGATATTGCTTGTACTCAGAGCCTAAATATGATGTCATTAACTCATCTACCATACAAAATGTATTAGAAAATTCACAGGAAGAAACCCTGTAGCTCACCTGATGCATCAAATGAACTGCCAGTTGTTGGAGCTGCTGTCCCAAAAGCTGCATCAAAGTTAGGCTGTAGTAATCCAGTTTGAGCTGGAGTGACTGGGGATGGTGATGGAGAGGGAGAAATGAAAGAACCTCCAAAGCCTTTAAAAAAAACACACGAAAGGTGAGTACGTTAGAGTCAGCCTTGTTAGACTGTGTTTACCAAAACTGCAGTCTATAGAGGGCAGAATGATAAAGACAATTATTACCAGACCATTTTAAAATAAAGAACATTTCAGCAGCCTGTGTGAGCTTCCCTATGTTTATTAGGCTTACTTCAGTATAATGGAACCAAGAGGCCCTCATAACCCAAATCCTAGCCTACAGCAAGTCTCATGCTCACAGTTGCTAACCAGGAATATGGAAAAAATGCACTGGCATCAGAGATCTGCCCTCATCTCTCCACGATCTGTTCTTGACATGAGTTTGTCATGGAATAATGTAGGTTGGAAAGGATCTCTGGAGGTCAGCCAGCCACACACCCTGTTTAAAGTCAGTCTAATCAAATCAAGTTGCCCAGATATTTGCCTTGGCACCTCCAAGAGGAACTCTTACTGGCTCTCTGGGTGGCCTGTTGTTGTATCAGACCATTACAGTATTTAATGAGTTTCCCTCACACATTGCCTTTTTTTACTATCTTTGTGTACCTCCAAGAAGAACCTCCTCTGCATATTCCTGTGAGTTTAGACATCTATAAGTATCTTTGGCCTTCTCAAGGCTGAATGAGCCCAGTTCAGCCTCTCTGCATATGTCATATGCACAAGTCACCATCTCTGTGGGTCTCCACTGAACTCACTCTGGTATGCTCCACATCAAGAGATTCTCTAATACATTCCAGGCTACCCATGCCCAGCTGCATTCCCTATCTCCCTTCCAGCACACACTACAGTGATTCCAGTTGCCCTAGTGCCAAAGCTTGTGATAGTGATGCTTTCTCCAGCTGCTTAAAAGAAGCTTCCTTGTACTTCCCTCTTCTTGAGGAGATGGTCTGCAGCAGACACCTGCAAAAACATGACTGACACTTGATCATCACCTGCCCAAGACAAAACTCCATGCATTAAACTATTTGCACAAAAGTACTAATCTCCACAAAACCAGACCAGAAATAGGTTGACCAGATCCAGGAATGACAAAGGCAGTTCACTGCAGCAATTCCTAAAGCACAGGAGCCATCTAAAGAGCCTGTCTTTCCATTTCCTGAGTGAGAACAAGGAGCCTGGCAGAAAGGTATAAGCCAATATCCATTACTAAGATTCTGTTTAAAAAGTTCTGTAAGCTTTTGCAAAGCCCCATAAAGTGTCTGTTTTTCCAGCTACAGAAGAAAGGACTCCCCAGCTTCTGATTAAGATTTATATGATGACTGGTCTTTGATGGCTTTTCACATTGCACAATTTAAGAGGAATACCAGGCACAGAAGCCATAAAAATTCTTTAATGAACCAAGTTCCTAGTTGCCTAGAGATTACACAAGACCCCAGGAAAGCGTGTAGAAACAGCAGCAACTGAGTCAGATGTGTTGTCTGGACACCCCCAACTGCCTGATTTTGAGGTTGTTTTTACACAATCAAGTAAGATTTCATATAAGAACATGTTATTTGTATACATACTAGGACATACAAGAACACAGTCTAATTAGATAGAAAGATCTAGAAGGGAAAATGGCTAGATTGTTTTATTTATCAGCATAGTTCTGGTTTTGTCTGCTGAAAGGCTTTGAGTAGGAAAACATTTCTTCCAAATTTCCTAAGCAAGCCAAGAAGGGGCAGGAACTCATTTGACAGCAGAACACATAAGACAATTATGAATAGTAAGTTTACTAAGTATACTATATCATAACATTATGCATATAAACACTTAGTAAAACCAAACACTCATAAACCATGAAGGACAAGCCTTCAGCCATGATATGAACTCCAGACACTCTTAAATTTAAAACTGGATTACACTGCAGGCTATACATCTGCCATTATCTAGAGTGAACAAATGCTTAGCAATATGCTGCAATGTTTATAGACTCCCTCTGTCTGCAAAAAAAAAAAAAAAAAATCAAATCTACTTGGAGCCCTTTGGAATGTATATTCAAAACATAAATAAAATAAATTTTAAAAAATCATCTATTCACCCCAACTGCTTCAGGTCTGCTTGAGTATTTACACTCAGAACATCCCTTTTATAATTTAAGTTTTGATTTAAAGCAACTCATCAGATTCAGAGTGCACATTGCTGAAGTTTAAAGCCATCTGGAGCACAATTCCTACTTGCATTTAAGCTTAGTTACAGATAACAACATAAAATATTTTGTACTGTAATGTTTGCAAAAGCAGAATTAGCTTCTGTCCACCAACCTCGTTGCACCCAGTCTCCCGATAACACATATAACTGCAAAATGTTCCAGAATCAATTAGTTAAAACTTGACCTATGGCCTTAAGCCATCTATAAAGTAATACAAAGACCTATTGAAGCAATATAAAATAAAAGTAGTCTTCCACCTTAAAATCTGAAGCAGTCTGTCCTAAAGCTTTAGCATGCATTTACACATTATGACCCAATTTAAGAATCTGGCTTGCTGATTGAGAATGGATGTATGCCTTATTATTATCTAGACAACTTCTTCCTTCCTGTGGCACAACTAGACAATATCCACACTTTGAGAAGGTACTTGAAAATGTAGTCATTAACTACCCACCAATTCTACAAATTGTGTTGGTTTTGGCTGGGGTAGTATTAATTTAAATCATGACACAAATTTCCCTTTCAGAAACATGGGAGAATTTAAGACAAGTCTTCTACAAACCAGAAGTACATGTGTTGGGATTTTGCTCTCTACAAACTTCAAACTGGGATGGGGACAAGTCACAGCTATTTAGCTCAATCACTGTAGCCACTGCAATACACGGTATAGCACAAATTTTGGAGAATAGTACACAAAGAATTCAGCTGAAGCTGCTTATCTGTAGGGTGCAGACTAAAATAGTACAGTTATCCAACCTTTCATATAGGGTGTGACAGTGATGCCACATTCAGCACTAGCAGAGACCTCATCTCACCCAGTATAAGGAGAGGGTCTCTATCACTTCTCTGTCCTTGTGCTCAGAAAAGCGTGCTCTCATCATCCCACTCTCCTTGGCAAAATGCAAGACTGCTACCAAGTCAGTCATTCAGGCTACTAACATTTAGGTGTTCAACCCAATAAAAGAAACCAAATTGAATGAACTTGAAGTTTAATTAGCAGTAAGGAACAAGAAGCATAGCCTGAAATATTGCTTAACTTCAGTACTGCTACAGTCAGCCAAAGAAACTTCATGGAGACACTCATACTCAGTGAACAGTACAGAAAAATAAGACTGTGTGGGAGGTAGAAAAACAAAGAACATGGAAAGAAGATAACCTAAGAAGTTAGCTTGTACTTCAGTACACTGCCTCCATTATAAGGCACTCTAGTTTTAATTAAAACATCTAAAATACTAAGAAATCTTGTGAATAAATATTTTATTTCACTATCTACACCCAAGGAACATAAAATATTTCAAACACCATTTATTCTTATTGCTCAAAAGTAACAAGTTTTTAGAAGTTCTTTATTACCAGCAAGTAGGTCTGCAGAAGCTGAGGAACTAGAAGCAGCCTGGGTTGTGGGCTGGGGTTCAGAAGCACTACTTCCAAAAGCATCTAAAGGGAATTCCAGAAAGCATCAAGAAAAAGTGAGGCACTCAATATTAAATACATCAATTCATCACTTATCAAAAGATGACAAAAGAATAGCCACTTCATACATCAGAAGAAGAAAATGAAACTGCTTGGCCATCCTTATTGCAGAGCAGTACCATGGAAGCAAAGTTCAGGTGGAAAAAAGGATGTACAACAAACCAGCACTTGAAAGAAATCTCTTCTTTATTTGGACCTCTTCTCGGATACAAATCACAGCATTCAAGACAACAGGACTTTGGAGATGAATGCATTGGTTGAAAGTTTGGAGTAATTCCAGCCAGAAGCCAGTAGCTCACACGAAATCTTTCTAGAGAAATATCTCACTAATGTTTGAAATTCACTGCTTCTAAGCACCACTTCTGTTCTTCAACATGCCTAGAGTTGGTTGTCCCCATCCTAATTTCCACCTTGTCAAATCCTGTGATTCAGATATACCCAGTTTGAGACTAGTCACCCTCTAAACTTCAGCTGCTTTGAGAAACGGAACTGAGAGAAAACAGCATGACCATGGAGATTAGCAAAGAAGAAAAAGGACAGAGCAGAATTTCACTGGACATCTGAGGAAGAGCCACACATGCACTGACTGAGGACAGAATGGCAAGTGTCATGACAACAAAACGACCACACTGACAGCTTATTTGCAGTTCGTTATGGTGCAAGTTTAAGAACCAGACCCAGCCCTAAGGCCACACAGAAAAGTTGAGAAGGGGAAACCCGCAGCTTTAGCAAAGCGCAAAGGTAATAGAAATGAAGTGATTCAACTCTGAAGTGGTGAGGAAACAAAAATACCCACCACCAAATAGGTCAATCACACCTGAAGAATCCACCTTTGCTGGAGAGGCAGCGGGTAGAGGAGAGGGGGCTGCAAATGCATCCACTGCAGTAAGCATAGGATAAATAATATTTAGTATCAGCAAGGCAACAGTGATAGCTAAATATTTCAAAGCCACATAGGCTCCAACAGTTAGTACCACAGGTTTGGTAAATTCGGGTAATAGTCTCCAGAACTGCAAACAGAAAGTGTTACATTTCTCACACAGCAACTGAAAACCACAGTACTTTAAAGAGAACATTGCTTGTTAAGCATTTTCTTAGGCTTAGAGGAGGATTTGCTCTCTCAACAACCACATCACTTACTTACTGAACTTCAGCATCAGCCACTTCATGATTTGCATCTTTAGCAAGTGCACATCTTGTGACCAAAGCAGCAAACCCAAAACTTAAGATTTCTTGATATTTCAGTTTAAAGATGTAAATTGGCAGTATTTTTTTTTACATTTGGGAAAAAAAAAATCCAAACCCGGGAAGTCTGTGGAATGTCCTCTGAAAACAAGCACTCACCAGATAAAAGATCACCAGTGAGGGAACTCTCAGGCACAGGAGAAGCTCCAGGTTGTGGAGATGAAAATGTATCTTCCAGAAATAAAAAAAAAGAATAAGAAGTAAGTATCACTTAAATCAGTTTACACCATTGCACAGCCTCAAAGCAGCAGAGTATCGGAAGAATTCTCTCTTTACCTGTACCAAAGAGATCTATGCTAGGAGTAGCATCGGGTTTAGGTGCTGCAGGTGCATCAGGAGCAGACTCAAATAAATCTAAGGCCAAGAACACAACACATCTTTAACTCATTTTTGAAAGGCAGGACTGAAAACAGAAGTTTCCAATTTTGCACATCATATTTGCAATTAATAGGCTCTCTGGTTTGAAAGCCTAGCACACAACACGCATGCAACAATGAATTGTTCATTTGGTACTCCTGACAGATCAATCCACCAGAATCAAAGAGTTAAAAACAAAATTACCACCAAATATATCTAGAGCAGGAGGAGCGGAGGTGGTGGCGGTAGCAGAAGTGGTGGCAGTAGTGGTGGTAGTGGCAGTAGCTGTAGTAGCAGTAGCAGCAGCAGCAACAGCAGCAGCTGGAGAAGGAGTTGTTGCAGGAACTGGAGTGGCTGCACTAGTTGTAGGGGTAACTACAGGAACAGCAGTCTCTGTTGGCTTCATAGCAAAGAGGTCCAGCTCAGGAGCAGCCTCTGCACTACCTTCGGATGGGGCAAAGGGGTCTTGTAAAAAGGAGAGGGGAAATATATGTGTATGCATACTTAGGATCAGTGAGGGAGGAAGTCAAGAACAAAGCAACTATAGGCAATGCACATACTGCAAATACACGCACGCACACAGAGGAGGTCGCTCTAGCTTACTTATCCAGACACGCTATTTAACTTTTTCTAAAATAAAGACTGCCTAAAAGGCTGAGCAGTCTAGTTACTAGAGGGGAGAACTTTCAAAGGTTCTTTGATGAGGCCAGAAAACCAAATATGACAAAGGACTATCTAGGCTAGTGCTTACAACTCATCACTGAAAGAACTGTTCATTAGCACTACCAAATAAACCCGAAGTCACTGGGACTCGGAAACAGGCAGTTTTGTTAAGCATGCTCTTCAGTCTAAGGTTTGTTCTTACCAATTGCAAACAGTATGAAATTTTCAGAAAAAACACACTGCCATGTAGTTTAAACAAAAAAAAAAACCAAAAACAAGCAAAACAAGAAACTATCTAATGACATAAAACCCACCATTTCCTGAACATGCATCAAGAGCTGCTGCTACAGGGGTTGGGGTAGCTGGTGCTGCTGCCCCTTCAGCTGCTGCAGGGGCTTCCCCAGGAGAAGCTGCAAAGGCATCTTGGGTGCAGTTTAAGAACAGAAATTAAAAAAAAAAAAGGAATAAAGAGAAGAAAAATATAGTAAAAGAACCAAGTTAAATTGCATAGGCAGATCCCCTTATACAACATGAATGTAATTACTCCAACAGCAAGACAACTCATGCAGCGCAAAACGCTTTGTCTCTCCCCCAACCCCACACAAGCAGGTTCTAGACAGGGTTTGAAGATGGAGCTTCTTGGGTTGCCACAATAAGCACAGTGAGTGTAAAAGAAGGCATTATTCTCATTGTATAAGGGTTCAGAGCAGCATGCTCAGGTACTACCCAAAATTAACTAATTAACAAAATTAACTTAAGAGCAGATATTAACAACTTGCATGCTCAAAGCCTGTATTACATGTAATTAATCTGCAACTGTGAGTTTACTTGCATAGTGCTTTGCACTGTTATGAATAACAGTCCAATTATCCTGGTAGATATCTGCATCTACCATTTCTAGTCTTTGAGCCAAGTCAGTCATGCAACATCTGAAAAATTGAACTTACTTGTTTCTTAACAGTATTCCAACTGGATCTTTCTGAAGCCATAACGTGATGCATAGGTTATATTTACTCAGCTTGCTTCAAACAGATCAAGATTGTTCATCTTAACCAATAACTGGCCAGCCATAACCTGTCTGTCCTTTTAGGATCACTTCAAGGCCAGACAGTCAAGTTAGAGACAGCAACTAGTTTGAGGTTTTGGAATGACTTGCTCATTAGAATTTTTAAATTTTTTTTTTAATTCTTTTTTTGTTTGTCACTTGCACTTTGACTGTTTTTTTCTTTTTGTTTGCCAACACCTAAGTGGCATGCTTAAATCTCAAGCTATGAACAGCATAATTTCTAGGCTTAAACCAGCATTTGTGCTCTTAATTCTATGAAGTAGTCCTAATGGACAGTGCCATTTGGACTATCCTCATAGGCAAGCATTTTCTCCACAAAAAAAGACTGCACAATGAGGATTAAATACTTCAAGATGCTTGTAAAGGACACTTTTCTACTGCTACCAAAATTAGCATGTTAAAAAAATCTGTTGGGGAATACTGCAATTGCACTGTCAAATTAGCACAGGAAAAAGCTTAACATGCTTTAACTTGAATGTCAATTTTAAAATGAAAACAACCATTTTAAAAACAAATTCGTGCCAGGTAATCTAAAAAGCTCAAAAGATCATGCATCGAAACTTCAACAGAAGAGAAGAAAGCCCACTAGTCTTGTACAATAGAATTAAAATGAGTTAGTAGCAAAAAGGCCTGCTAGTAAGCCATTTCAAATATAATTCTATTTTTCAAATAACAGGGTTGTTCAACAACAAAACTGGATGGCAGTTGTCCAAGTAAAAATATCAGAATGAGTCAAATATCCCAGTGCTGTATGTGTACCAGACACTGGCATGCACCATGTGGAAGGAATTCAGCACAAAACTGAACTGAAGGGTTTTGCATCATCCTGCTTGAGAAGATGTTTTGTGTAACATCATGTGTGTTCAGTTTTGCACTACAGGGCCAGCTTTAAGATGAAGGGGCACCCTGGGCTCTTTCAAAAAAACATATTTGTGCCTGCACAAAATTGTAGGCCAACAGCACAGACATTGGCCAATCCTATGGATAATTATTTCCCAGAATGAAAGGATGGACTCCAGATAACATTTAAGGCAGAAATTCAGAATGTATCAAGCTAGTCACTAGTTCAATGTTGGGATCACTTCAGCCTCAGAGTGATACCCATTCCTGTCCAGATTTAGGCTACTGAAGCGCCACATGTAACAGTCATAGATATTAAGGTGGGCACAAGTTCCTTCCTTCCTGCAGATGCAAGGAAACAGTCTGGCACTAGCTTTACTTCTTTATTTTTTACTGACACTTCTGAGTAAGGTTCTTGCCAAGCATTGCAATTTTTTTTTAGCATCAGACTTGGGTTAAATGGCAGGTGATATAAACACCTAAGTTCATACTGGAATCTAAATGAAAAATGTCATAGTAAAAACTCCTAATATTAGCTACTCTGATTAGTTCAAGAAATCTACACGAACATAGAGACTAAACAACCTGAACAGGTGACCCTACAACTACCAGCTTAAACCAAGGGCTTGCCATTGGATTTTTCTTAAGTTAGTGCTTATTAAGTTCTTTTCCAAAGGCTCTGCTCCTCCTGCACAACTGCCCTCTGCTAAAATCTAGCATAATATGCAAAAATGGATACAATTACATCTGCATATTTTATTATTAATAAAAAGGACATTATTTTATTTTTTGTTCCTCCATATTGGTGTAGTAATGGTAAATTTGCACACTCAGCAGTGTAAGAGATTTTCTCCCTTTAAAGCAGTTACTGTATTCTTTATATTTTTGCATCTCCTGTTTAAAAAATTAATTTAGCTTTTGACTTCTAGAATCAAGTAACATATGGTTCTCACTTGATTTTCTTGACATCCTGAAAACTTAACAAGATGTTGTTGAAACCTTTGCAAGTTCACACTGCATGGAACACCTACCAGGAGTGACAGGTACGTATTGTGTACTGCATTACACTTGAATTCATAAATATAGTTCTTACTGAAATAATGTGCAAACAAGCGATTTTCAAAGCTGTTAAACACTGAAGTAGTGCTTCAATGCATCTTGTCTGCAATCCTGCAGAGGGATCTCTTTCATAAATTCGGGCTTTATTTGATGCCATGGCATCAATACATGACAAATTTATTCACACAAATTATACAACTGACTTATAATCATTAATGTATTATGAAACATGTGAAACAATCCTGTGGAAGTCATAAGTAGAGGAAAGATTAGAACTGAAGCATACACAAGAAACTGTTTCCAGAGTTTTTTCCCTCTTCAGTCATCCTTCATTACTTTTTGACAAAGAACACCTGACCTGAGTTATAAAGAAATATTTTACTATGCTCAGAGCTAGGAAATTATAATAATTATGCAAAGTGTTTGTTGTTTGTTTGGTATTTATTAACTAAGTGCTAGCTTGCTATACCAGGATGTACCAGCATAAGAGACATTCATTAACCCTTAACTGCCAAAAGTCTTCATCACTTTGCCTGTAGTTTCTTTTCAGGAAGACCACAGTCCTGCCTATTTACAACTCAAGTCACCTTAATGCCTAATAACTGACATTTCTGACATTTGCACAGTGTCTGCTATGACTTGTTACTTGCACTGATTACAGAGTAATCCCACAACAAAATGTAACTCAAGAGCACAATACACTTGTCCAAAAATAGTGTGCCCAAATTCTGTTACTGAGTGGCATATCAAGGTATTTTGCCTTTCTTCTACCTTTGCATTTCTCTTTCACAGGAATGATTCCAGCTGCACGTTGAAAACAGCCTCCTCTTGTTTATCTTTGAAACACGATTAGGAGTTCCTCAAGTTGGCCCAGGAAAGCTTGCCTCTTAATCAGATGGAGCTCTTAAAAAAAGCTACACTGGATCAATCCTGCATTTCTCATCTGCTTTCCAATACCATATTAGCAATGAACACATAATGCAGAGCTTATCTCTCAAAGACAAAGCCCAGTCCTAGGCAGCATGCTGACTCCTAGCAACCGAAGTATCAGCCGTACAGTGCAGTCAACAGTTACTCCAAAGCCTCCTCTACCGCTTCTCCCTTCAGCTTGGCTACCTTTTCCCTGCAGCTTTCAGCTTCCTTCCCTACACAGACACTCCCTGAAGACTCTTTACATTCTTTCTCCTGAGATCCAGACTGTTCCTGTCTGTACCTTCGCCTACCACACCTGACCACAAGAAATCGTGTAAAGCAACAAAGCACTGGCAAGCTGCAAGAAGTTAATGTGACCTTGAAGACTCTATGTCCAGCAGACCTCAAAAGTGAAATACCTACTTAATAGGATTAAGTGTAAGCATGGCTAGCATCACAAACACTAGAGAGGCTGAGTGTCTGCCCAAAAACGACCTCTCCTTGCACTGGACAGAGTCTTAAGGTAACAAGGAATGCTAGTATATGATGCTAGAACATACTTACACCACAGCCTTCAGGAAAAAAAAAACAAACAAAGAAAAAACTCAAAGCACAAGCAGAGAGATTGAAGTTCAACACAGACTCACAGATCTTAAAAGGGTCTGCCAACTGGATGTCTTGCAGGCACTGCAGAAGTATCTTTACTGCTGAGTGTGCTTAGAGATTTTTCTTATTGAGAACTAGAGGTTTTCTGCTATCATAAATAATAGAAGTGTTCCAGAGAAACAAAAATCAGTATGCATCTAATATATAATCCACTGGAGATTTATTGCATTTGAGTGACAAAACACATTCTCTTTAAAAGAAGAGATCAAGTCACAGAAGTCCGCATACTGCAAGAGTGAAATTCTTTCCCTACTGAAGGGTGAAGCTCCACTTCTTAACATGCATCACTAAGCTATCTAATGATCAGTTAAATGTCTAGAAACTAAACACATCCTGGTCTTTGCCTGACAAGCCTGGAAGCAGGCACATGATTTGGCAGTAGCTGTTTTCCAGGCACACAGTAGTAGAAAAGGTAGTAAAAAAAATTGCGTCTTGTTGCTGTAGTACTGGAAGAACAAGCACAGGTAAATGTTTTTCTAATCCTGTTTCAAGTTCATAGTGATTTCTATCCATTTAACTATTCTTTCACTTTTTAAAAAAGTCATATACCTCTTACTAAATCAATTAATTACTAAATTAATTACTAAATTACCAAGTTAATAAATTAACAATGCAATTTGAAGGTGTAGTATCCAAGACTGTCTTGACATCAGTGCTTACATACTGTAAGTTTCACACTCTGTGCATCTGCAGGGTTGTTAATGAGCACAGGCCCTGGCTTCTGCAACAGGCCCCTGAGATCAACCAACATCAGACTCCCTCTCACTTCTAGTGGCATCCAGAACCTTGCCCATGACAATTTTGAAGATGCTTCTCAACTGGCTGATCTTGTGGCACGTGGACTATTATCAGTCTTTGTACAAGGAGGGGTAAGCAGCAAGTAGCAGTTGTACTCCTTTCTTACAGCTTTCCAGCTCTTTACCGGGGCATATTTTGGTGGTGTCTGTTGAAGCCAGTCCTAAAAAAACCTTCTAACTGGGAACTTTCAGTCTTAAGGAGCCACCTTTGTAGTCAAACTGCTTATGTATGAGACCTCTCTGGAGCTCCTATCAGCAAAAGTCATAGATAAACACATCCCACAGAGAAGATACTGGAATTCATTCTTGATAGCAAATAAGTTATTACTTATTCCTGACATCCCTTGTCATGCTGGAAGTATGCAGGAGAGAAAACTAGAAAAACACAGTGGTCAGGTGATCTTAAACATAGTTTGTAAACGAAAAGGTTTCTCCATTACTGGGCTGGTATATTGTTCAAAAAAATGTAATTTCTGGCATGCTGTTGGGAAGCCACCTACTCCACAGGAGTACCAAGAAAACTGACAACATACAGTGGGAAATGTATTCTTACTTAAGTGGATAGCAGATAACATTAGAAACTGAATGAGCAGTTAGTTAGTTTCTTAGACTAAACTCTAAGAATAATTTTCCTTTTTTTCCTTTACATATTATTGTTTGCATAGTTGGCATTTAGTACAAGTTCATCACCCCTTCAATTTACTGCACATATTTGTGAAATAAAACCCAGATTCAAGATTGCTGAAATGCAGTAATTTCAGCTCCATACTCTATTTGCAGAATACCCAAAAGAAACACAACACAGCACAAGCGCGACACGTAACGAAGGGGAGAACACTGCCACATCCATCCTCTTCAACTACAAAGGCACAGCTGCTTTTCTCAGAAATAGAATAGTAGTAGAGTGCATAGTTATTGAATAATGTGGAAACAATTCCTGCTTACCCCCACATGGACCTGAGAACTACTGTTCTTAGCTGTTCAATCATAAAGTTACTCAGTCCCAAGGTTTACAGTTTTCCATATATTTTTCCATATATATGCAGCTGGTTAAACCAGAGGCCTTATTGCACAGCTGAGCTCAGGACTGCTTCGACTGCATCAAGAACTGTTGTAGAGCACTACAGCAACCAAACTAACCTCCAAAGAGATCCACTTCAGCAGTGGCAGCAGTGACAGTGGTGGCTGTAGGGGCAGCAGCCGTAGTAGTTGTAGTATCAGTAGTTGGAGCAGCAGCTGCAGTAGGCTCTGGGGCAAACGGATCTGAAATCTGTGGCTCAGAGGTAACACCGGAAAGTGCAGCCAGATTATCTATATGCAACCAGGTAATGAAGATCAAACAGGAAATGTAAGGGGAAAGGCAAAGACCACAGTCGCTCAGCTCCAGAAAGCTGGAGCTTTTAGTAAGGAGTCTTAACATACAGAGGTCTTAGAAATTGAAAATACTACTCACCCTCTCCCAAGAGGTCTAGTGATTGTCCATTAAAATGACAGCAGAACAAAAAAACAGAGTAATTAGTAGAACTGCCAGATTGAAGATGTTCATTAGCCAAATGTTCATGTCTAGGTTATGTCTAGAGACATAATTTCTGCACTTGCTTTTCTAACATTCAAAAAGTTATTCTGATATGACAAAGCTCATTCTGTCTAATAACTTCAAAACAGAACCAGTACATCCCTAGAACCCTTCACAGAGCACGCACTAAGCAAGGGTACTTTAGCAGTGAGCAGCTTGCAAATAGTGTTAAGTTACTTCAGGATACGATACATGGCATCCCTAAGTCCCCAAATACATTCTGAGAGACAAACAGGTGGTGGTTCTTGGACTTGGGACAACTGTCAAGTGCAAAATAAATAAATAAATCAATACAGCAGCTCCTCTTTAAAAGCCTTTTCTGCATTTATGATAGAGCAAACATGCTCTGCAGGAACAACTAACTCTGTTAACACTTGCTATAAGGAGTATGAATGTTGACAGCATAAGCATAAGCAGACTGGCTCTGCTCCAAGTTTGGCTCCTTAGTCAACTGTTTCTGAAAGCCAATGAAACATCTTTAATGACAGACTTTCTTACAATTTGATGTCCTCTAGTATCAGTCAGATTGAGCTCAAACACAGAAGTTTTGCCAACATAAAAATAAACTATGAGATATAAAACCATGTAAAAATGAATTAGTTTGTCCTATTAAATTTTTATTCTGTAGTTAGGATAGTCTGAGCTCAGCAGCTCCCTATTCACTAACCAATATCTCAGTGCTGCTCCTAGATTCTCTGTACACATGACAGGGTCATGGGTTCATCTTATCCACACTGAACAGCAAGCAAGAGTCCTGATACTTTACTGTGGGTCAGCATTTGGAAGCAAAATTATTTGAGCAGGCACAGCCCTACCTTTACAAATTTGTCTTTATTTTACAACACTTGTAAAAAAGGCAGCAAAAACCTACATTTAGGTTGTTTACAATTTTCATAATTGGTTCCTTGGGTGAGCTCTACTTGAGACTGACGGCACAAGCTGAACTAAGTCAAAATACCATTCTGAAAGAGCAGAACAGTGCATTAAAAATGCAGCACTCTGGTATCCCATTACTGCACACCAGGTGAATGTCTCACAGCTAGACTTGAAATAAACAACTGTTGGCAAACTTTTAAGTTCCATTAGCTTAGTCTTCAATGCCTTTTTGTTATTCAGTCATGTTATAGAACTCAATACAGTGAAATGACAATTATCCAGCACAGCAATCTACACTGTCTTAATATGGAAATGATTAAAAACAGCTGGTTTTTGTACAGTAATATTAAAGTAACAATACTGTTAGCAAATCCATGTTCTAAGGCACACTGTAAGGTAGTTCAGAGCAGAAATTCAAGTCAGTTTGCTTTTATATCCAGGAGTAAAACCTCACAAAGAAGCAGATTTCGACCTACTGTATTTTTTGTAATATTGTAGTCTACTCTGCCTAAATGGCTATCTATTCTCCTTGCAGTATGCTGCAAGGCACCATATTACCCTATCTTGATGGTCTCCTGGTAGCACAGAAATGTATATTTTCACAGGTTTTAGTTCATTTGCTAGATGACATATTGTGTATTCAGAAATACAGTAGGTATACAACAAAATATACAGTGTACTGTATATAACCACAAATATACCCCAAATATACTGAATATACAGCATATGACAAAATACATAGAATCTACACTGCCAGCGAGACTGAGAAAAGCAGGATTGTTTATTGTTGACATGTATTGATGCTGCAACATGAAGTATTTGATATTCACATTTTTCTGAACTGCAGCACTTCTTCCAGCTGCCTCCCTCCAGTACTATTTTCTCATGAGTTCCCACATTAACTTGCTCTAGCCCAGAAGAATAAGCAGCTCAAGTAGCAGGGAGGCATGGTCACACAGCTCCCAAAAGTCCTGGGTGGAAGGAAGGTCGTTTTGTCCATCCTCCTGCTCAGAACAACAGGGCTCCCAACACCAGACCAGGTCAGTCACAGCTCAGACTAGTCAGGTCTTGAAAAATCTCCATGAATGGAGAGTTCACCAGCTTGCATCAGGGATCTGCCTCAGTACTGTCCTACCCTCCAGGTGAAATATTTTTATTCTGTCAGAGAGTTCAAACAAAACAAAACGAAACCCCAACAAAAACAAAGCAAAATAAAAAAAGCAAAAAACGGGAGCAATATTCCCGTGCAGTAACAGATCATCATAGCTGGACTGTTGCCAGCAGTAAAGCAGACAAAGCTGAAGCTTACTAAGTTACCAAAATGCTATTCTGAAAGATAAGACTGAAGTATACTTAATGAAGATAGTAACAACTCTGGCCATAGGAAAATAATTAGCTGTTCTTTTATGCCATGAAGTAAGACTAAGGGCATTACTAGTCAATTTTAAAGATTTTAGTAATTCAGAAGAATAAAACCACTCAAGTTCCAAACCACGGGTGTTTTGTTCAAAAAAAAAAAACAAAAAAAAAACAAAACTAACTGATCAGCTTTCAATTTCTATGCAAATCAATACTTTACAATATTACTGGCTATTTATTTATATTTCTATGATTGCAGGAATGAGAAATGGCTTAAAAAAATTAGCTCTTTTATGCTCTTTCAAACATCTCCAAAGCTTGTATTTCAGTACTTGGCAATGACAAAGTAAGACAATCAAAATACTGCTGAATAATTAGTCCCAGGCATCCTAGAATAGATGACTCTTTGGTCTTGCTGTCTGGGTAAGATTATCTTTCTGTTAATAAAATCGACATTTGCAGGGACAAAAAAAGAAATTAATTTGATAGATTAAACTGGAATATGCAATACAACGTCTACATGACAGCCCCAGCTATCCTCTCTTTATAAAGTGGCTGAAGTACAATGTCATCTTTAATGAACTACAACTAAGAACAGAAATAGGGACTGCAGAAGCCACCAGTACCCAGTATGAGCACTGACAGCAGAGTCAGCATGACTCAACAGTGTTGCACTTCTGCTGGGAGCGGGTGATGAGTTCATTAAGCTGCCACACAGGATCCCTTAAGATTACACCACAATAGGTTTACAACTGTATAAATTAAATCACATTTACTGGCCTAATTCCTTGTTTTAACAGGACAAGAGTGAGCACTGCCTATATTTATTGTGGTCCTCCAGATCACCAGCTGCTACTGCTGCCTGGAACAACAGGGTCAGATTTCAGAGAGCTGGTTAGTTATTCCTTTTTAAAAGCAGTTAGCCCTCTACTTCTATTTCCATATTAATATTCTAAGCACACACAGAAGATACTTTATTAAAATACGTTAAGGCTTGTCAGAGGTAATCACACTTGCAGCAGAACTAAGTTGCCACCATTTGCTTTACGCTCATTTTTGTTTCAAAAGCTATTTTTGTTCCTCCTCCTATTGATCTGTGGGCTTTGCTCCATGAACAGAAGAGCTGGTTTCTGCCCCCACCTTGCCAATAAACACACAAGCAGTTCTGTTTCTTCTGTTTGGAAGTGCCCACCCTACCAGCTCACCTTCATCCATCCCCTTCCTGCTCACTTTTAGTCACATAATCCTGGCTCCCTCAGCTTTGCAGTCAGGCCCTTAAAAGCAGCTTATACTATTATGCATATCCCTGGAAAGAAGAAGCAGCCTTGTGCTGCAGAGGGATGCCTGACTGTCAGGTCTGCAGAAGCCTGGGAGTGAGTTGGGAACATCCTGTGCTAGCAGAGAAAGAGGCAGATTTCAGTTCAGCCAGGCAAGAAGATGGAGACTGCAAGAAGGGATGCTGATAGTGAGGTTTCTCTACCTCCCCACGAGGTGCCTCCAGCAGCAGCAGCAGCAGCAGCGCCCGCAGGAGCAGGTGCTGGAGCTGCCTGCCCAGTACCAGCAAAATCTGGCTGAAGATCCAAAAGATCACTGGATGGTTTGGAAGAGCTGCCAAGAAAAGGAAGAGAGACATTAAATACTGGAGGAATTTGTCCATTTCAATTTTATTTTTTTTAAGTCACCACTGGATTAAGGAATCAACCTTAGTTTGGATGAAATAGAGACTTTTTTCAGGCTTCAGGGTTAGAGCAGTGGCCATAAGGACCTCTTGTGTAGTAAGTCCCAAGAATATGCTACAACCCTGGATGGGAACCTTAACTTACTTCCATTTCCTGATAATGGTATTACAACAGATCTACGAGACTTTAAATTCTTTAAAAAAAACCCCAAATAACCAAACAAAAACAAAAAAAAAAAAAAAACCCAAACCCCAAGCCAAACCCAACTAACCAAACCAAAAGAAACCCCAGCACAACATTCAGAAAATGCAAAATTCCAAGTGATCCCTAAAAACAGAGAAAATAACTGTTGTGACTGAAACCAGCACCATTCTACTTCCATATTTCATGGTGCCACGTCAGAAAGCAAGAACCCTGCATTTCCAGGCAATGAACTGGCTTTAGGTAGAAGAGAATTGGCAGAACTTCTATGGGTTAACCCAGCCAGGTATTTACTTAGGAAACCAGATCTTGTTCATTTAGAACATTTAAATAACAAAAAAATGACTTTGGTACCTACATCAAGCTGAGTAACTCAAACACACTTTTTAACTTACCTGACTGGAGCAGCTGTAGATGAAGTTGCAAAAAGATCAACTGGAGGAGATGTATCAATAGTTTTTGCTGGAGTAGAACTAGGAGATGTAACAGTTGTGGCTGGAGAAGACTGGAGAAATATTTTAAATATGCATTCAATATACCAGCATTTCTCCCCAAGCAACTCATGCACAGATACACATACTTTAAGAATGCAATTTTGACACAATGTCTTTTTATTGTGAGCTGTTTTCTCCTCTGAAAGAATTTAAGGAAGACTGAACTAAGTTTTCAGATGGTAGTAGAGCTGAGAAACCCAAAGGTGACTCCAAAGAAGTAAAAACCTTTCTACAATGTTTATTCTAAAGGAGTTGTTTCTATAACTGTAGGACTCTTCATTTTGTCTATGGAATGAAGTAGTTGTTTGTCCACAACAACCTCAGTACTCTAACCACAGAAATGGTGAGAGAAGAGAAATGGTTAGAAACTAGTTAAAAGTGTGTTTGTGAACCTTTAGAAGAGTTTAAAGACCATCAACAGCACTCAGGGTTAAGTCCTTGGAAAGATACAAAAGACAGCTCATCCTATGACTTTGCTTCATTAGCTGCTCCAATTCTGGATAAAGATACTTCAAGTATGGCAAGGACAGACACTCAGGAGAGTATATTGCAGCTCCTCTGTTAACTTGAAGACTCAAGTTACCTTGTAGAGTGCCAGTTTAATTCCAAAAGATACTGTAAGCTTTGGTACAGCATCTCACATGCTAGAGATCCTTCTCCTAACAACTGAAATCAAGTCCTAATTTTAGTACTGTTTGCCATTCTGACCACTTCCAAGAAGGAAAAAGAATGGCACATTGAAGAGATTTTCTCCTGAGTTCTTCTACTGCCATTCCATTATTATAACTCTAGCAGATGGGTGTAAGCTTTCTGGACTCTCCTCAAAGCTTTAGTAAGGTTTGAGACTATGAAGGTCCCTCATGTGCATCAAGGAAGATGTGGTTAAAGCTGTAGGAACACCTTCTGAGTCATCATGTAGGTCTCACCAATCGCTCTCATATTAAACAGCAGAGTTGGGGGACTTACATTTTATTGTTTTCCTTTGGTTTTGTTGTGGTTTTTTTTTTAGTAAAGGGCTTTTCAGAAAGAAATTTAAGAGCTTTCTCTAGAATCAAGCATTGAACCTCCTGCATTAGATTCAGAAGATTTTATTGAGTTTTTCCTCTACAACACTCATTATGAGACACAGCTATGGCACCTGGCAATGCTCCAGGGATACCAGGTGCTACTATTACTAACACCATAAAGCTCATTAGTTTACCTGACACTCAAACCAAGGCATTTTCACTGGCAACCCTTCCTTTAAATTAAGGTCAGCAGTCTCACTAATGAAGGTCATTTCTGAAACTAGAGATTAAAATTTTCTTCCTTTCTTCCTAGCTTTTCACATGAACATGCTTTTAAAAGAGCCAGAACTTCCTCCTAAAAAGCTGCAGAGGGAGTGAAGGAGTGAAGGATTTGGAGGAGAAATACCCTGGAGCAAGTTTCTCGGTGACATGAGAATTAAGGTAGAGTGAAAACAAAAACAAAACAAAACAAAACAAAAAAAAAAAAGAAGAAAGAAAAAAGAACTTGAGATAAAAATATGTGTATCTTTCATGCTTTCACAAGGAGCAGTCATCAGATCCAGGTGAAGTTCCTTATAATCCTGACCAGCACAAGCACTGCAGCCCTTCAGAACAGTGACGTTCTCGTATGGGGCCACTATTTATAAAGCCATTAGAAGACTGAATTTTGTCAATTAGGTGGCAAAGTCTAAAAAGTAGATTAAGAGATGGGAATGTAACTCCTTACAATGTTCTAAACCATATCACCTGAACAAGAATTATCTAGTACAGCAACTGACAGTATTTACCTTGCTCAGAGGAGAAGGAGCCCCAGATCTAGAAAAAAAAGGGGGTTTTCAGATAAGTACAGCTTTGAAACTATGTTTCTGGTCATCAAAACTCCTGCAAAAAGACCAAAACCTAAGCATGAAAGCGTTCTGAAGATCTCTTCAATTGCATGCCCTCTACATTTCTCAAGCTTCCATGTGCCACTTTAGACAAGGAATGCAAATTTTACTTCAAATCTTAAATTAATCTCTTAAGCTAACTGGCATCACAGGATTATTCTGCCTTTTAAATAAGCTCTACTAAATGGAGGAAATGCAGAGATGCATGCAAACATCTTGCTTTGGGGCCTACAGGAAGGAGGCCCAGCAGGAAAGAGTTACTGGGGCAAGATGTCACCATTATCAGAAAACCATGCAACAGCAGCAGAACATCACCAATACTGAAGCAGTTATCTAACATAAGTCTTCTGAGAATGTGTCAACAAATTTTCAAAGTCTACTTTCTTTTAAAGAAAGTCAGAATTACTTGAAAATAACTACATTTAAAATATGAAAACAGTGAGTTGGAAAGTTCAAGCTGAAAGTTCTCCCACATGCACAAAAATCACACTAACAGTAACTGACAGAGCCTTAATCATAACTTAAAATGCACGTCAGTGCATTTGCTTGCTTTCATTATGAGGTATGAAAATACTGCTACATATTTTTAGAGCTGCTTTGATCTAAGAGATGAAAGGAGGAGTTGAAGATAAAGCTGCACCAGTATTGAACTAGCATCCATCCCATAAGTTACTTGAACTGGGTAAGTCCTAGGAGCTGTAGAACAGATTAGAAGATTTCCAGATCTTCTAATCACAGAAATGACAAAAAAATAACTTAATGACTATATACAAAAGCAAAGAACAGTTTAGGTCAACTCAAAGAAAATATTTAAGTGTTCAAGAAAATCTTTTAAAAATACGCATAACCATGCCTGCAAGCAAGTGATGTGTAAAGGTATGTACTTACCCTTCACTAAATTGCAAGGACAGCAACAGTAAAAGAGAAAACAGAGGTTTAGCTTAACCCTTCCTAGACTTTGCCATGGCAAGTATCTATTATGAAGATGCAAAACCATTAGAAAAGAAATAGATTTTGATGATAAAAGCCTTAGAACACACAAACCCCCAGTTCCTTCTAGTTTTCCTCAAGCAACTTTAGTTCATTTTGGAAAGTGTCTAGTTGTTCTCCGTTTCCCCCACCACCATTACTTAAAGAAAAGGTTGCCATAAAGATGACTATGTAAAGGAAAGAAAAAGCCTTGTCTTATTTTCTAGCTAAGTGACAAAAGGATGTTGGGGAGGCAAACCTAAACATCATCTAATCTCACACTGTCTCTATTATGCCTAGATACATGGTACAACATATATACCTACTTGTTGCCAGGTTTCTTTCCTTCCAGTGAGTTTAAATGTTGCTCAAGGGTCTCCATGAGACTGCTGGGAGCCTTGAAAGTGAAGAAAAAGATACACACCTCAATGTAGTGCAGTGATCTAGCCACACTTTGAAATCCAGCCCCAACTTCCCTGATGTCCACGATGTGCATGCTCATGCAGTTACTTTATTTACATCAGTGTGGAAACAGTGGATTTCCCTGCTAGAAGTATTCAGGCAAAGCCAGTTTTTAAAAATGTATTACTGCATCCAAATTTGCAGAGAGAAAATGTTTACCTCCACTACACAGTGCCTGAAGCACATCCAGGATGTGCTGCTCATCATGCTTTAAATCAGTGTTAAACATTGACAGCAGCACAGGCATCCACAGGGTTGATTTTGAGATGCATAGGTTCAAGGTCACACTTAGTTTTGCTTGTAGTCAGATCCCTCAACTCCTCTTTCATGACCAGAGGGTTAGAAAGCATTTGCATCCTAAACAAAACAAAGTCCTTTCCAATGCCCCCAGAAGGAGCTACCTTTGGCTCAAGACTCCCAACATCACAAAACCTTATAGTTGTTCTCAAAATGATACCCTGGCAGAGGTTACTGTGCAGCTAGCTTGAAGTACAGAAAGATTTCTATTTTAGACATCTATAAAAAACTAGGCTTTTTCAGGCATCTCTGATCTTAGGTTTTATTTTAAGCAACCTTTTTGTGGTCAGCAGCCAATACCCACAGGCACTTGCTGTTACAATGGCAGATAGAAAAAGTAGTTGTAAATGCACACTAGGCTTGGCTATTCTAGTATAAAAATATAGTCTGGATAAGTAGACTCCTAGAAGTTCAACAAGCAGGGAAAGCAAGAAACCCTTGAGAGACACAGTAGCATATAATAATTGAATATTTCATCAGGGTTAAAAGTTCATTAGTTCATCAGTCTCCAAACAGGGAATTCTCTTTATCAGTCTCTTTCAGATCAACCACAATTCTTGACAGCAATACCTATGATGTTTTTCATAGATAACATCTTTAATTTCAGGGCAGACAAGTAATTATCAAACAAGTCAGTTGTGATGCTTGGAAACAGCCTATCCACTGCTCCTATACTGAAAAACCAGCCGGCTGGCTGAATGAGATATTTCAGGATGCATAGCACCTGCTAGTACCAGTACACAGCTGTGTACTTGCAGTGCCTGCATATTGATTTCAGCATTAAACCCAGTAACTTAACACATCCAGAAATTTAAAACGCTCAAAATAATCTTAAATGACAGATTGAGTTTAAATACATCCTACGTATATAAGCAATGAAGAGACATCTTGACCTTGCTGCTTTTACAGGCATATTTATTAACTTTTAATTCATTTGGGCATAATAAGAATTGGTTAAACACAAGTGACCTAGTTATAAGAATTCTCCAGCAGGAAGCAAAAGAAGAAAGGTAAAACAAACTAAAAAATCCAGAGAGATTCAGGCTATATTGTATGAAATACATTGTGAGACTTTAATACGTAAGTAAAAGCTATGTTTAAAAAAAAAAAAAATTGGATGATTTACTGTTACCAGTTACCTCCAGACATTTTAGATAGCTTTCCAATATATTAGTCAAAGGTTTCTTAAAAACCAGCAAGGTAATATAAAACTTATCTATCAAACAGAACTCAGAGAAAAAGCTTCAGAAAATTTCTACTCAGATGCAAGAATTTGGAAAGGAAATACTATCTTGTAACCACTTTGCAACACTGAACATCACTTAATTTCTTCTAGATACTGCTTTAACATTAGATAATCTATCAGTCAGCATTGTGCTGGAAGCTTAGATATGGGTTCCCCACTAGCTACTAGGGGCAAAACTTTACGAAATGCTAGTAAATAAAAATGCGCCAAGATTTTTAGCTGCTAAGATCCCTTCTCAGCCTCCAAAATTTTGCAGCCAAACTGTAAAGTCCAAAGGTGACAACTATCAACTTGAATTATACTCCTGGGACCACTTGTCTGGATTTACAGAGCATGTACACACGGAGTGTCAACACAACCAACTTCTTGCAGAATACTACTGACTATTGCCATGGCTTTCTATAGGAATTTAGGTGCACCATTGATACTACATGGAATTATGTACTA
The DNA here is from genome assembly GCA_013400575.1 of Peucedramus taeniatus. Lineage (NCBI taxonomy): Eukaryota > Metazoa > Chordata > Aves > Passeriformes > Fringillidae > Peucedramus > Peucedramus taeniatus. Next base: position 154,756 of record WBNO01032943.1, read on the forward strand.
ACTGGTAGATGAAATTCAGTTTTATTATTCATCTTTTATTTCTTTCTCTCTGAAATACGCTGTCCAGGTCTTATACATAGGCCATACAGCATGTCTCAGGCTAGCCTTAGCAAGTGAGTACCAAGCAGCCTTCGGGAGAATACAGCTGTGAGGAACTACCTGAGCAGAGACTGAAGTGGTCAAGAAGTTGGAAAAGATGATCATTGGAGACTATTTCTTTCCAAAAGAATTGTTCTATTTTAAAGTGTTGGCTCATGGGGTAGAAGGGAGCAGTAACTAAGGTACTGGCTGATGTAACTAAGGTACATCAGCACTGGCTGATGACACAGAACAGGCTGGTGCAACACAAGTAGAAGCAGATAAAAGTGCCACAGAAATTTGTGGAATTAGAATAAAGTATATTTCATTAACTGGGTTCCAGGTGATTTCTCCTGGTTTAAAGACTTAGTTCACCACTGTGTTAAAAAAGAGCCCCTGAGGAACAGAGTTAGGGGAAGATACTGCATCAGCTATTTCAAGATTAGGTCTGATATTGCACATGCTGCTTTTGTCTGCTGAAAGGGTGGCCAGACTTTATAGCCCCATTATACCTGAAATTCACAAAGATCATTAATCTCCACCTTCTCATGATGTTTCACTTTCAGAATTTTTAAGTGGCATTTAACTGAGAGAGACACTATTCTGATATTGATTTAAATCAGGCTTTCAAGAGGCTATCAAAAACTGCATGAACAAAAACTGTGTGAACAGTTGGGGTTTGCAGCTGCTAAGTAGTTTGAGTTGCTCTTCTGTTCCAATTTTACTGGCATCAAAACTGCCACAGGTGAACTCTTCAGCATGGATCTCCTCCTCTCCACATTGAACACAAAGTCAGGCACCCAGGCCAATTTGCAAGTGATACTTAAAATGGACCAGCAGCTACAGCATGTTAGGTGGTATGACTTCACCAACATTTTCATTCCTGGTGTGCTTTCCTAATTACAGAACTTTTATTTATTACACAAATGCAAAAAGACTACAAGAGAAGTTTACCTGTGTAAGATCAGGGATATCACCTTTGTCAATTCCAACTTGCTGTGGAGATAAAAGAGTAAAAGTAAAATCTAAGTGCATTATTCCACTGCAGCAGGCATTAATTTTGAGTAGAACTGCTCTTCAAGCTATAATGCACCCTGTCTTTAGAAAAACACCAGTGTTAGAATGGACATGCTCATCTTTCCAGTAGCTACCTTCAACAAGCTGCAGCAGTCTTTTTTTCCCCCCCACAAACTAAATACCCATTTAAAATAAAAGGATAATAGAATGGAGCTTGATTTCACACGCATGAACCTCATACTCTGTACTGAAATACACTGGTCATATACTGTTGTCTCAGAGGATAGCAAACTAAGGTCTAAGTCTGCAACCTCCTATTAATAGCCCTGTTGCTTCACACTATGGTTCTTCAGAGTGACTGCTAGTTCAGCTTTTGCAGAAGAAGAGCAAGCTCCACTGCACCTCGTGATCCTGAAGCAGAGTCACTATAACCCCTGTCCAAAAAGCTCACCTGTCTCTAAAGTATTTTACTCCCTCAAGTTCAATATTCATATCTGACATTACAAGTCATTAAGGAGTCTATCAGGCTTCTCCATAGATAAGTGAATTAGCAAAGAAACAAACTTTTTATTCAGCTCATTACTACTGTCCATTATAATGAAGTATGAAACATGGAAAATGTGCACCCTGTGCCAAAGAGCCAACTACCACAAATGAGAATTCAGCAAAGGAGTTAATTAACCATGTAATATTCCTATTATCCACATAAGAGGATGATAACAAGGAGCAAAACTGGGAAACTCTCACATTACAGTTAACTTAATGCTGGCTGCAAAGATTAAAAAAACCAGACTTACAAAAAATCTGCATGCCTCTATTCCCAACTGCTATATCTTCCTCTAAAGTTCAACCCTGTCCTACAAGTATTCATATACCACAGCATTTCTCAGAAGTACTGGAACATTTGAAGTTATGTCATCTGTTAATTTAACCAAGAAAGTTGAATTTGGCTGCACCATAGGCACATGTGGAAATCCTAAGCAGGCTTAACTACAAGACCCGAAGAAGAAGATCCAAGATCCAGATCCACTTGGATGGATCCAATGGATCCAAGATCCATTGAGACAGATGCTTAACAAGTGCAATTAATATTTTACATTGGCGCTAAACAAACAAACAAACAAACAAAAAATAATCACAAAATACTTAAGTGCCAGCCTCCACAAGACCGAAAGCCACTTACCTCTGCAACTTTAAGAAACTCTGATACTCTGGTCATTCGAGTTAGAAATCGTTTGTAGATTTCAAGAGCATCTTTACATTGTCCCTTTTTCATTTCAAAAAATTTCTCTAAAGAAACAATATGATAAATTTCAGTTAAGATGTCTTAGGTCTTATATCACCAAGTCTCATTTTCACAAAAATCACATGTCAAGAATATGACACTACATGAACATTTACTGCATGGACATTAATCTAGTGGCATCTCTTGCCTAGTACAGTTTAGCAGTTGGGCTTGCTGAGCTGCTAAAGAATTACATAGACCATAAAATTGAACCCCAGCTAGCCACAGCTTTGCATGTGATGTAAACCACCTTTTTAAAGACTGAGAAGTAAGCAGGTGAAGTAGCTACCCAACTTACAGTTCAAAATAATTAAAGATACCTAAACACATACTAATACATGTCCTCTCCAAATTGTTTTCACTCCAAAGAACCGTATTTTTTCCACTTAAGTAGTCTCTAAAGTCCATTTATGTCCATTATTAAACACAGCCACCACATATTTCAACCCGAACTTACACTTTAAGTAGCAGTAGACAGTGAAATTCCAACTGAATTTTTATGCCAAACCCATTGTGTCATGCTGGTGATCACACCAGGCTGCCTGAGCTTCAGAACATGCTCACAGCCTCCTTTACACTTTGTAGGCTGATGGTAGGAAGGGTTGTGGAGGGGATCCAGTTTTGGCAGTCATGCTTTCAGGCAGCTCAGGAATGTTATTCAGGAGTATATTACTTCAAACAAGGCTATCACATAACATTATCACTTTTTACAACCACCTGAAGGAGGTTAGAGCCAGGTGAGGGTTGGTCTCTTCTCCCAGGCAACCAGCAAGATACATTCATAAGCTGTGCCAGCAAGATTTAGGTTGGACATTAGGAGGAATTTCTTCACAGAAAGGGTGATCAGACATCGGAATGGGCTGCCCAGGGAGGTGGTGGAATCACCATCCCTGGAGGTGTTTAAGGAGAAACTGGATGTGGCACTCAGTGCCATGGACTAGGTGATAACGTGGGGTACAGTCACACGTTGGACTCAATGATCTCAGAGGTCTTTTCAAACCTAATTGATTCTGTGATAAGAGAAGAACGTGGGCATCTTAAAAATGCAAAAGCTTCTAACTTTACAGGACATATTATGCATGCTCACACAGCACAGTACATTTCTTTAAGCACAGAGATGGTCACTGTCTTTAAAGTATCTACACTTTTAAGGACGTGTGATGATCCAGCCTCAGATAAACACTAATGTAAGAGGGTACAGCTCAAAATTTTCTCTCATTTCAGACTAGAAGAGTCAAGAAAAATGTAGCTTTAATGAAAGTTAAGTAAAAAAACTGAAGGAGATCTGAGACTGATTGTTCACTCACATATGGTATGTGAGATAAAAGCCAGGTTACTTACCTAGTAAGTTAATAACCCCATCATTGTAGCAAGCAAAAAGTTTGATGAGATCTTTAAACAGAAGCATGAATGCAGCATTTATGACACCATTTGTCAGTTCATTTGGATGAACCTACAAATAAAATATCAGTTATTTACAAAACAAGTGTCAAATGCAATAAAACATTTTGGCTTACACCAGGTATTTGGTGCTGTTATAGGCAAAATCAAGCATTGAATTCTTCATGCTAAGACACTAAACAAAAGTTTTGGTTAGCAGAACAAGGATTGCTTTCTTCACCATTCCAAAACAATCCACTATAGCAGAGGAGTATCTACATCAACAGTAAACATCTTAGTCTTGTCTCCTTCACTTATCATGAAGAAGAGGAAGGCAGAGATGCTGTTTACAGTTTTAATGAAATGGACAAAAGATGTCAGTTTACAGCAGAGCTCAACAAAAACTTAATAGTCTATGAGATAATGTACTTGGACTAATGATGTCAGGATCCTTTCTCACATTAACTTGGGAAGAAAATATATGCTTATTTATTAAAAGGTCTTTTTTTTCTTAAAAATATCTTCTCTTCTGGAGCACTATCACAATTCCTATGCCATTTAAGGAATGGAAAGCACAATGAGACATGTACTTCAAAGCCTTTCCTCTGAGAGCTGTAGTGGGCTCTGCCTTCCACCTCAAAGTCTATCTTGCTGCCCACCAACAACAGAAGAACCAATTCCTTCAAAAACCTCTTTGAAATGTTACACTGTGGCTCCTACAACAACTGATTCCTGTTTTTATCCTTAGGTCAGATAAACAATCCCACCAGCATTCATAACATGATAAATATATTGTACACACTTATTTCTATGAACAGTCTAGATTAAACTTTAGCCAATTTAGTTCACAGCTGAAAACCAGATGATGATTTTGAGGAAGCCAAACAATGTACATGTGGTATTTTAATGGGGTTTCTCCTTCCCCCCAAAAGAAGTTGGTTGCCAAGAGACAGAAAATAGTGTTCAGTCTCCTTGCTTTGTCCATTTCTTCCCCCTCACTGATGCAGAAGATGAAACTGCAAGTTCTCTCTCTACAAAACCAAAAGTGCAATCGTTACATTTCATGCATATGGGCAAGGGCCACCCTTGGCCACAATACCTCAGTGGGACACTAAAAAGGGGATTTTTGGCCCTCACTAAGGGATGATGAGTAAAGCATTACCTACAAGGTGAAAGGTGTTCATTATAACGCATCATTTATAAGTCACTGCCCAGTGTTAATACAGTGTCAGCTTCAATACATACATCAAATTCAAGTAGTGCATCAATTTGTTCCTGTAATATTGGCATACTCTTCAGCAGCTTTTCAGGAGCCATTGTTCTCATCACACCTTCAGCTCTGCAAGAGGGAATACAGATTAGAAGCCATGCTGTTTCCTCTCTCCCTTCCCCCAAACTGATCTGTTGTCTAAAATTTATGCTTGAAGCACCTATAACCCATTTCAAACCCACAGTCTGATTCTCCTGCTTCTCATGGCATCATGAGAGCTGGCAGGAAAAATCCTTTATCCAGCCACCCTTCCTGACAGCAAGTGAGGAAAGGTTTTGTGTTAGAGTGATGAATGCAAGAGATTGATCTCATTATGGAAAGATGACACTGGGAGCTTAAATGACTTACTAGAAACACTGCCACAGAACTACTTAGAGAACTGATATAATTTGGGCACAGTTTGTTATGAACAACTAATGCCAACTCATTGCTGACATGTCCATGGATGTGTAGGATTTCTTAAGTGTCATCCATAGTCTTATAGCAGCCTACAAGCATGGTCATTTTTATCTCTGATTATGACAAACCTGCACAACCATCATTATGTATTGCATTGTTCTGGCTGCAGACAGGTATATATAGGCAGACTGGAAATGCATACCACTATTCTTACTTATTTTATGCTATTTTCTGAGGCAGAACCTTGTTCTGAGCACCAGAAATAAAAAGCATAGAAAGCCTTTCCAGGAATTTAGAGCAAGGCAGGAACAGTAGGATCCTGAGCAGCCCAAACATAACTTTATTTAATATCAAGTGTTCAAGAGTGAGCTTGTATGGTCCCCATTAAGGGAATGGTATCCAGCTACACAGCAAAGCTGCCATGGTAGACCCTACACTTTCTGGCTGTTTGAGAAGCAGGACAGAACAGCCTGGTAGTGATGCCTGCATTAACAGGCCAGAATCCCAAGCTTCAGAACACACCAGAACTGCCAGAACGATCCTGTGTGCAACTCATGATTAGCAGGAGCATCTTTAGCATGCACTCCATTAAGCTGCACCTTCAGGGGTTGTTAAGCCACTTGCTGTGTCAACTGTGCTTCAAGAGAGCATCTAGAGCCCTTAAAGCCCCAGTTAGAGGAGTCAGAGACCAGAAAAATGTTCTCATAAATACCAACACACTACTCTGGGCTGGGTCAATTTTTTTTTTTTGTTTTTGTTTTTTTAAACACAGTTCTTGAGGGAAATAAAGCCAGCAGTTTACAGCCTTATTCTGTTCAGTTTATGACTGTTTGCTCTGTTGCCTGCTAAGAACTTCAGACATTCACTTCAGGTTATGTTTGCAATCACCCGTCTTTCTTAGGGAAAGTGTCTGGAGATTAATGAAACATCCTAAACATAGTTTCAGAGTGTTTCCTTCACCAAATCCTAAACACAGTCTCACTGCAGCAAAGTTTAATTAGGGTAAGANGTCCCCATTAAGGGAATGGTATCCAGCTACACAGCAAAGCTGCCATGGTAGACCCTACACTTTCTGGCTGTTTGAGAAGCAGGACAGAACAGCCTGGTAGTGATGCCTGCATTAACAGGCCAGAATCCCAAGCTTCAGAACACACCAGAACTGCCAGAACGATCCTGTGTGCAACTCATGATTAGCAGGAGCATCTTTAGCATGCACTCCATTAAGCTGCACCTTCAGGGGTTGTTAAGCCACTTGCTGTGTCAACTGTGCTTCAAGAGAGCATCTAGAGCCCTTAAAGCCCCAGTTAGAGGAGTCAGAGACCAGAAAAATGTTCTCATAAATACCAACACACTACTCTGGGCTGGGTCAATTTTTTTTTTTTTGTTTTTGTTTTTTTAAACACAGTTCTTGAGGGAAATAAAGCCAGCAGTTTACAGCCTTATTCTGTTCAGTTTATGACTGTTTGCTCTGTTGCCTGCTAAGAACTTCAGACATTCACTTCAGGTTATGTTTGCAATCACCCGTCTTTCTTAGGGAAAGTGTCTGGAGATTAATGAAACATCCTAAACATAGTTTCAGAGTGTTTCCTTCACCAAATCCTAAACACAGTCTCACTGCAGCAAAGTTTAATTAGGGTAAGATTTAAACCTAGCACTAAAAGCTCCCAGTTTTGCAAGGCACCTTACTTTAGTCTTCAATATTTGTCTTACTACCCAGTCTTTCCTCTCCTCTTTGGGCAATTTTTAACCAATTACAAGTACTTTAAAAATCAGTTTTTTCATTGTAGCTACATAAAGCATACAACAACAAAGTCACTGAGAAACTAAAACTAAGTCTAATGCCACAAATAAGATTTTAATGAGTCAGACAACCTTATTAATTTACATATCTGAACTTTGCTTACCCTTTCTTCACTCTTGCAAAGTCAAATGCCATTTGTCTGTAGGAAAATGCTTTTTCATTCAAGTATCTACTATAACGCCTTATAAAGGTGGACATGTCATAACCTGCAAAAAACATTTTACATTTCACATTTTACATTTCGTTTATATCTTTGTTCAGAAGTTCTTTAGTAAACAATAAGATACAGCCAACAGACCCCAAGATTGTGATTTTTGTTACACTGTGCTATTTCACATACAGAACAGGCATCATAAGACACCTTCCAGCTTCTGAAGAAAAATCAGTAGTGGTACACCAAAACAATCTACCACTGTCCTCTGTTTCCAACAGATTCATGCAATGCACCAGTGGCATGGTTCCAGGGGAAACCTTTTAGAGGCCCCTACACAATGATGGGGTTACATTACTTGGTGGCCAAAAAGTGACCTCTCTATTAACAGGGGAAAATACCAATTTAACAAAAAGTTTTCACTGAACTGGTACATGACTTCCAGGACAAAGCTCAAGTTCAACTTAAACAGTCTTGATGTTTCATGTATGTTAGCCACTCTGGCTCTTACAGGGACCTTCAAAATTACCCCAACTTGGTTTACCAGAACAAAGAAATCATGATGACATCCACAGAGATTACTGCCTTCCTTGAACTGTTACACCAGAAATACGCCAGGCACATAATATTGCACAAGGCACCTCAAACTTCAGTGACTTCCAAGCCTATGACACCTGAGGAGCTAGTATTACAGCCTAGCCTCCAAAGTTTCTTCCTCTAAGCCACAGAAATGTGTGCAGAGGGCATCTCATCTTCTTCTTCAATTTAGGCTCCTTTTTGCTACCTTTCTAAAAATCCACACCCCTCAGTTTAGTCATTGACTCTATTTTCCCTTAATATCTCTCATCATTAATTATCCCTGCCAACTCAAGCACAGCTACCAAATCTGATGCCTCATTGTCTATGATACACTGTGTATTATCTATTAAATGGCAATCTAAGTTTAAAGAAAGTAGTGAAGAACACAAATGCTTGCATTTAACAGTATTAATTGTTGCCAAACACAAATTTGAGCATATACATATGTATCATATTTCACTTAGATGAACACACTCTTAGTATTTGTTTAGCTTTGTTCCTTCTGTTACCACATCTAAAAGATGATAAAGTTTTTTGGTGTCACATGTCTACATCAAGAGATGAAATAATGTGGCATTGCTTTGAATTTGCCCATTATTGTAGCATGTCTGTAGTCTGCATACAATTTACAAATACTCTCTGACAGCTGAATAATTATATTTTCCCTCTTTTCTGGTAGAGCTACCATGAAACAAGCTTTTCCTCCATTAATTGAGGGCACAGGAAAATTCTCTAATAATTCCAGAGGGAAAAGTAGAAAAGAAGGCTTTGTAAGATTCAGAGGGGAAAAGTCCTTAATTTCTGCCTAGACTTTGTAAATTCATTATTCAAATCAAAACCAACCAGTTCTTTTGGTGCCAACAGCCCTACCATTAAGAAGTTATAGATAATGCCTAAAAAGCACAGTGTCCCCAAGCAACCAAATTACTATTTAAGACTGAGTTAAACACAAAAAATTAAATGGAAAATTATCCAATTCAACTTTTAACATGCAAAAGAGTTAAGGAGATAGCTGACCCAGCCCAGATTTCAACCAGCACTTCAAAGTGAAACACAGTTTCACCTTTTGAGTAAAAATATTGCAGGAGATGAGAAATATTGTTCTGAAGTGGTTCAGCAGTTCATTTGTGCTCCTCTATTTATTAAGTACTTATAAAAAGGCTTGAGTAACACATTTTAATCTCGTTTATATCTTATGAATTAAGGAGCAAATAAACAATAGTATCTTATTTAAAATCTTGTTAAGATTATATACATAACTTGGCTTACCATGAGATCCACTTTTGTCCAGAAAATTGCTGAGATTGAACAATGTGTTTCTAGATGCCAGGTACTGAATAAATCTCTGCAACACAAAGTAATTTTTATTATCACAGGTTGTATCTGAAGGCTTTGTACCTTCTAGCAGCAAGATTACCAGTCTACTTTCAGCATACAACATGAAACCACTGATTTTTGTCTTAGCCTGCAATACCTTTTCCAAAATGTTTTGTCCATTCAGATTAACTACTTCTAGTCAGAATCTCTAGTAAATATTTTAGGGTATATTTAAAAAATAGACCATGCACAAAACACAAAAAATATTGTGAAAGGCGCAACAAAAATGTTTAATTCTCAGGGATTTGAGGGCGCTCAAGATTTATCTGCTTACAAAGCACATATCCAGGCTAGTCCCAGACTTTTCAATCCAGCAGCCCTCAGTTTCAGCCAAGCTGAGGGCCTGTTTTAATAACAAGCAAAGCCCCTCATCAAATACAGGGACTAACAGCCTGAAACAGTTAGAGAAATCAGATGAGAACATTCACTAAAACTTGGAATGGAAAAACAGGAGTAAGAATTTACACTGTGAGAATTTCATTGCATGAAAACACTTTATATACAGCCAGGGAGGAATTGTTTCACAGTCATACTGAAGTTGTTCTACAGTCATACTGAAGTCGTTTAAATATGCTGTCTCTTTTTATGCAGATATACCTGTCTATGAGGTCAATAAAAAGAAAAGATAAGGATAACTTGATCTAAAAGGCTATCAAGCTAAATTTACAGTTCTAGGAAGATTTTAACACTCATGCAGAGAAGGCAACTGTTTGAATGGCAGTATACATGTGCCAGAACATCAACTTTGACCTTAGTCAAAACACCCCGGTAGTATTTAGTCCGATCTGGCTGTTTTCAGATTCAGTGCCTAAATTGTCAGCATCCTGGCATAGGCTGCATCTTGGTCTTGGTTATAGTTTTGTAAATGGAAAGACAGATAAACAGTCCAACTCTGTTGTTAACAGTAAGTTTTCTCTTCATCAAGAATCATTCTTGCCCATTGTTCTCAGGTCCTTTCTGGTTCAGACAAGATGCCTCTGCACCACTAACACTTTTGGCTTGGAGTGTGTTCAGTGCCAAGGTAGCCCTGAGAGAGCTGTTCACACTTACCTCATTGCCATGGACCATTAGATGATGTGTGGTGACTAAGGCTTTGAATACGACCACCCAGCTACTATTTGTTGCTCGCTCAAAAAGCGTATCAGCCATCTGAGGGATATTCACGTTTGTTTCATTAGTTGCTTGGATCAAGTCTGTAGAAGAGACAAAAGGATGGTGTTAGGTGCTACAAGTATGATTAAAAGTTTGCAGCATGGCCAAGTTCTTAGACCACCAGGTTGCAGGCCAAGGCTGGACAAACTGGAAGTTCTGTGCTTACACTCCACATTTTAAAAAAAGAAACAAAAACAACAACAAAAAAACCCAAACTGAGGTTATGTTAGTACATGCTGACAGCAACAGTGGTCTAACTCTTTCATCCAACAATATTAGTTTTCCAACAATTATGTCCTGAGCTATGGCCAAACATTTCTCTATCTTTATCTCAGTTGAAGTTAGGGTGCACAACATCATGTGACTTCACTGCTTGCAGGTTTTTAAGTTAGTTGTTGCAGTTCATTACCTCTGGGTTAGAGAAATAAGTGCTATTGAATTCTTCAATTACAGGTAACATGTCAAGCACACTGAACCCAGTCACATCAGCAAAAAGAGACGTCACCAGAAACAGATATTCTGTCATCCCAGAGGTTGTTTTAACCAGAAAGCTCCAGCACACCTCCTAGAGCTTCTGCAGACCCAGAAAGCAGAAGAGTGCATTCAGGCATGCATTAAGACCTCTTCAGCAGCAAGAAAGAACACAAGGAATGACATTAGTTTATACTGAAGCAACTGCACCTTAAATAGAAGAAATAAGACATTAGACTGTCTCAGGGAAAAATGATAACATACAGCTTGGTATCCTGTACATTAAGAATATGTAAACTTGCACAGAAGAGTGCATGAAATTAAGGTAAGCAGTTAAATTATAAACAGTAGGGCAGCAAGCTTTCCACTCTCCTCTACATCCCACAGGATCTGTGACTTACTACATCCCCTGTTATCTACTGACTCCAGTTAGGCAGCCAGCAATTACCTTTTACAAGCTATCACCTATTTTTGAGACACAGCTGGAAACTGCATTCTGCAACTGCATGCTCAAAACCTTTGTGATGCCAGACACAGCCCTAGCAAGACTCAAGGAAATGACTTCATGAAGCAACACGAAGAACACAAAACACAGATCTAATTGTAGGGTTGAGGCTTAAAATTTGAAGACCTAAGCAGAAAAAATTTAAAAGTTTTACCACTAGACTGAGCATTATCTGAAACGAAAAGACTCATCTTTTACTTTCCCTTAGAGGAATCATTGTAAATTATTTCTTCCCCACCTCCAGACTAGAAATTTTCCTACAACTATTCAAGAATGACAATGATGACAGATATTCTACTTCAAAAGCAGACAGGATATTTTGTTACTGATCCTTGCACACCTAAACTATGCAAGTCTACAGGAGTCCAATTCACTTGGCAGACTTCCTTTCCCTCCCCTACATAATCCTAAGCAATGGAGAGCATTAATGTTGCTAAGAGTGGAAAGTCAAGGCTCAGAATTCAACTACTGATTGTGCCTTTGCAGGACAGGAAAAGTCCAGATGAGAAATCTGTCTAAATAAATCAATGAGTCACATCAGCAACTGAGACCCACCTGGTGTGTACAGAAATCCACACTGCTGCACCAGAAGCATTCAAAAGTTCAGCTTTTGTTTGGTTGGCTGGTTTGTGTCTTTTTTTAATTCCTGGCACGTAATTTTTATGGGTTTTTTACCTTCTATTACAAAGACTTATTTAAGATCCAAGAGGCCTCTAGTTCAGAGTCACAAGCTTGGGAAAACCATAGTGCTTGCTTGCATACAAAATTGTCTATTGTATGGGCATAAAAGCTGCAAGTTGTCCTCGGTTTCAGGCCACAGGAATGATTTTCTGGGATGATACAGGAGATAAAAATTATGTGATCCATTTGCCAAGTTTGAATTGAAAATGTGTGTTGTCATGGAATTTTGTTGTCTTGGTTATGGAAGCTGGGTTTGAAGTTTTTTGCAGAACACCTTCTGAAATGTGTTTACTTCTATAACCTCAGTAATACTACCCTTGAAGGAGGCAGTTCTGCAGACAAACTATTATAATAGCAAAGCCATGCCACTGAACAGCAGTTCAAGATCACAGAGCTCCAAGAACTTTCTTTGATCTTGTGGTACAAACAGGCCAATGATCTTTTATTCTGTACTGCTGATTAATGCATTACAGAAGACAGTGGTTTGTAAAAGCCTAGAAGCAAGTCACAAGTGGCTTACTCACTGTTTACCCCGCTCCGAAATTTTACTGCAGGTGACAGCATTTGCCTTATTCATATAAGGAAATACATCAAATTTGTCAGCTTTCAGTCTTGGGCTTCAGTATGCAGATTTCTGTGAAAGAGCAAGACTATAAATTGTGTATTCCATTGGTGCACCTTAGATAATGAAACCCCAGAGGAGTCCATCCACAGAAATGCTGGCAGTGGAGGCAACTAGGCACTGCTATGTGATGCCACAGCATTGCTTCTGCAGTCACTCAGTCATTTCTGTCTCCTCTCCAAACTGCTGGAGGGTACAGCATCTCAGTCTGTAGCTCTGAATGTTTTAGGACATGAGTAATTATAGTGTGCAAAATAGAGAGGCATGATTAAAATTAAGTCTACTACTTTCAGTGCACAGAAGAAAATTAAACCATGCATGAAGATGTCGCTTGTCATCTGAGGCCAGAAAAAGGAGATTGGGGGTGGGGGAATAATTCTTGCAGAACTGTCTCCTATTTAGTCACACCACAAAGATAAGGTATTCAAAATTTCCTGGGTTTCTTTTCCCAGTATCACAGAGTCTCAGCTTAACCAGCAACCATCAGCATCTGGAATGAAGCACCAGCACAGCTAACTTTAAGAAACTGAGCAGCAGAGTTTGGTGGCTAAGTTAAATTTTAAAATAAGAGTTGGAAAAATTAATTTTACTTTAATGTGGTAAGGAAGAACAGATACAAGGAAAAAGAAATAATATACAGGAAAAAAATCTAGAAACTACATTTTTAAAATATACAGATTCAGACATTTGCTGGGTGGACAAGAGACAATAAAGCTTAGTCTTCCAAGGAAGTCACAGGTACATTTGCTAATCCAAAATAGGTAATATTAAGAAGTAACAAATGAAGAACAATCCAAGAGAAACCATGTGAAGCAATCTTGCAAAGTTGATTCCATTTGGGGCACACACAAGTGGGACAAACAAGGATTAAAGGTACCTTCCTGAAGTTTCTGCTACTGCAGGCACCCAGTACACTGACAGCTAATCCCCAAACCCAGACACTGAGCTCAAATACAAATTACAAGCACAGTCAGAAATCAGAATTGTACTGCAGTAGCAGCAAGTGCTTTTACCACAAATGTCACTGAAGTGAAGTAATTGGAGAATGAAGACCTATATATGCTTTATTTGAATCCATTTGTTTACTGTGGGACTAAATCACAATTGCCAAATCACAATATGTGATTTCTCCTACTTCCTCTCTTCACAGTTTTGTAGTTGCTATTTTAAAGACTTCTCCAATTAAAGATACTTTTTAAAATTATAATTTTACTTCAATATACTTTTTCTAGTTAAGCTTTGAGATGGAAAAATCAATGCAACAGAAGAAATAAATGGTTATCAATTCTCTGACACTGTTACTTAAATCTCAACAGCAGTCTTCAAGCTCTTGGACAGGCAAATTTTTTCACCCTGACTTAAGACAGCTGCAACTTAATCATACTCTAGGTTTGCTTCTCTTCCCTAATTAACACCTCCATTAATAAAAAGACAAACCTGCCAAAGAGGAAGAATGGTGAAGGGTTCACTGAGGCGGACTGAAGTAAGTTAAGAGACCTCGGCTCTCTCTTCATGACATTTTGAAGAACCCACTAAGGGATGGGGCTAGCTTTAGTGTTTGTTAAACTCAAGGTAAAAAAAGGGAACAGTAAGAATGTTTCAAAGGTTTCAGAATTTCAGACTCTTTCCTCTCATTAAAAACTCGTTTCAAGTTCTTTTTTTTTCTTAATGAGAGAGATTATACAATACTTTAAAGAATCTCTTAGTCCTTTACCTTTCCAGATGGTATTCTGGATCTGGGCAGGGTTTTTTTCCTGTTTTGTTTTGCCCTCCTGCCCCGCCCCCTCCCCCCCAAATTCTCTGATAAGCAGACATGAGATTTCCCAGTTCATGATTAATTATTCACAATTTACATTTCAGTATGCAGAGAAATAGCAGCAGAGCACAAGACCTCTCTGTTAAGAGAAATATCAGTGCCAACTTTAGAGCAGCTGTCATTCCAGACTGAATTAACACACAAGCTGCCTCAGCATCTGAGCTGTGTCATACATTCAGTTCCTAAACTTTGCCAAATCTCTCCAGCAGTAACCCCCTTACAGACCTTCCTCACTACTACTCAAATGCTACAATAGTCTTCAGGAGCTTTTTTCCTCACTTATAAGTGCTTAAATAATGCCTTGAACCTATTGAAAAGGAAAATGCAGGATTGTTCCAAACCCAAGCTAGTCAAGAACAGAAAGAAGCAGCTCAGAGTAAGAGTTTACAAACCTCAGCTAAGAAAGTTAAGTAGGCAAGTAGGAGTACAGTCCCTCCCTGAAAGACAGAACTGTACCAGGAAGCTACTGGAGCACTTTGCTAACCAATGCAAGAGCTGAACTTCCCTGTCTACAGAAACCTGACCACAAAGCAGTACCAGAAAGCAGAACAAAGTTACTGGTTTCTGCTTCTACAACAATTGCTCATAAGAACATTAGCTAATTTGAATGTTGTTGGCTTTGACTATCAGGCAATTCCACTGAAAAGAGTTTGGAATTAGTTTCTGAGGTTATAATTTATTATTTACTCTTCTCACTTCCAGCTTGCCTTGTCTACACAAACACACATCTTGATCTGGCTTGTAACAGTGACCCCAACAGCAGTGCATGCTGTCTCCTCCTTCCTCCCCAAAAGTCTGCCTCAAGGGTTGCTGTATCTCATCTTGATGCCAGCAAGCCTACCTTTTATCCAAGTCTAGCATCTTTCAGATATTGCCTTGGATCTTCCATGCCTATGCCAACTGAACAAACCTAAACACAATCTTCCACTGAGATGTGCTCTCCAGGTATTTTAGACTCCCAGTAATGCATCTGTAGCTCCCGGGGGGGCAACCTCCTCTCTCCAGCCTTACTTCAAATACCTCCTCCTCCCAAAATAAATCTCAGACTCTTGTGAGGACAAATACTTGCTGCAGATTTGAAGTTTGAGAGGTCACGACAGTCAGTCTTTCAACCAACAACAGCACCCCACATCAAGACAAGCTTTTATATACTATTTCTTCCTCTGTGCCTACTCACAGGCATACTGTACTACCCAAAGTATTAAGTGTTTTGCAGAGTCTATCAATCACATGAAGGGTCTGCAGAGAGACAGGGTAAATGACTGAGTATTAGCAAATTTCTCTTGAAGCATCCTCCAATTTCTCAACCTGAGATTTTAATTAGCCTTAGAACCATCTTATTATCTCACTACTCCTTTTTAAATACAACAGTACACCACCTCCTATATTATCAAGTACCTCTTTTGAAACAAAGTAAAAAATCTACTGCCCATACATACTGCCAGATCTTATTCCAACATACTTCCATATGGTTTGCACTCTTCCTTAACCAACACATCAAGGCAAGATATTTGGCTTTAAGTCATCTGCAAAAATCACCCTAGCTCATTAGCAGTTACATCAGTTATGTTGCACTTGTGTTATGCTGCACTTAATTATTTATATGTATGGCTTTTCCTCATGAGAGGTTCAGGTTCAGCTCTCTTGGAAACAGGAAATAGAAGCCAACCATCAGATGGTCTTCTACTGAATTTAAAGGGTGCAACTACAGCAGCTGTCTCTCTAAGTACTAATAATGGGGGGAAAGTGTGATTACACTGTGTTTAAAAAAAAAAAAAAATCTTGCTTTAAGCAATTCCTTCAACTTTCATAAATTATGAATATTTTTTACATAAAAGTTCCCAGAACTTAGAGCTCCACTGCCTCTGTGCACTGGGCAGAACAGTGTGGACTACCTTTAATGTTTACATCGGAGTTCTCTCAAGGAAAGTAGTAGAACTGACATTCAGGCCAGCTGCAGAAGCTCAGTGTTAAGGAGCAGTCATTGAGGTTTTAGATATAGTCTTTAAGACTGCAAATTAATTAGTGATTAATATATGTCGTATGTATTAATATATTTGTTAATATAAAATATACATTTGTTTTATGAACAAAGTCTGAGACCTTGCTGACACCCGTGATGCAACCAGAACTTTTATTCAGAAGAATAAAAGTTTCATCTTTACTCAAGAATTACATAGCTGGAATAACAGAAGATAGGCTACACAAACATTCTAGTACAAACATACTGTGGAAAGCACCTTTTTAGCCTCACACATATGAAGACAGAACAGCAAACAAAGGGGGAAAGGCCCCATGGCCCAAGAATTCTACCTGCTTTCTTCCCCACTACAGCTACCACAGCTTTTTAAAGCATCTTCACTATAGGAAAAGTATTAGTTATCAAGCATGGAATCTTCTCCCTGTCCAAAGTCATAAGAAGCTCAGTCTAGAACTTCATTTGTACAGAATTTACTCACTTTGAATACCAAAGAATCTGTCTCAGGCCATAATACAAGTTCAGCAAAGCAGAGAAAAGATGAGAATCCACAGCTTTAATGATCTTTTCCTCTCACCCATAGAACCCTCTTTCCACACAAATCCTGCTCCCTGACTAGCTCAACAGAAACATGCATTTTCCTGCTCAAATACAAGAATTAACCATTTCTGCTTAAGTTGATAGGAAACATCAAATAATTCTGGAGCTAAATGTGCCACTTCTCTTATTGAATTACTGGAAGTAAGAGCTGAGCCACAAATAGTTAGTGCAGTGGCTTTTTTGCATAGCTCTTGATAGTTTACAATGTGCAAAATTCTATTTGCATTTGGTGGACACCAACCAATGGTTAGAAGATTAAAATATAACAGCAGTTGTCTTGGAGAAATGCTGTTTCCCATCCTTTTGTAATATGGTTTTTTAAATGCCAAACTCTAGCGGAAGAAGAGACATGGAAAAAACCCTGCTAACATTATAAATAGGTTTTGACCAATAACTTTACATGGCAAATCTCAGACCTCATTTCTACAAGACATTTCCTTCAGCACTTCCAACCTGGAAGCCTTAACCAAAATACACATTAATTTAGAGATAAAACTGGAATCACCAGCCAATCTTCTGCCAAGCCTTCAAAGCATTTATTCAATTTCCTCTAAGGGAATTGTTCTCTCCATCCATGCAAGCATTAAAGTGACAGTTCTCTTGCATCTTGGCTCTTGCTGCAAATAACAAAGCAATTTCAAAGGTATTATAGAGTTGCAAGATTATTGCTTAGAAGGATAATAGTCAATAAAATCTACTTAAATGACTACTGTCAATTGTCTATTGACATTAGGCACATTCACAGCCTGATAACAGGATTCTAGTTGTGGCCTGTGATTATCCTTTCTATGAAAGTGACCAACCCCAACATTACCTGTTGGTTGCATCAATTCATCCTCTAATCACTTGGGTGCTTGCTGGAATATCAGTAACAGGATCGACAGCAGCTTTTAGGCAGAGAGTGTGGCTACACTAGAAACACAAGGATTCCACATTTGCCACAATAGCACTGGGCCATCTACTGTAATCTCTGCACTACAGCAATTTCTAATCCTAATCAGCCTTTCTTTATGTGCTGGGCTGATCTTACACTTCAAACACATCTGGCAGAAACTGGTAATCAGCTGAGGCATGGTACCTGAGCTCTTTCAGTTGCCATGCTGCAGTCTGAGAAGAATTCTACCCCCAAATTATCTCCTTTCCTCAGAAAACCGTATGTGTTTAATAAAATTGTAAAAATGAAACTACCACTACAATATCAACTCTGCCCAGAACAGCAATTTGTAATCCATTAAAAAGCTGAATGAGACTGAAAATATATTGCAAGAAGCCTGATGTTCCAGCTCCAATACTTAGCTGTTACATTTTGGGAATACATTAACAAAACAAAACAAAAAAAAAAGTGGGTGGGGATGAGATAACGTGCAAACAACTTGAGTGACATGGTAATTAGCTACAGCCCTTGTGCTGGAAAGAGATCAGTTGACTGGGCAGCCTCAGAAGCTGACACATCTGACTCAATATCCAGACCACGGTCCATGCTTTTACTGCTCCCTCAGCAAGATTATTCTCAGAGTCCAGTTTTTTCATCAGTGAATGCCCCATAATGACACAACCCAAAATTTTTAACTAGGAATGAAATGCTCACAACTATCCAGGCAGCCCTATTGAAAACATGAACATACCTGTAGGAAAAAGAAAAGTGTAATGCAAACCTCTGCACCAGCCAATGCAACAGTATGACCTGGAAGCACACTGAAGCAGCTCCAGCCAAGCAGCAAGTACTCTCTAACATGGCTGCTATAATTTCAATCCATGGTCTTGTATCTGTGTACCTTCCATAAAGCAGAAGTGTTCATAAAACCAGGTGGCTGCCCCATGTGTGAATGCTGTGCCTGAAAACAGTCTTTTTAACAAAATGACTGATATTCTTCACAGTTAGACACACAGCTTACCCTCCCCTCTACCCTTTACCCTTGCTAAGCAAAACAAAACCAAAAAAAGGTAAAATATGAAACTGCTCTATTCCTTTATGTCCATTCCCTTGTACTACATCACTTAAACAATAATCCTTTTCTTCTGCCACACAGACAGGTGAGTTTAAATCTCAAAAATCTTGATAAAACTGAAGTCTACTTCCAGCAGACTTGACTCTTCAGTGTGAGCTGGTAGCCTTTCCCATACTGCAGATTTCTTGATGCTGCAAAAAAACCCCAAAAATGTTAAATTCAGTGGAACATCCACCTGAGAGATAGAAGATGCAGTAAGGACTACTAGTACTTTTAAAAAACTGACAGTACTAAGTTGCTATCAACAGTTTGAAGTCACTAATGCCTCCAGATGATGCATTTGCCACTGGTATTATAAATCTCCTATCAAGCTACTGATGAGTGAGGAACTTGGAATCCATCACACAGGCTCACATCCAGGCAGCAAAGCTTTTTGCAGAGTCAGATCTCTAGAGTGGAACACCCAGAAGTGTCGATTTAACTCTTTGGCATGATATGGAGCATGATATTTGAAAGGCAGTTTCTCATGATATTGTCTAAGCAATTTCCAGCTTTCTGATGAACAAGAAGCAGTTCTTTAAACTCTCCTATTACAGACATAGCAAACCCTGCCTGTTAACACTTGTCATTCACCACCCACAAAGCAATCTGAAGTTTAAATCAACTTCTCAAAAACCAGAAAAACTCTAACGTAGAGTCTTTCACAGTCATTTCATAGAATGAAAGATCAGATCAGAAAGTTGCAGGTAAAGTTCACATATAAAAACACTATTGTTTCACTTGCCAGCAACAAAACATCACTCCTAATAAAATGTACATGTTTTCAAAACACTGGCACACTAAATATGGTGAGTTGCTTCTGGCTTGCTGTCCCTTAGCAGAATGTACATTCTCCTATAAATACATTTAGATGAAGCTATAAAACTTAGATTAGGAGCTACAAGCACAATAAACATACTCTGGATTCCAGAGTCACACAACAGGATCCAAATGCATGTCTCCATTTGAAAAGGTGGACTTAAAAATTCCAGGGCTACTAAAGGACTGATGCAATGATAAGTTAAAGTTTTCATCTATATTCAACCTTTACATATATATAATGAGAAACAGCAGCCTTCAGAGGCAGGAAACAGGCCAGCTGGCTTGCCCCTTTCATACAAACCCTACACTCCCTGAAGCATGAAGTGAAAGGAAGAGTCCTGTGAAAAGCAGTTTGAACTCCCACTGAAGTGCCTCTAGGTCGGCTCTTCAGTGATGTTAGAGACGTGCCCCTCCCAGTGCTCCTGCACTGTGGCAGGATCAGCGATCACGCCTTACTCTGAGGACCTTCCCCTACACTTGTAAACTTCCATACATTTAAACAATGTGGGCAACAAGTCAGCATGTTTTATTCATGCTTGAAGCAGTCATGTCTTTCTCTCACTTCTATGGAGGACCATTTTAGAACACTCTGTAAAGTATTAGAGTGATTTAAGCTATATAACAAAACTATGCCAGAGGCACCAGGAGCCTGCCCAGGCTCTGCAGGCTAACCCCTGACCATCTGCTATGGAAGCACCTGCTGCCATCATGTCACCTGCTCTCCTGCAAAGCCAAGAGGCAGTTTAAAGTGATGCACTGTACTGTCAGCAGTCAAGCCACAGCCTTGTATCATTTCTTAGGTCAGAAAAGTTTAAGACGCTTTACTGAAAAGATGTGTCCTTTGGTCCTTTAAGTGCATAGTAGACCAATCTTAGCTCATGTGGACACCAAACTCTCCAGTCTACCTTTACAAGTGTGTTACATCTCAGCCATAACCTAGTCTCCTAAACACTTAAAAACAATGAGCAAATGCTGTTTTCTTTTTTATTAATTCTTTGAGTCAGTAAAGGAACTTTGTCAAAGCACATGGCTCAACTGTTTTGTCAGAACTCTGCAGCCCAATTGCAACAAAGGAGTGTCTGTAAAAAGCCAATTTGCTTTTTACCTGGGGTAATTTTGCATATTGGCTTATGACCAAAAAAGGTCAATTGCCACAAGTCAGACCCAAGCTGCAGACACGTCCTGTCACAGCCTGCAGCTCTCAGTACACATGAGAGGCAGGGTTTGGTGGTCTTCAAGCATGATCATGTCTATCTACTCACAAAATCCCCTCTACAAAAAACATCATGACACATTTGAGTTTTATCAATAGCTAGAAAAAACAGACTTCAGGAAAGGCAACTGACATGCTACCTCTGCTCAGATGGCCAGAGAAAAAATTATATAAAGACACAACATTAGCATAACATCAGGGCCTTTTAGCATCCAATCCCTTTCCTTAAACTAAATTAAGATACAGATATAATCTACAACAAAGCATGAGATCACATTATCCTGGGCAGAAAAGAAAAACAGAAAGGTATTTAGACTTGGCTGGTCCAGAAGTCAATGGTAATATTCTGCACTGACATTTCCTGTGCCTACAACTAAGCCATGAGCCTCAGATGCCCAGTGAATGCCCCATTTGACATAAAATACTGTTCTAGTATTCCACCTACATTCATTTCCAGGCTGATGTCCAACATCACTTGTGATGCTAGTGCAGATGGATAGTATGCTATATTCCCTCTCTTAGTGAATTACAGCTCTCAGCTGCTTTAGTAAATGTGTTTCACAACCTAAAGAGAAGACTTTATGAGCACAAGCAAAACTTTTGTATTGATTTTCAGTATTTTCAGCCAGCTCTGAAGTAAACATGATCAAAATAGCAAGATTAAAAGCATTAAAAACCATTTTAAGGGTCCAGCATATGGTTTGCAAGATTCCAGAAAAAGCAGACCTTACCATACTCTGCAAAGTGACAAGCTAGCCTCTGCCAAGTATTCTCATTGCCTTCCAGCAATTGCCAACATTTGGTTTATTCAGCTTAATTTAAGCCACCACCTCTCAGCCAAGCAAAATTTTGGACAGAAGGAAAATCAAGCAGCCATGCTGAATCTGATGGAGTGGGATACTCTAATATCAGCTCAGCAGTGAGGCTTCACACTGCAATCTTGCTGATACTGCTGACTCAGAGGAACAGAAATACTGCTGCAAACCCTGCGCCACAGATCACTGCCTGCAAGGCTACCAGGCTTCTATCTTCTCATTTAGTCTGAGTTCAGGGTCCAGTCCTGTGTCAGATGACCCATTCTTTTCTTTAAATCTCCTGCAATGAGATCCAGACCCTGATTTCCTGGCTTGCTTTAGTCCTTGCTTTTTCATTCTCATGGTATTTGAAATCCCTCTCTCCAAACCAGCTATTCTTAATCTGCATGCTTGTGTTGAAGCTTGGAGATGTAAGGTTTATCACTCATTAGTGAGACTCCTGTATTTGCCCAAGGCACACCACAGAACTTGTGCTTTTCCACCCTTACCAGCATCTGTGCTCCAAAAAAGGAACAGGGCATGGTAACTTAAAGATCAAACTTACTGTTTGATACTGTTTGGACTCACCTTCACTCTACAGCAAGGCTAAGGAAAGGGATATAATGTCATCACTCCATCCCCAGTTTTTCCCCATCCTCTGGAGCCAGCTCCTTCAGCAATACTGTATGTCCACAGCTGACTGAGAAAGGTCTATCCCTTTGTTTTCTTCAGTGGCAGGGAGTGAACTCGATGCACATGGCAAGGTTTTAGTGGCACTGGGAAATGCTGCAGCTGACTTCTGAGAACAGGGGTCTCTTCCAGAGGTTGCACAGCATTATCTGCTCCAGCAGCATGGAGTGCATCCTGTACCTCCTGCTCCACCTCTAACCTTGGTGTTCTCTCTGTCATTTCTTTTTCCCACTTCCTCTATCTGTCCAGTATTTTCTGCTTTTTCTCAAGTTTTTTTTCCTTGAGGTGTCACAAACTTGGTGGAGGCTCAGCTGTGTGTTGCAGCAGATCCACCGTGGAGCTGGCTGTGTCTGGCACAGGGCATGTCCTGGTCTCTTCTCACAGAGGGCAGCCCTGCAGCCTACAACTTGTCATGGACACCCAGCACTGGAGGAGGATAAGCAGGGCAGGAAGAGCAAAGTAGTCTCAAAAATCTTGAGCAGCAGCAGAAAAATGCTAAAAGCAGTGTGCCTCTACTACACTATTTCTTCAGAAGTGGGAGCTGCGAGAGCAGGAAATTCTCCTCTTTAGCTACTGATTTCTCAGGCCATTAAGAAGCAGAGAAAATGAGTAGCCTTTGAAATGCGTTATGCCCTTCAAAGTTATGCTGTCATCTGCTTTTAAGCACTTCAGAGGATCCTTCATATGGTAGAGACACAGAAGCATGGACTGACCACACCTACAGAGTATTTTCTTGGAGACTTCACAGAATTCCTCACTAGTGTGACAGGCCCATGCAAAGCATGCACAGAAGATAAAGGGTTTAAGAGTGAGGCTGGGAAATCAGACATAGATGAAATAAAAACACGGAAAATCAATAAAACCTGCAGATTTTTGTTGTTCTGATTTAGAAGATGTTCAATTGCTGCCAAGATCTAAGGGAGCAACACTATGAGACTATTATGAAACATACTCAACTACTAAATAAGACTGACTAAAACCATGCTCTGGTCACTGCCACCCTGACCATCTCGTAAAAAGCTACTCCATTATCAAGGTCTACAATGGAAGTCAGTACAACAGAAAGACCTGACTTGTCCCAGAATTTGTCATCCATGACCTTGACAAAGCATGTTTAACAGAAGGATCTTGCTTACTCTTGAAAAAGACTAAGAATACCTGCCCTCAGGACTAGTCAATCTTTATCAAGTTACACTGCTTACACGAAAAAGTTTAATATTACAGTGCCGACTCATTTTCCTGTTCCCTCATCTTCCCTCTTCCTTTCCTCAGGCATGGAACCATAAGACAACTCACACACAGAACGGCTGAAATGCAGAGGATCAAGTGATCCTGCCCATATTTCAACATTTGGACCTTAACAAGAATTCAAACTTCTACCCTGCTCAAAATATATTTTGAAGAATTGGCCAAGTCTTAGCTTGATAAGGGCAGCCTTCTCTTGGTATTACACATGCCTTAAAAACAGTATGGGGCTGGGGGGAATTGAAAGTTAATGCCACTTAAATACTCAAGAACAACTAATCTAAAAAGCATTCTTATTACCATGACAAACATTTATTTCTACTCCTATTCAGAGATCTGCATGCCTACAAACCTACAAATGAAGCATGTTCTTGTTACCCTTTTGGGAAAGGACATGGTAGAAGCCCACAGAAAGAGCCATTCAACACAAATGATGAAAAACTGATGATGAGTCCTTACACATAATAAATGGGCTAATCCAACATCCAATAAAGAATTAAAGAAAATAACTGCTTCCTTCAATATTTTTGCTTTCAGGTGTGAGAGCAATTCATTGGGCGACAGAGAAGTTCACACTATAAAATCCACACCAGTTATGACAACAAAAACCAAAACACAGTATTCCAGGTGATCTTCAGTGGTAACATTTAAACAAAGTCAGTTCTCTCACACACAGAAACTGTGACAAATGACTGAAATACAAGATACTGTGAGACATAAAAGCAGTTTCATTAGTAAAATGTAAGGATTAAGCCCAGTGTGTACAGGGACTCCGTTCTTGGCAATTTTCTTGAAGATACTCCCACAGCTGTAGAGACCAAGTGTCACCTGGACTGCAGAGCAATGCAGCACATCTGCACTACTCCCACTAGGAAAGGGCCACAAGTGCCAACAGTCTTGGAACACTCCCCAAATCACTTCAACAGCAAACAACTGCTGAAATGTACACATCTTAGTTAACCTTGTCCTTTAACCCACTGAGTCAACCGACACTGAAGTCTAGGGACTCAAGATAGTTCCAGACTCCCAACTTTCCCCAAAAAGCAGAGAGAGACATATTCCCCAGGAGTAAGACAGATTTAAAAGAGTAACCTGTGGGACCCAGTAAGATAATCTCTACTTAGCCTAGGCAAAAAAGTTTAATACATTGCTTTTGGCCAAGAGACACTTCTATTTCAACACTAAAGACCACAGTGATTCAAACTTGTTAGGTCAACACCAGAGACTGCAGAAGAAAGGTAGAACACGGCAGCAAAGAAGTGTCTGTACAAGCAAAATACTGACACCAGCCCTGCAGTTCAGTTACCACCATGAATTAGACCATAAACTTCTTTTTAGAGCCTCTGCTTGCTTTTTAGAGCCTCTACATGCAAATATGCAAAATTAGACTTGGGATAAAAATAAGTTGCAGCAGATACACAGGTCATCTCCACAGCCACAGAAAATCAAATCCTGATATTCATCTGCTTTGTTTTGACTTTTCATAAACATCTTCCAGCTCTTGATCAGGCTTCTGGGAAGGTCCTCCACTGTGGGAAACCAGGACATCTCTCTTGTTGCCTTGGATGGGCTGAGTCCAAGGCAGGGGGCTCAGAGGGCTTGGCACAAAGCCCAAGACCCTTTTGCCTTCGATCTCGAGCCACGGAAAAAATTACAAACTTTATATGAAGACTTACAAACCAGGGAAAGTTAAGTAGAATGATTAGCTTATCACAGGGTGGAAAAACCAAATGTTAAGATTTTTATGATAAGGGTACAGGGGGGGTCAAGATGGACGAATCTGGGCGTGTACTGTGCTTCTTCCTTCTTCTTCACGACCTCCATCTTCTTGGTGATGGTGGCACTTTTGGATTAGTTTAGAGTAGAAACTAACTGCCTAACATAGGTGATAGGTATTGGGGAATAACTGTAAATAATGCCTTAGTAGTTTATAGTATAAAAAGACAACACAGCCTCGGGGGCGGGCAGTGTGCCTTGAGCTGACCTGCTGAACGCATCTCGGCTGGTCAGGGAGAACATGTTATAGATAAGAAATAATAAACAACCCTGAGAACGAAAGCCAAGGAGCTCCGACTCTTTCTTCGATCACTCGGCTCTGAAAAAGGACTCTTGGGAGCGTCCTAATAAGGCAAATCCCAAGACTCTACCTTATGAGAACTACTTTGAAGAAGTAAGGAGACACATGTTGTCTTTTCAGAATACACACTGCAGAACTTCCTCCTGCTGCAAAGCAATTCACTCAGCAAAATAAGTCAAGGAAAATCCCAGCCATTTCTGTCATTTTCACAAACAGGAACTTGTTACAACCACCTGCAGATGCAACAACCTCACCAGTTTCCAATTCACTTCCCTAAATGAAAGCTTAAAGGTCTGTTTCTGAGTGAGATCCTATAAAAAGAGCTGAGTTGAGATCTACCTACTTTTCCCTCATCTATCATGTGTTTTCACATTTGGAAGTTGTGTTATTTCCCTTCTCCAAAAGCATCTCCCTGTTGATACCATCAGAGTCATTCCCATTTGAGGCTGGAAGCAGCCTTTTACCTGGGCCACACAATTAAACCCTCGGTGAAGCCTTACTTAACACATCCTTCAGAACAATTCTAAGAATCAAACTCCTATGCTGTACACAAGTACTGCCTTCCCACTTGAATTATCATTCACCCACTGCTATGGCCCTTCCCACCACATCAAAATTAAGTTGCTAATTCCTCACTTCTTCACAGGAATAATAATTTAGCTAACAAACATTGGTTAGCTGAGGGATAGGAATCCATATAATTGTGGCGATTTTTAGGCAACTTTTGGATGACAACAGTTTTTAAAGTCCAAAATGGTCAGAGCTCAACTGTCCCAAACCATCAGAGCATCCTAGATTTACATTCTTTTTCCCACCACAGGGATTGAGAAGCTCATTTAAGGCCATCTGGCACTACTTCCAGCAGTTGTTGAAAATTCACTACTAGGAGATCTGGAGTTCAAGAAAATGGTAAATCCTGTTAACAAGCATAAGATAGCAACAGAATGATACTTTAGTACTCCTTCACATGACCAGCCTGTCCAGCACCGAGAGCCCATGCCAAAGAATAGCAGCATCTATATTACAGTCTGGATTTGAAACCTATAGCAAGTATAGAAAACCACACAAAAGTAAACACTTAGCAGCTCAGCTTTTCTATGCTGAAGACATTAATTCCGTTCTTTTCTCTCTTACTTACACACCACCTTTCACCTTGTCACCTACGATCTCCCTATAACCCTCTGGAATTATTATCTTATGCAGAAAACATATGAGAACAGGCATCACTGTAGCCTATCTCTACAGGACTACTTAACCCATGTTAAATAGCTCATCTCTCAATTTAATTTACAAAGCCCAGTTGCTAAGTAGGGCAGTGAAAGAGAGGTTGTGTGACTTGACACCTGGCCACTAAGACACTAAATAAAATTATGGAGTTCCCTAAGGACACAGAACCCCAACGTCAATACCAGAATTACAGCTCTTCATAAGGCATCACTCCAACCATCCCTCTCTGGAACCTGAATTTTTATTGTCTAAATCCTTCATACATAAAACTTATTAATGAAAGTTTTAGCTTTCATTCTTCACATCTTCAAATGCTACTTATCCAACTTGAAATGCACCCAGCCAATTAAACTCTGCAGTGTTATTTACAGCTTGTAAAATAGAATTAAAAAAGGAGTGGGCAGGTGTCTTCCCAGGAAATTATAACTTCTTTTCCTCTTTTATGAGTGACATGAAGGTAGGTAAGAAATTCTGTGGAATTCTACTGGCTTCTGTCTCCAGTACACCCATTTTCTTGAACAGTAGTATTAGTACCAATAACCAAAGACAAATCCCTTACAGTCCTTACTGTAACACTGGTAGATTACTTCTACCTCACTTCAATCCTGCCTATTCCAGAGAGTACTTTTATTTATATATGTATATACACACAGAAACACAGAGACACATAGACACAGCAGGCTTTCAAATACATGAGCTAGGCTTTTTTTAAGCTAAAGCTTCTAGTAACAGATATGGTCTGTATAGGACAATCACAGCCTAAAAAGTGTTTCAAAAAATTAAAAAGTGTTGACAGCTACCAAACATAAGAGACATCAATAACCAAGATAATTTCTTTAAATATACAAGAAAACATGACAGAGTACATGATATCAGGACCAGTTATCTACAACAGTTAGACTTAAACAACAGTTTAGACTCCAGTGAGTGTTCAATCAACGCTGCTTACATCAGCATTTCTTGGACGTATATGCAAGAGCATCTAGATATACTGAAAGACCAGCCTACTGTTTGTCACTTGGAGGGTAAGCTACAAAGTCATTAGAAGTGAAATCTGGAATTATTTTCCAGAAGTAATGCTACCTCCTTTTAACAAATACTGCATCATCAGAACTGTGCATACAAACACCTGCACCAGCATTACTTAGTAATGGCCAGCAGCCAAGAGCCTGCCTGGTATAAAACCTGCTGATCTTTACTTGAATGTAGTTCTTACCATGTCCAAAAAAAACCATGGGAAACCCATTCAATTTTAGATATTAACACCTGCTGTTGATCTGCCAAGTTCAATGCTGAACAGATATACTACTGGTAAACAAGGCCAATTAACATCACACGACCAAATTCTTTCACCATTCTACTATTTGGTGTCTCCAAGCAGGGGCTGACAGTTGAAATTAAATTGTCAGGATGAAAACATGACTAGCTCACTCTTTTCCAATAAATGTTTTGCCCCAACCTTGTTTCATACCTTAACTAGCTAATGTCAGTCTAGAATACATCAAAAATCTGAGATAAAGCCACCAGCCATCTTCAATAAAACATGACGCAAACTACTGGACAGCTCACAAAGTTGCTGTCAGATATCTGGGACCTCAGCAACAGCCCTCAAACTCTCCAAAGGTTGTTCCAATCTACAGCACGGCGTCATCCCAGTGCCTTGTCATTTAAGCACACCATCATCCGAACCTCCTCAGAAGCGGAGATGCGGTGCTGTGGAGACGGCCCCACTCATGCTGGTGCTTGGCCAGCTCTGGGAATATCATTTATGTATATCTCATCCTAGCTTAATCCTGACCAAAGCAGGCAGTGACAAGCGCGTGTCCATTTTGCCCTGTGTCTGATTCTCTCCCCTCTTCCCAAGCCCCTGCTCCATAAGGCGCTCTTTCCACTGGCTTCCTGGATAAAAGGCAAGAGGTCATGAGGAGGAAAAATGGCCGAAAGAGCACTATTATGCAATAAGAGAAGAAATGCAATAATAACTCATCCTCTCCTGGAGATTTCCCATCACCCTCATGCTTTGCAAGCTGGATTAGAGCAAGCGTGACAGCCAGCCGGCTCAAAGGCCCACTAAAGTGCCCTGCGGGCAGGCTCCTCAGCCTCGGGCCTTCGCTGGGGAAACAAAAAGGGATGCTCACAGTCCAGGTGCTTTTTCTTGGGCCCCATCACTTCATGCGTGGTGGCTTTGCAGACGGCTCTGGCTACGGCCGATCCCGTAACGCTGTACTGAGCAGCTGCGATGCGATCTGTCAGCGTCTGACCCGACATCTTCGAACGGCGTGCTGGCTGCTGCCTGCTCTGCAGGGGCGAAAGACACGGGAGGGGAGGGGGAGATGCCGGGTCTGTGGCCGGGGGGAGGCACGGCAGGGGCGCACGCACACGGGCACTCACACAGCCCCGCCACACGCACAATGGTCCCTCGGGCAGCCCGGCCCCTCCCGAGGCGCAGCCCCCCCGCCCCGTTGTGTAAGCCTCTGCCTCGCTAGAAGCCGCCTGGGGCAGGAAGAAGGGTATTTTAGGCGTTGCGAGGAACAGATGAAGGGGAAATAATGACGGCAGCTGAAGGAGGCTGCACACGAATACGGTGCGAGCCCTCGGGATGGGGGGAAGGCAGAGCT
Source organism: Peucedramus taeniatus (assembly GCA_013400575.1). NCBI lineage: Eukaryota > Metazoa > Chordata > Aves > Passeriformes > Fringillidae > Peucedramus > Peucedramus taeniatus. The sequence goes on from WBNO01032943.1 coordinate 184,592, forward strand.
CCCGCACCTGCCTCGGCAGCGCCCGCCCCGCCAGCCGACCCGCGGAGGAGCCTC
>WBNO01032943.1:184794-231497 GCA_013400575.1 Peucedramus taeniatus
GCCGCCGCCGCCGCCGGGGATGCGCTGGGCGTCCACGCCCGGGAGCCGACGCTGCTATTTCCAGCCGGCGGCTTAATCCTCCCGCAGCCTAATCCCCGCGCTACTGCCGCAGCAGCGCCGCCCCCTACCCCGGTGCAGAGGGCGGGACGGAGCGGAGCCGAGCGGCGCTGCCGCTGCCGCCGCAGATCGGTGGCCCGGCGCAGTCAGGTGACCCCGTTCCCCCACCCGCATCCCGCTTCCCGGAGGTGGCGGCGGGCACGGCCGGAGCTGCTCCCACGCGGGGGCTGTCCCGCTGGGGATCCGCGACTGGGGAGAGCCGAAGCCGCTGATGCCTCCCCGGTCTGCATCATGGTCTTGTCGTGAACGCTTAAAATAGTGCCTTGAGGGATCCCAAAACCGCACATAGACTAGATTTCTCCAGAATGTTGTTATGATGTTATTGTTATCAAAAACATCTGAAATATGTCCCCAGAAGGGTTTTCTCTCTGTTATCTAAGGTACCCTAAGGGTCTTGGTTACAGCCCAACGACACTCGGGAGGACACATTGCTACAATTTTATTGTGTAATTGAAGCCTACCGGAGTGATCCGTGGAGTATTGGGAAATGTGGCGTACATATATTACCATAAATTGGCTAAACTTAGTTTTGGAGTTAAGCGATTTAAGTGGGTGAGGTCTAAACGAAATGGCACTGACAGCAATTACTTCGAGCTGCCGGTAGAACAAATTTCAGAAGACGATGTCAGCGCATGTTATTAATTAGCTGGAGAAAACACTACGTACAGTCAGAATTGAAGAGTTGTGCACACCAAGTGATAATTGGGTTGTGTTGCATACAAAGACACACTGCACCATTTTCATTTGTTACACCAGGAGCAGAAGACTGACAAGGGATTGAGGTCTGTGACAGTATGAAACAGCAGCTTTTTTACTACTTCTTTTTTTTTTTTTTTTTTTTTTTTACCTAACAACATGGAGATTTAAAAATCCTAGGTAGCCTGAAAGCTTGAGAATGCTGTTAAAATAATGCTCAAAAGTTCAACGTATCTTTTCTGTGGAAAATCTCTTCCAAAATAGCTGTAAAATGGTGCCTTGGACCACTAAAAACAGGTGTTCAGATTTGCACATTTTCGATATTGGTTAAATCTCCTTCTTCTCCGCAGAGCAGATAGAGATTTTTGGATTTTAAGATTCAAAGGCTTTCTCAAAGACAGTGTTTGACTATAGAGAGGCATTTAATTTTAAAAAAGATGTAAAGTGTACATCACTGTTAGCAATCAGCATTAGGAGTCTGCAAACTTTGAATATTTCTGTAAGAGAGATTCTCATATTCCAATAGTGAGAATGTGTCCATGCTTCTCAGCTCTGTTCCATATTGAGTAGCAAATAAATAAACCATGGAGTTGCGCAGAAAGATAATACTGTGCTCTTTAGCATTACTATAGTCCACTGTTAAAGTAGGGACAAATTTTAGTAATATTTAGAAATGGTTTCTGTTACCACAGAAATGTTAACTTTGATGCCTATAAATTTGTCATTAATGACATGATTTATGGCAGCTAGAAGCATGTCTTAGAGGCACACAGACAATTTTTCCTTTCTACTTCACAATCAGTTATTGGGGTCATACTCCCAATTGATTTCAGAGGAAAGAAACAGTTGGGATCTAATGATGCTTCGTGTTCCATTACTGGCATTAAGAGTGACTCTGAACTTTTTTGGTAATACTGACAGGAGTTTAGAACAGCTTGACTTTAAAAGAAGAACTTCCTTTTTAACTGGTATATTACCAGAATCAAAAAAACCAAAACCAGCTACACAAACGGTTTTGGAATTTGTTGACTCCACACAGCCGAAATTTAGAATGGTTTTATTTCCTGCAAGCAGGATAGTTTTCAACCTTATGCTAGCCAAAGTATTTAATTAGGGATGCAACTTTTATTAACATTTAGTGTACATCTTCAGTGTGAAGGTCTGGATACTTTCTGAACTAGTCCATATTGTTATCAACAGTTACTGTCACTGAGATTCTCATCTGTGTCACCAAAATTTTTGATTGTTAATACTCAGCTAATTTTATATCTTCATATTGTCAAAATATTGAAGCAAAAGATAAGTCAGATAATCTGTCCTATTGCCTTAAAATTTATGCAGCTTCTTAATGAAAACCTAAGGTGCTTTAAGGAGGTAAGGCAAAACATTAGTACTCTTTAAATTCAGAGTGAAGGGATGTGATCTACTGAAGCTGTATTGCTTTTGGATTTGAAAACAGCCACCACTCCCCAAAAATAACCCAACCCCACAAAACAGGAGTTCATGTTTCTAATGAAAGCCATACAGGAAATAGGAACCACCTTGAATAAGGATACACCATGGAGGGAGGTGCCCAGGACTAAATAGAAGGGGAGTTGGGCTTGTCATTTCACAGGGTAGTTTTAGATGAAGTCCCAAGAAGTTGCCTGGTGTGCTGGCTCTGTGAAACCCAGGTTCACAGCTTGTCTGGTGGAGGTCCAAACGAGGGCCATATAAGCAGCTGGAAAGGGTTCTTGTTGTTAAAAATAATACAGAATTGGTGATGTCTTTCTTGACTCTTTGTAACTGTGCTTTCAACTTAATAATGAAAGCCTTAAAGAAAAGGAGATATTTTAACGACAAACTGAATAGCCATTTTGAACCACAAAGATAATTCTTAACTGAATTTGAAGTGAGAAAAATAGAGTTGGTCTGTGTTAACCTCACATTCAAGCACATGTGGAGGGAAGGAGGCATCTGTGGGGCTGATTGATCACACCTCACACCTGAACTCTGCCCGAGATTCCCATCTCTTGGGTGATGTAAGGCATGTAGACTCCATTTTTGTGTGCTAAGGTGCACTGAAAATCTGAGAGTTTCTCACCATAATTCTACTATTTTTCCATTTGTTTCCCAGTTTCTCCTGTCAAGCCTTCCAGTTCTTTAGCCAGCTTCGATGCCTTTTCCTCCTGTCTTCACAGGCCAGGCAGAGATTTGGACCAAACCCAGTCTGTGCCTGAGCCTGCATCAGGCCCAGTGCTGCTGTTCTGCTTCTCCCTCTTACTCTTAGGGCCAGTGGTACAAACAGAGCTCCTGGAGAGGCTGGCTGTAACCATAGTGATAGCAGCAGTCCTGAACAGATCTGTTTAGCTCTGGGGAGGGGGAAAAAAAGACTTTTCAAAGTAGAAGTATCCTCCTGACTTTGTATCACATTGATGGAGCCAGGCAGTTTGCATTATGCTTTCTCTAAAGCACATGCAACAGAAGTTGCACAACAAGAGTAGGTTCTCAAAGCATGCAATACTCAGGAGTTTCTGTGCTTCTGCTGTCAAATATAACCTCATTGCTTGGTCTTGTGTGGGTTCTGTCCACAACTGTTTGTTCAGCCTCTGTACTCACCCTTCTTAGTGGCATTTGTTTCAGTAGTTCCTTTGGTTGCTGTGATATAAAGCAGCAATGAGAAATTAAAGCAGTTTGTCAATTTTCCAGTCAGAAGGTTGTCTGAGAAGGATGCATCCTGAATGTGTTTGTACGTCCCAGGCAGAAGATTCATTAGATTTTGAAGAACTACTTGAGCTACTGAATCTAAGAGAACAGCCATACACAGTGGTAAAGGGTACAGACTTGGGGGCATGAATATATACTCTACATCCCATAGGAAATGCCTTTTTTGTTTCTTTAAAGAACTTCGAAAATTAAAAAGTTAATTTAGATAAGAGAGAGACTTAATAGAAGAGAAAAGTTACACAAAGCATAACTAATGAGCTCTTTTACTGCTCGTTAAGCCATGTCAGAGTGAGGTCATGTTCTGCAGAATATGGAGTGTCTGCATATTACAGAGTTGATGGTTACAGAAAGATGGTAATTGGCATGTTCTGTACAGGTGAAAAAGGGGTGTTCCTTCCCCTTACCCAGCACGCTGGTTCCCACAAGAACCACCTTAAAATCTTTATTATCTTAGAGACCTCTGTTGACTGATGCATTAATGGACCCCATCATTCACATCACAAGGATAGCTTTTGCTGCTGAAGTAGTTTTTTGGGTTATGTCTGGCAATAACACTGAGATTAATAGACCAGAAAGGGGACAGATGGACATATGTATCGGAAATGGAGCAAAAGTCCTGTAATTGTGAAAGTCAGTACCTGTGAAATTCCTCACTATTTAGTATTGATTTTGGTCACTAATTTTGTAATCCTGATAGAGCTTCCAATGCAAAAGTCTGGAGGTATGAAGTGAAGTGTATTACACTTCCACACAACAGATTCAGACTAGGCTTAATTTTTTTTTTTTTTAACCTTTTCTTTCATGCAGAGCACTAATCGTTTACAGATTTATTTTAACAAGTCTGTGCACCAAAAACTACCTAACTTACTGCTTCTATAGGTAATATGTATTCTAATATAGTCTGGAAACAGCAGCTTTCTTTTGATATTAGACAGAGAGGAGAACTAATTTAAGAAAATTGCAAGTCAGGTTCAGTACAAACGTTTTGTATTCCATTGAAGCTGTTGATATTGGAAAGGGGAACATTTATCAAAAAAATTAGATAGGGTCATACTGAGCTTCACAGACATCCTGAAACAGATTTGCAGGAGTATACAGAAACAGATAATTGAGTACTAATTGACGTTCAAAATTTGTTACTCATTGACTAATTGACAGTCCTGTCTTTGAATACAAAGTAACTCTGAAGGCACTAATCCCAGCTGCATTATTTCCTCAAAGAGGGCAGGATGCTGCCTGAAATAAAATCCAAATTTCATGTACCATAGAAATTTTGATCCATGGAAAGACAATAGGCTTTTAAGCTACCTTGGCTTTGTGGACATTCAATTTTCCTTTTCAAGCAAAACCAACTTTTTAGGTAAAGATGTATTGTTTTGGTATTCATTATTTTGGTATTTATTCATGGCAGCATTTTGCTGTAAATGGTGAATTGTATTGATAGTAGTAATAATTGTACACCTGTAATAATTGTATTTTAATACAATAGTGGCTCTCTCCTGGCTATGACCATCATGTGTAGAACCAGGGATGCTTTACTGACTTCTGTCTGCTCTGCCAATGGAAGCATTAAGTGCTGTATCTTACATTGAGCACAGCTGGTACAAACTGGGCCAGAGAAGCAGCTAGCAATGATTTTCAAGGGAGAAAGCCTCTCTATATTCTTCAAAAAAAAAAGGTTTTCAAGAGAATGAAATTCTGTTTCTTTGCTCTGCTAATTCAGTAAAGGCTGCCATCCTGAAGCCTAAGCCTGGTCTCTCACCTGCTTCTCTGGCTCTTGGCAAATCCCCTATTTCTGCAAAAGCTGCTTTTAAACAGTAACTGTTAACTTGCTGAATACGCCTCTGCATGATGTGCATTTACAGCATTTTTTTAAATTTTATATGTTGTCCAGTATCTGCAGGAGCTGCTGGACAGAGAGTGTTAGGCAAAAGCTATTAAGACAGTGGGCCTTCAGCCAGATCCAGGAAGGCTGACCCACCTTTTCTTTTAGAGCTCTGTCAGGTGATGTAAACTGTTTACTTGAGCTTTTTGACATCCTAGAAGCAGGTTTTAACCAGAGAAGAACTTGGTGTGTCTTAGAATGAGTCTGACCTACAAGAAGGAGGCTGTAGGGATTCAATAACAATTTTCCTCATGGTCCATGGAAGTGCGGTACCACCCGAACTTCAGGACTGAGCTTTCAAGCACATACTGCCTGCCCTGTCTGCTGCTGCTCTAGGCTCAGAAATCCTCAGCTGTATAGTAAAGTGACAGTCAAAGTCTTCTAGAAAATTTCTGAAGTTATAATTTCAGTGACAGATTTGTTCAGCAGAAGTTCAATAGATGCCAGATGCATGTCAAATAGGAGTACAACTTTCAACCCAGAGGGTAAAATAAATTTTAAGCTAAAAAAAGATAAGGATATATTTGATAGGGAAGGGAGATTATGAATTGTGATACCTTATGACCAAATATGACCTCTGCTCACTCGAAAACAAAAGCTGATTTATGCAATTAGATAAATGAATATATGCAAAGACTTACATATGCAAATATGTATATCATAGTAATGTTTTTAGCAATATTTAATTCCTAATCTGTTAATAATTTTGGTATTTTCAGTGCACATCATAATTTTTCTGAGGGCTGTGAGCCTAAAACTCAGTCTGCTAATGCAAGATCAAATTCTTCAGCTATTATGCTTTTTGAAGTGGTAGTGTGACTGGTACAGCTTAGTGAGTTCTCACTTCCTACTCTTCCAATCTTGAAGTTGCTCTTTAACTGAATCTGTACACCCACAGGAGGACATTTTTGATTGTACTGGCCTCCAGTGGCAACCTAAGAACCATTTTGGTTATGAGATGTAGTCAATCAACTCCTTCACGCCGCCTTCTTGACTTTATGGCTCTCACATTTAATTGGTTGCTTGCACAATACTGACTGTGTCACAACTCTGTAAAAGACCAAGCCCTTCTGATTTTGGATTGCTTGATAAACTAGGATCATTAACAACACTTTAATGCAGTCAAGTGCATATATCTAGAAGCAAATCCTATAAGATTACTTGCTGGAAAGCTTTTACTCTGAAAAAGGATTAGGGGTCATTGCAGGCAAACAACATATTTGAACTTTCAGTGTGATGCTGTGTGGAAAGACCTTGCCAGGCTTAAGACTTTGTAATCAGATACTCCCACCAGGACTGGGATGTCATTTCCATTTCTATATATGACTGGAATGACACTGGCACTGCAAGACAGCTTAAATTCCTCTTTTCATGTCCTCTTTATGGAATTTTGGGAAAATGCATTAGAGTTTCTGTCCTACTTATAGAGAGGTCCATGCATACCCTCATGATAGATATATACAATGAGTGTAGGCTGCTTTTCTAAAGGGGAAGAATTCTTCTACTCCTCCAAATTGGCTAAATTATTTGATAAAGTGGAAGCAGAAGAGGACAAATAATCTTTGTCATGAGCACCTGTAAGAGATGCTTTGTTTTTGACTTTTTTTTTAGTGCCCACATGTAGAGATTGCTCCTAGTCCTGCAGAGAGAGAGATTCATCCTTTTGCACAGAGTGGTTGGCCCAACTACACCCAAGCCAAAAGATTTTCCACTGGCTCTCACAGGGTTGGGACTGTCCTCAGGGTTTTTGCAATTTCCAAACACAGACAACTGCAATGAACAGTGTAAAATGTTAAGTTCCCCTGCCCATTCTTTAGCTTGCTGTACAGTCTGATAATGACCACCTAATTAGAAAACATATTACAACACAGGAAAAAAATTGTCCACTCCTATGTCTGCACACACCCATGCAAGTAAGTATTTGGCATAGGCTATACCAGAACAACCCTGATGCTCATAGCTGCTCTTCCTTCAGCACTTCTATCTAGCTCACCTAATGAGACCCTTCTTTCTTGCCTGTGGGGTATTCCTCATTTCTTTCTGTGTGTCTTCCTGTTGTGAGATGATTTTCTTCTTGTGATGATGCTTATACTTGAAGAGAAATCCAGAAAAGCCATCCTCAACTTCTTGAAAATTTAGACTATAAAGAAACAGTGTCATAGGTGAGGAGATGAGCTCATTTTATTCTTAAGACCGTGGTAGGAATGTTTCCTCACACACTACACAGTTAGATAATCACAAGAAAGCCTAATTTCCTACAGGAGATGCAGCACCTGACCTTAGTGAACTAAATTACTACTTAAAGAATATGCATCAAATTTGATTTCTTCTTGAGTTTAGTGTAATTGGGTAAGCACATTGTGGAAAAATATACCAATTACCATAAGAAGTGCTTAAGCATCATCCTTAACAAAGGCAAACTGCGTTTATCCTGCTGCTGTGGAATACTCAGTGCAGGAGGAAAACAAATTACCTGTTAATTGCTTTGAGTACAGAAAAAGGGACAAATATTTCCTGGTGCCAAGGTGAGTTAATCCTGTGTGAAGAATAAGCACAACATTATTGATATTTTTCAATCTTTATTTAGCTGTCTAATGAGACAGTTTTCTAGAAGTGCTGAGTGCCAGCACTCTCCTTGAAAGTGATGGTACTCTGAGTGTCTTGCAGCTCTAGAAAGTGTTGTTTTTTTAAGATCCAAAGATTGACAAGAGCAAGTTATTGACCCTACCTCAGATTAGAAATTACATGTGGGAGAGCTAATACTGTGCTAAATTTGGGGTGACTTAGAGAATTCAAGGCTCTTATTAGGAAAATGCAATGCTGTTTTAGCATGCACACTTGTGTATGTAGCCTGCATGGTTTGATCAAGAAACACTGCTTCCAGTGTGCAGAATGGTGAAAATTATCTCCAGGAACTGTGATAAAGGAAGTGATAATCCAGTGCTCCCAGAGTGGAGCCACATAAAAGGAAGAATAGCAGAGCTTGCAAGAGCAGAAGGTTAAAGATAGCTACAAATTTTTATGCTTGAAAGAGAGGAGCAGCCTCTAGAAGCAAACTGGATTGAGATCAATGTGTAGCCAGACATTGCCTAATAGATCATGTCTACTGGGCTCCTTATTTATATCCCTGTGTATACAATCAAGTGCCTATGTGGAAATTTCAATATAAAATAATAACCAATCCACATCTAGCAGGAGCCTCATTTCTATATGTTGTTAATAGAAAAATTATATCTGTTACTGAATAATATTGATTGTTGACACTTTTCCTTCACCATGTAATTTGCTTTCGCCTTCATTTCTATGGTGTCTTGAATTCAAAGAGCTCCAAGTACTTAAAAAATGTTAATTTAACTTCACAGCTTCTCTGTATGGAACATAAGTATTATTACCCCCAGGGACTGCGTTCTCTTTGTGTCAAGGAAGTGCTCCACATTGCTGGTGTTGCTAGAGACCTTCCATAATAAGCTGTTTACAGCACAGGAGACCTAAGGAGCAGAACCAGTAAAAGACTATCTTTGTTCAACATGAAATAATTCTGATGATAAATCTCTAGGCACTAAGTCTCAAAATGGTCAGGAAAATACAGCTGAATGAAAAAAAAATTAAAAAGATGCAGCAAGTGTGGTATAAAGAAAATATGTATATTGTGTTATGCTCCATTTGTATTTTGGTGTACCAACAGCATTGATAAGCACATCAGTGGCTTTCAGGTGTAAATTACAGTAAGTAAGTGTTACTGCTGTACTTAGCAATTGAGAGTATGGAAGTTCATCCTTTGCATCTTTTTTTTGTTTTTGCATTTACAGTGTCAGACTTGGCAGATCAGGGCAGAACACTCAGTATTTGTGGGTGTTTCATCTTGATGAATTTGAGTGGGACTACTGTAGAAGGAGGCTAGCTCACTGCATAATGCTAACATATTTACATGTCTTTTCAAATAATTGATCATATGGATTTATGTCCCTTTAGTAAGCATTCATAGAATAAACAGATTTTTCTTTATAACACAAAGACATTGCTTTTTACTTGCACAGAATTTCACCTGGATTATAAAGCTATTTGATAACTACTTGTGAAAAGACAGAATGCGCATACCTTTCATTTAGACCAGTAATGTGTACATTTTGTGTACATTTTATGTACTTTAATAGTAGAGTCATCATTAAATAAATTAATTTTTCACTAGGAGTGAACCGGTCTTTTCCTCTCAAGACTGACATTGGAGAGTTCAACAAATCCATTATGAAGGTTTAATATCCAGAATGCTTGATAGTCATTCTAATTACCAATATTGACTTTGGAATAGATGTAATGAAGTGGAATAACTCATTTACATTGCATCTTGTCAACATTATTATTAATTAAACCATCCATTTTTGAAGATTGAAGGTAGTTTTTGAGGATCCGGATTGGCAAACAAATAACTGAGCAGAATAATTGAACTGCCAACATCCTTTCATGCCACTCCTTTCCCATAAATGAACTAGAAACCTACCAGGTTCATCCCACAAGTATTTTTGGTGGAATAAAAACAAGATATGGATAGCATGCTGTCTCTTTCTAGCCCCTCAGCAGAAAAGATGGCTGATCTCAACCATGAGGAACAGTAATGGGGATGCTACATCCCTTCATCATGGTTCTTCTAACCTGTATCAGCCAGAGAGAATCTTAGTGGTCACTGCAAGGCACCAAAAAGACCCCAACCCAGCTGTAGTGTTGAAGTTAGGCCTAAATTATGTGGTGAGCCTTTATTTAAAATGCTAGAGCAGTTTGTAGAGTTAATTCAAACTTTAGAGATCACCTCGGTGCTTAGACAGTTTGGATGATACAAGGCAATGCAGGAATGTCCCTGCGTGTTCTGATTTTTAGTGTGTTGGCTCTTCACTGCACTCAGAAATCCTTGAAATGTTATTAAACTGCCTCAAAAAAATCTGAAGGGAAAAAAAAGAAAGTTTCTTCTGTATATCACTGCTCACAAACAGCCTTGCCCATGCATCCCTCAGACACTTACATTCTCTGCACTAGTTACCTTGGAGGGCTAATATCTGGCTGTATTGTTTTACAATTCAGCCATGTTCTGGTCCACTGTTAATGTAGAAAGTTTTCATACAGATGCTTTATGAGAGCATAAAATATAAGAGGAGAGTTTATAAAAGTACAGAATATAAATTGTTAACTTTAGACAGGTTTTCCTTAAGTGTTTGATGCAGATGTAAAAGAAGAACCTGGGTCATACAGGCTTCATTACAGTAAGACCTTGCACAAAGGCTCTGTAAGAATGATGGGATTCTTCTGAGACAGAGTGGGGTTAAGAAACGCAGAAATCTCCAGGAAAATCAAGCATAAGTGCAGGAATCCAAATAAACCAGGTACAGTAACATGTGGAGGGGGGAGGGTTATTACCATTTTTTCATTTGCATTGCTTAGGGATTTATGGAAATTTTCAGAAACATCTCCCTTCACAGGTCTGGAAGTCAGGTTAAATTATAACCTTTGCTGTCAATCCTGACACACAAAACTGTAAACAAATAAGAATTCCGTCTGAAACTCTCCGAGCCATTTTGAAGTTTGCCCTGGATTTGCTGATTTTAAACAATTGGATGAGAGGATTCTTCGTGATCTCTCAGCACTGTGAGCCTGTAAAGTTGCTTCTGGCTCATGTCCAATTCAAGACAACAATAAATTGTTTTAGTTTTTTACATCAAAATCGTATAGCAAACATATCTGTTCAGGTGCATATGCATCTTCAGATTGTGGTTTGTTTGGGTTTTTAAGCAAGGATAATTAAACTTTTTTTCTCCATGTAGCATACATAGCAAGTAAAGAATCAGATAATATTTCTAAGTGGATTTAGATATATTTCAGCTTGGGTCATTATATTTCTGTTTTCCTAAAAGGGCAAGACTAAATAACATAAGGTTCATAGCAAAGAAGATAAAATGGGATTTTCTTTAAACAATAACAAAAACTGCAGTCAAGCAGTCAACCTGCTTCAAGCACCCACTTAAAACAATAATGAAAACTGCAGTGGATCTGCTTTAAGCACCCTCTCAAGGAACGAGTGAAAAACCAGTCACTTAACATTTGATGATCTAAAAATGATGTGTTGACATATACTCAGCTTGAAATCAGTTGAAGATGCTTTGGGGATAGTATTTTAAGAGGAGGTTTCCTAAATAGATAGTACTGCCATGCTTTTTACAGTACCTAACATGTAAGTTAGGTACTGTAACCTAACTTACATTGTCTAACCTAACCATTGTCTTGAAATAGTAAAAAATGTGACATTTTCCTAGAAAAAGTAATCACTGAGGGAAAAAAAAAGGTAAAAAATGTCCCACTGCAACTGGTGAAACATGAGATCTTTGCAGAAACACTGCTCTCCAGTTCTAACTCAGAAGGGTGAAATCCTTGTCTTTGGCTATATTTCTTGTATTCTATAATCTTCTTCAAAGCTACGTGTGGTTTTAGCTCTCATTTGCACACTGATCACTGTCATGACAGAGTGTATGTTGTTAGCAATGCCAAAAGTGGGAAGAGATGGAGATTTACCTCTAGGAATGTGATTCATTTGTCAAAATTTGGGCACTGAGCTAAGCTATTTATCTGCTTTCCAGCCAAGAAGTGGTAATTCTGAGCTACACTCCACCTTACCATAAAATATATGTCTTCATAAAGATCAGATGAATCCTGCAGGTATTTCTTCCTTGACAATAAAGGAAAGACAGGTAATGAGTTCACAAACAAATATCCATGGTGTGGGCACCTAAAATGACGTAACATGAATGTTGGTCCTAGCCTCACCAATTTAATATAAATTCTGTGGCCTTTACTTCCCCATTAATACTGTTGTTTTCCCTGAATGAATCCTGCAAAGCAGACAATGGGATAGGACACTTGAAAAGTGTTAGATCTGCAAAACACATACATATTAGAATTGGTATGGTGCCTTTGTACAGTGTTTTTGTATCCATCTACCAGGGATTTCAAGAGTGCTAGTAATTCCTTATAGCTGAAAATTTCAAAGGCTTCTCAAGTGCAGGGTGAACACCTGGTCTTCAGCAATAATAAAGGCTCCAGGCTGTATCAAAGGTCAAAATATCTGAGACTTGCTGAGCTGCTGAATATACTTCAGAACATCCTCCTTTGCAGCCCTCTTTTATGAGGAAAAAAAAAAACATTTCAGAAGGTTGAATTTAGAGCTCTTCACAAATCCTGAGTAAATAGGCTTTAATATTATTCCTTCAAACTGAGTGGGAGAGGTGGGGAAAGACAAGGGAAAGGAAAATCCTTCTGTTTTGCAGGCACAGATGGAGAAGGAACAGGACATCTCCACCTCCAGCAGGTTGCAGTAGTAGCTGCTTCCACGGAAGAGACCATCAGGAGGGTTTCTGACCTATTTGTGCCATGTGCTTTTATCTCATTACTTACATGACCCAGTAATACTAGAACAGAGAAAGTTATGATGCACAGTCTGCATACCTGCTTCAGGGACTTCCTACTCACACAGCTCTGTGCCACACAGGTAATGCCTCTCCTGTAAGTACAACTCTTTAGGATGGGTAGAAGAGATTTACCTTATATCACCATCCCATTCCCTCAACAAGTTGACTTTAACATGACAGGTTTTGCTAGAAATGCGAAACTAAGATCTTCATCCAACGTAAATCTGGGTTGTTTTACCTTGGGAGATGAAACTGTCTGCAAAATTTAGGGAAGACGCTCTGTACTGTTGTACCCAGTTTGGTGACACTTAGACCCAGTGGCAGCTCTGTCCCTGTCAGCTGGCAAGGCTGGCAGAAGAGACACAGTGAGAGACTCTGTGTGTGCATGTGCATCAATGTATAGACAAGCACGTGTAACATGGTGGAACTTTTAGAGGTCACGATTGCACAAACCATGAAGGCACCACAAAACCTGGAAGTATATGAAAATGTGCTCACACAGTAGCTCTCAGTGCCTTTTCCTAGCTTAGATGAATGAGGAAAAAAATCTTCCCTTAATGTAAAATAGAATCAATTTTCTTACATGTATGCACCAGGGAAGCAACTGGTAGGAAAGATGCAGGTCATTGTTTGTATCTACTGACAAGTCCCTCCTTGTAGAGCATGAACACTGACTGTAGGGCTAAAAAGATGATAAGCTGTTCTTTGATGTGAGAAAAAATGTTAGAATTTGAGTCTGAGAGAGCATCCTGAATATGTTTAGATTTTCTGTCCGAAATTTTTGAACTTGTCTGGCACATTTTGTGCCATAGATAGATCATCGCAACATAGATTGTTCCAACCCTCTTGCAGTCAAGAGCCAATACAAAACCTTCCGAACTGAAAACAATTGTAATTTCATTTAATGTTTCTCTCTATGGTTCAGTACCTTCTGTGGCTTCAAGATGCATTTCATTGGTGGAAAATAGACTTTTTTTTTTTGCATTTAGTTCTTTAATTTAAGAAAACACAATGTTTTCACTGTCAGGGCATAAACTTTAATAAGTATTCTTTCTTCTGAAAATTTCTTTTTTTTTCATTTGAACTGTTTACTAACAAGGTACATATTTCCGTCCATGTTTCTATAATAAAACTAACTGGTATTTAATCACCAGGTAGCCAACATTCTTGCCACAGATTTTGAAGCCACATCTAGACATAATACTAATTCTACTATCAAAACCAATTATAGAACAATTCACCACTCTAAACCTTTAACTCAGTCCCATCTGTGCGCAAATGGAAAAGGCTAATCTTTTTTTCCTTTTTTTTTAATTAAAAATCTTTAAGGCCAAGGAACACAGTTAAATATGACATTGATTCTATGTTCTTGCTCTCTTGCTCACTTGGGATGGCAGTGCTCAGAGCATGCCAGGCAATACTTGTTTAACATGATTCACATGTTGCTATTTTTTTCTGTATAATCCAACTCATTCTGTCATTGGTAGAACTAAATATCAAAAATATAAATCAGTGCAGTAGTTAAGGGTATAATATATTTAAAGAGTTTTAAAATAAGCTATAATTTAATTCAGCAATCTAACAATCAGTAAAGGCTAAGTCTTATTTTCCTACTTATGCGAGTTACTACATTGCAATGAGATTAGTCACCTAACATAAGTAGGAGTTGGTTCTGTAATAAATCTGCAAACACACAAAAAAATCAGTTAATCCTGAAATACCATTTTTAGCTTGCTCTCATTGTGTCTCTTTAATATTGTAGAGGTCTCCTAGTAGTGACAGTTTTAACCTTGGCTCTCCTGCTTTTTGAGAGATGAAGTCAGCCCTTCATCTGAATGGTTTTTTCATAGTTTAATATCCTCATCCGTTTAACTTGAAAGCTAGGCTAAAAAAAAGAATAATAAATTTGATGAGAGCTGGTTAAAGAAAACATTGCATTGAATCTGGATTGCTCCCAGCCATCTTAATTGAACAAAGGGAAATTTTCCAAATACACCTTCTATATTGGCTGACTGCCTTAGAAGTCCTCTGAAGCTAGAAGAAAAAGTCCTTCCTCTCTAAATTAAAACACATATTGTAAAAAAAATCCCGAACTATTAAAATCTGTGGTATGAAGTTACACCAGAAGTAATATAAACCAGATTCTTTCATCACAAGCTGGCACTAGAATTAAGCTGTCTGGTCTGGTACTGGAACAGATAACAGAGTTCTAGTTTTTAAGATTGTGTAATTTTGCATATTGATAAAAAACCTGTTTTTTGAAAGAAAAAGTTCTCATTATATTTGGATAAGTGCAAACTCTTATATTAAATACCATCACTATTCCCTAGCAATGTGGAAGTTGGTCTGCAAGGTCTGACCCCAAATTGAAGCTGGAGCTGCAAATACCTGAAAGCACTTAAAGAGCTGGTGGCATCAGAAGAATCAACTGGAGCTTGAGTTATTTGAAGATTAACCCAAAATGCAGTGTTTCCTCAAGGCACATCATCCCTTTGATATATTACCCCATGGTCTGTTGTGGCCAGAGCTCTGCACAGCCTGATTTTCCAGCAGCAGTTGGAGAGAAGTGCAATAGGTAAGTTGATGACTATCAGTGAATATAGTTCCAACCTTGTTATATTGGTGCTTTCTGACAGTGGGATGGGGGTTTCTTCAACATTGAGCCGCCAAGAAATTCCCTCTGGTGGTGGGAAGGGACTCTAGCAGAGGCAAAGTCAGGCTGGTGGTGGCAAAGCATCACAAGGGCTTTTCCTGGGGAAGAGGAGCAGCAGCAGAGGGGTTGTGAGCAGTTGGCAGCATCCCTCCACCATGAGCACTTTGAAATACAACATCCATGCATCATTTTGCAAAAATCCCTTTTCAATTAGCAGGTTTTGGTTTTGCCTGTTATGGTACTCCCAGGATGGGGGTCTACCAAACCCCATGTTGGTGGGATGTCCAGGACCTTACACCTTGCTCTGTAATGCAGCGCTACAAGGCAGCACATGTGGAACTGGGGGCAGTGTTTTGTATGTCATGTCTAACAACAGCCTGTGCTCCCACCATGAGACCAAAGGATTTTTCCATATGGAAAGTGTACCTGCCTCTCAGGAGCAGCAGGAACATGTGATTTTCATAGTAAATAAGCCTGAGCAGAGAAAGGCAGCAAAAATATGCATATTTAAAACTAAGGGGAGTTATTGATTATTATCTGTACGCGGTATTTTTGTCTGCTCAAAACAGCAATCTGCCTCTTCTTCTTTAGACATAATTCCCTGTACTTGTCACATAAATTGCAAGTACATAGAAGCTGCAATTTACCATTGGGTGTATGGCAATTACAGCCAAATTATACTGAAAAATTAGTTTAGAATTTAGTTTGCAGAGGCATGTAATAAAAGAATGTTTTTAAAGAGCTATTCAGGCTCTTAAAAGTTAGGGAGTGACAAATTTTGAAGAGCAACTGGAATTCAGCTCAATTGTTGCTAATATCATACTGAATGGCACAGTCACATCCGTTTCCCACAGTGCTCCTGCCTTGCTTGTCTGAAGCATGGACAGACCTCACTGAGGGGCAAGCAATCAAATATTCCACTTTCAGTAAGCTCAAACATTAATTACATATTTTTTAACACAATTATTCAAATCCTCTATTGAATTATTAATCTCCTCATGAGATTTACTGTGATGATCTCTTTGCAATATTATCACTGTTTACCAACATTATTTAATGTATTCTTACAGCTCTGCTTTGAGGTTACTCTTCCCATAATTTTATGTCCAGGGACCTGAGATGGAGAGACCTGAAGAACAAATGTGAAATCCAGAATTATCAAGTATTATCTAAATTTGAGAATGCCCAATTTTAGAAACTCAGAGCCTGATTTTTTTTAATCTGTTCAAGTTGCAGCTAGCAATTTTAAGTGCAGCTGTGAATGTTGAGCCTTTTTCTAATTTAGACCCAGATGTCTCCAATTGGGGCACAAGAAAATGAAAAATGACAGAGGCAGGGATAACATCAATCTCTCCAGGGCAGCATTCAATTGCCTGCAGTCCCCTGCCTCATTTTCTGCACATTTTATAACTTCTGGAGCTCATGAAGCAAGAGTCATGCTGACAACAATGAGAACAGATACATGACCCTGAAACCCTCTTTAATTATTTGATTGCAGATAATTTCTTCCCAGCTTATTCAGTGCAGAGAAATAATGATCCCCAGAAAAACACTGTAATGCAAACAGAGCAGGTTGCCCATGCATTTCCCAACTCTTAAGAACTTCACTTTCCAAACTCTGCCTTCTCTAGTACCTCAATGGAAATATCTTCTTGCAAAATATTGAAATAATTTCCTAATAAAAGGACCTATTATCTTTTTTTTTTTTTTCTATTTCTTATCACTGCTATGTTCTGGAGAGGAATGGTAGTGTGGTGAAAGTCTAAGGCAAGAAATTAGGAAATTTATTTCCAGAATCAGTTCTGCCATAGACTTTCTTAGTGACCTTGGGCACTCCTTATCCTTGCTGTCATTCCCTTTCATCATCTTGAGGCTTGGACTAGCACAAGGGCTGCTTCAGGGTAGTTTTGTGGAGCTTGACTCATTATTCTTGGTAGAGGGTCAGATTCTCAGGTGCTATGAAAGTGTGAAGTATTGTGCAACTGCATGCTGCAACAGAAGTGTCAAACACAAAGTGTTGTTATGAAATACTAATAATGGCATAATTGTATTAGGAGATAAGCCCTTAAAAATTGTTTGTACAAGATATCTTTATTAATATCACTATTTTGCCTTGGCTTGAGCATGATGATTAGGTACCAAGGCCCTGATGGCAAATATAAAATGTGCAGCATCACTGCCTGGCTTCAGAGCTGTACTACACAGAAAAACAAGTAAGTACATGCTGTAGGACATACTGGGCTGTCCTACTCATTGATCTGAACTACTTGGTTACCAGTAGTAACCAAGTAACCAAAATATATTTTGGTATAGCCCAAAACAATCTTATACAAGGAACAAAAGTACTCAAGCTTGAGAACAGGGTACTCATGCTGTGTCTTTATGAGGGCCATGTGTTTGGGGCAAGCAGACAAGCAGCTCTCCAGGAGAACCCAGCACCACACAGGGTGTGCATGGATGGGGTTTCAAGCAGCAGAAGAGTGGGAAGATAATGCTGTAGGTGGAGCTTGTGAGATGGATATTGAAATACCATGGAGTTCTTTGATCATTTTAGAACATAGGGGAGAATGCAGGCAAAAAGCACAGAAACAAAATTTCTGGCAAAGGGTCAGAAACCACAGTTGTTAATTTGGGTAGATGTTAGAATTTTATAATGAGATTAAATTCCTCTAAACGGTATCTTTCTGGAAAAAAATATCATGGGTGGGATAGGTCTCTTCAGTTTGAGAAGGAAAACTATGAAAAATCAGTGCATGGAATTTTAAACTGGGTAAGCTTAATAAGATAACATTCAGGGGGTTTTTAGTGGACTGGTAACTAATCATGGCAATATGTCCCCACCAAGGATAGTGGTGGATTTTCTGTCCTTTAGGAGTCACAGCTTGGATGCCATCTGGAGGATAGGCAGTAGTCCAAGACAAAAACATCAATATCAATGATATGCAGGACAATCTAATGATCCCTTTTGGCCTGACACTCAAGGAACTGAAGCTCACAGGAGTTCTGCCACTGACTTGAACGAAGGCAGGATTTCATCTTCTGTTCCCAAGGCTTTAATAATAGAAAAGGTATTAATTACCTCTGCTCAAATGAAAGGAGTCAGAGTGATGTGCAGTACCATGAAGAAAAGCTGCCAACAGAAAGCAGCAATGATGCAAATTGAAACCAGCTACATTTTTTTTCTTTTTCAAGTGAATATTTTGTGCATTTCAGCTGCATAGTCTCTTGAAGCACATCTGTGTGGTCAGTTCTAATTATAGAGCTCTTCTGGGACATAACCCTGCGTACAGTGGGAACCAGAGCTGCATCCACGACTTTGAAAAGCAGCAGATGAGAGGGGGACATCCCAGTGATCCAGATTTTGCAAAAAGAATGGATGCAATTTTGGTAATTGAAGGCAAGGGAGGTTGTCAAAGATGGGTCAAATTGAAGGTCAACTACATTCTTAGTGAAGAGAAGCAGGATTAACAGCAATGGATAATTCTGGACTCTGGAGATGACTGCATCTCTGTCAAAGAGCCAAGAGAAAACATAGATTCTTCTGCTTCAGTGGGGTTGACTATTGCTTCAACTTCAGAAACTGGCTTATTTGTATAGCTGCATTTCGGTGCCTTGCCAGAAGTGAGGCTGCTGGCTATGCACTAGTTTCTGTTAACAAGACACTCAAATGTTACAAATCTTCACATTTTCTATCTCTTTCTGTCTCTGTTGAGGGAGTGGGGGTGATGCACCAGGGCAGCAGCATCCTCTTCTCATTAATGGCTGATGAGTTACTTACCTTCTTCCATGGAAAGAAGAGCTAGAAAACTTTCTATAATTAAAATAAAAGTCTAGTCTAAAAAATATATGTATATTAAAGGTCAAATACAGGAAAACCTTGATGATACTGAAGATACTGAATCAATATTTTGATTTTCCTGTTTGCATTTAGATTTGCATTTTGAGGCACTGGTTAAAGAAATGCAAGAGGTCCCTCTAAGGTATGAACAGAATCCAGTGAAGTATGGATGTATATCCAGAGTGAGTGCACACCTACAGACAAAACCACAAACATGTAATTGGTCAAAATGCCTCTGAAGTATTCTGTGAAAGGATTTAAACATCAACTCTTTTTGATAGTGAGTATGTACAGTGAAACCGTCAGAACAGTCAAACAATAATGATTAATGCTATGCTTTAGATCTTTGAAAATGGAGAGAAAAAAAGGCATAAATGAATGCATTTCAGTTTACTGACTCTGCCTGGTATTTGCCTTTCTCATTCAGAAAATCCTGAAATTCCAAACTGAGTTTGTAACAACCTCATTCTGGAGCAAAGATTATGTGGCTGCTCCACTGATAGACAATCAGTGTTTCACTATCACATTTTATTTGTGTGAAGTTGCACTGGTTTTTTATGATTGTTAGGATGAGGAGATACGAATTTTTCCTTGCTCTTTTCTGCCATGACCTATGATCTAAAGAATTCACATAGTCTCAGTGCTTCTTGATCTCCTTATCCAAAATTACAATGCCAGTTAAGCCATACCAAGAGTCACTTCAGTGGAAATATTTGTATTTTTATAGTTCCTTGCACCTTGCTGTTCCCTCTTCTGGTTTTTTTTTTCCTTTCTGTCAGGTGGTAGGAGAATGGTAGCATGTCAGAGAGGTCTGGCTGGTCCAGCTGTACTTCTGCCTCTGGACTAAATTGGAAAATAAGAAGATAATTGAGTAAAAGTCTTCTTAAGAAATGTCTATGATTATTAGGGGATAATTTTACCATCACTGACCAAATTCAGACATGACAGCGCCGTATCCACTCCTATTTTCTGTACTTTTGATATTACAAAAACCATCAAAGTCTTTTTAGGTGCTATTGTAATGTTACATCTACTCACCATGAGAAGAAAAGGTCCCAGTAGTACAATATTTTTTGTCATTTGACAGCTTCATCACATTAAATTTTCTCTCTCAGTGTCCCTGCACCCACTTTTGTTGTATTCACAGTTGGCTTTTATTTCTCTTTAATATTCTATATATTTTTGTTATATGGTGTATTGTGGATGTACACCCATTTTCTTTTCTATTTTTTTTATTCCTACTCCCCAGCTACATTTATTGCTTTCTATTACACATGTATGTCTTACACAGTTTAGGCAACTAGCGATGTTTCATTTCATTTGGTTCCTTCTGATCCTGGAATTCTTGGAAGCCATACCTCTTGCTAAGTATCATCAACCATTTTTTAAAATTCATAAAAGTAATTTCGGGCTTATTTGCAAAACAAATGTCATGAATAGTGAGGGCCTTTCAAATTCTGAACCTTGAAGCCCCTGGCTTGTAATATTCTGGCTCACGTGCAGTCTAAAGCAGTGTTACTGTCAATGTGACACTACTGATCCTACTCAAAACACAGGAAGGCCTCTTCCATGCCCTTTCTCTGGTTCACACACAAGATATGCAGATGTACAACACCTTCACTTGAGAGTATTACATCAGAAACCTCACTGATGCAGGAGATGTGCTGCATGGATAAACATCAAATGACTGAAACTATAGATTCAGATCTGTAGACAATTTTTGAATAATAAGGTCATTTAAATGACCAGTTAAAATATCTGTCTTTTAAATTCAGTAGCAGTTCCCACAACCTAAACTGACTAACTATCATTGCAGCCATTAGTCATATCAGTAGAAATTGTTGGTGCAATATTATGAGTAACTGGTGGAAATTCTGAAGTCTGTTTAGTGTAGAGTGCACCAGCTGTTTGTGGTTGCTCAGAGAAGATGGCAATGCAGCCAGTGGTGACGAGATGAGTCCCGTCTTCCTCTGGAGAAAAATCCAGTGCAGGAAAAACAAGCAGGGTCTTCTGGTACTCCCACGTCCTTTCGGAGCGGTGTCCTCGGACCGAACTGTCCTGTTCCCTGCTGTTCCCCAGGAGCAACTTGCCGCCCCCTTTTGTCTCAGTAAGTATCCATAAGTATCCAGCAATTATTTACCTAGCAAAACCACCAGGAAAAAATTCCACAAACACAAAAGAAACAGATCCAACCCCCAACAACACGCCCTTGCCAGCACCACTGACTGCTCCCCTCAGAGGAGCTGCTGCTGGGGCAGGAGTCGACAGGGAGCAGTTCTTCCAAGAGATGAGTACTCAGACCACAGACACACCGCAGCACAGCTGGGGATGGGCTTGTCCACTCCGTGGTTTCTATCTGAGAGCTGTCTTTGCAAAGCCATGGGCATGGCCAGACAGCATTCCTAAAACAACACAGGGATCTCTGGCTGTGGCACTGAAGGCTGGCTGTCCTTGAGGATGCATGGGAGGAAAAAGGGGATGATACAGTAACTGATGTCTATAATGAACACATCATTTGTTTCAAAAAAACATATGCTGTATCTTCTCTAGCACTGTACTTCCTTTTTTCAGTAAAGAGGAAACTAACTTTCTAACTTCCTATGAAGTTTCCTAACTCCATACCCCAAATTAATATTCTGTGCTTTCTATACAAAGGCCAATCTGAAAAGTATTTAGCCACTCCAGAAGGTACTAACAGCCTTTAGGAGCTCTCATGTACCATCAAACAGCTGGCAGAGATGTGACACATTAATATCCACGGACAGATATAAAGGTGCATTGTGTATTAGTGTCATTGCTGATCTCATTAAACTCATCCATATGCATGCTTGTCTTCCTAAAATGATCCTGGGGTGTGGGAGCCAGTCTCCGGCCATAGATGGCACCAAACAACCACGAGCGAAGCAATCCCTTCTTACAGACGGAGCAGCCGGCTGAGGCTGCAGCCGGGACAGCCCCAGCGAACAGACTGCCTGCCGTGAGGGGCCAGGAATGTCACAACTTCTTCTTCCTAGACATGATTCTGTATATCACCCCAAATCAAATAACCTTTCTGAGTGTCACAATTATTTTTTCCTGTTTAATTCTCCTCCCTACCCTTGGGTTATTCCTTTTAAAATACAGCAGCGTATAGAAAGTTCTACTACAGTCATGAATTGGACCAGTGCTACCTTGAAGACCTAGGAGTCTGAATAGTTTTCTGCATAGAGTTGTATGCCATGAAGCCTAATTTTTAGATTTTCATGCAATTAGGTAAAGGAATCCTATTAATAAAATGATGAAGCTGTATTTTAAAACCTAATTACTGGTTTTTATTCCAACAATAGTTACTTGGATGTGTTACCTGTGTTTCTCCTGTGCCTCTCTGAAACTTAGAGAGTTTTTAATTTCCAGCCCAAATTAATTTGTAGCCATGCTATTCTTTTTCCTTTCTGTACCAATTTTGTCTTTTAGTTTAAATAACTCTTCTCCCTTCCTAGTATTTCCTGTTTAACAGAGCTTCCCACCATTAGGCAGTGTAACTTCCAGACACATAGCCACAGGCTAAGGAGGAAGACATTTGCTCTTCTAGCCTTCACTTCCATACCCTGAAGATATGCCCAGAGGTTTTCCCTCCTTGTCTCCCAACAAAATATCCATTTGCCATTGGGGCTACAGCATCACGGGCTGGGCAAAGGGCTTATAAAGACATCAGCTTGATGAGGCCATCTGGAGGGCAGGAGTCAGATAAGGTTTGGGGAGGGAGGAGTAAGGAATGGACAGGAAAGGGAAGAAATTAGGGCATGGGATCTCTAAAGAAGAGGTGATGGAGTTGAACAGTGCTGCAGATAGCTTGGGGCAGACTCTCTTGACTAGCTTTGGAGGCTTCTGTCATTGCCTGCTGCAGGCATACCAGGGAGACTAGAAAACAGACATTTTGGGTCACACCTGAGGCCAAGGCCTTTCTCAACTCAGTTTGTGCTATTATCTGTTGTCTGGAGTCTTGCCATTAGGGACACCAGTCTCCTGCAGCTCACCCACCTGATGGTCCCCTGACCTGCTGGTGTCTCACGGCTCTGTGCTCCTTGGAGCCCAACCACTCCCCAAACCTGGCCACTCAATGGATCCCAGTGCTGATCCTCCATTATTTCTCAGAATTCACTCCCTAATCCTTTGCTTGCCTTCAAGCACAGTGTGCCATTGCTCTCCACCCCTTCTCCTTCCCTCAGTTATGGCCACTCCTCTCACAGTGCCTCCCTTGCACAGCTGAGCTAACAACCTTTTCCATTTGGAAGGCTTATTACAAACACTGCAGGGATGGAGTCAGGCTCCTCTCTTCTCTGAAATAGGTAATTTACTTTGAAACTAGAAAATTTAGATGAAAATTAAACAACAATCCGATGAGCAGGCAAAACTGGGGATTAATTTGCAATACTTACCCAGAGGTGGGCAATTTGTACCAAAGCAGAGCTACCATATTTTGGTCCAACTTTACTACTCTCTTTGCAAACTTGATTTCACACATTGAGTGAAATTTTGTGTATCCTTTGTTAAGAATGGAGGCTAGAAAGACTGCATATTGCTAGGCCTGAATGACTGCTTTCATAATCCTCAACTTTGATGCACAGTATTACATTTGGGAAGACTCCTTTCCTTTCATTACATGTCCATTTCATTTTAGTCAATTAATATTGACTGATACTGAATGATTGCTATGGGGACTAAAGAGGGGAAAGTACTACATGAATATGCAAACAGGATAAGCAAATTTATTTTGCAAACACAAATTTGGATTTTTAAGACTTTGTTCAGGTATGTCATTAAACAATAGATAATAAGTTCCAGAGATCAGGAGTTTTGTGTGTATTTTGTAGAACACTTTAGCTATGGAATCAATTATAGTTGTATTGTGAGTCTTGCCTTGGTGAAGGCAGAACACAAAGTGCAGAAGTAGAATATTAAAAAGGTTCCATTGGCTTAGCCCAAAAATTTTGTATTAACAGTGACTGCCTCTGAATTAAGAAGACAATATTTTCAGCTTCAGTTTGGAATTTATTTTCTGTAAATACCTTCACAGAAATCAAGTCCAAATGAGAGTACTAGATAAATTCCCCTGCAGATCCCAGGACACCAAGCATCAAACTGCTGTCTTTTAGACAGGTTGAATATTACCTGCTTTCCAAAACCTAGGAGCAGGTTTTGTGTGACCTCAGGCAGTAAAACCATCTCCACATGCACAGGCAGGTAGAGTGTTCCCAATGTCCTCAACATGCCTGAGCTCATAGAAGATGAAAAGACTCCCCTGTCAGGCCCCAGAGGTATTTTGAGCATGTACTGATGGAGGGTGTTATTTTGTCCTGACCCTGAAGCCTTGAAGCATGAGATTTGATTATAATCATTGTCCCATTGCAGAGCTGCAGAGAATTTATGAGTATTAAGAGCATGGCAGAAAGTTTGCTTTTCTCTGTAGAAGACCACCAGTGGGTATACAGGGTGATCCTCCGATTTCAAGTGCACACAGACACACACAGCTTCCCCTACCACACCCACAGGCAGCAGGGGGACAGCTAATTCACCTGAAAGCATGCAAGCAGCATCTCTTTCTCTCCTGGGTGAAGTGTTCAGGCATTCACTCCTCTCTCTGTTCAGCTAAGCTCAGAGGGAAATTCCTGAACCACATTTTGCATCTATTTCCAAAGGTGAAGCCACTGTGGCTTCTCCATGTGAGACATGATTTTCCAATCACCTTCCACATTTCTTTTGTGAATAGTTTTTCCTAACCTCTGGATTACTTGTGGATCTCTTCTCAAGGCTGGTGCAGTGTGGGCACTGTCCCAGCTGGGCTGCATGGGGAACAGGTTTGCCTCTTCATTTACAGGCCCCCTTCATTCTGACGTGACCTCTCCTTCCTTACAGCACCATGATCTGTTTTTCTTATTTTCCCATTTTTTCTCATTGGAGCTGCTAATTTCCAGCATATTCTCTTGCACTGAAAATGTGTAGAAACACACTCTTCTCCCCAATAACTGTATCTTTTTTTGTAGATGTTAGAGCAAACCCTACTTCATTGGGACCACGTACACAGCAGATCCAGAGTGCTAAGTAGCTGATTCCTGGTACACATTACCAATGCAGTCTTCTGAGATCCAGAATCTTTCCAGCAAAGATTTTGTGACTCATACTGTGAGCCATCAACATGAATGCTGAATAGCCTTGGACCAGAAACTGAGTATTGGGAGACCTATCAAAACCTGTCCAATTCACTGGAGATCTCCATTCTCATCTACCTTGGGACCTGTCTGTAAATTTCTGGATTTACCACATGCCTTCTTTCACCAGATACAAGCTTTTATAGCTAAACATATAAATAAATAAATAATATAAATTAAATATGTTACTATATATTAGATGCATATCAATATATAAATATATATAAATAGCTTGCCAAAACCCAAGCAGATGCTATTGACATATTGTCACTATTGTCCAAACTGTAGTTAAGTCAAAGACAGTGAAATTTGATTTAAGAAGATCTATCTGCCATGAAAACCATGACATTGATTACCTGCTTTTTTCATAGAATCATAGAATCATTGAGGTTGGAAGACACTTTCAAGATAGATCATCCAGTCCAGCCGTTCACCCAGCAATGCCAATGTAACCCCTGAACCACTAAATCACATCAGCCAGCAGATGCAGACACATCTTGAACACATTTCTAGCCTCACCTCTTTGCTGCTACATCCTTATAGAATTAAGAATCCATTCCAGTGTTTTGTCTATCAGGTTCCGTATATTTTTCCATCTTTTTAAATTGCAAATGAATATAATGAAATAATTCAGTACATTGAAATATTAGTGCTAGTAATGAAAAAATCTCTTCCTTTATTTCCTTTGAAATCCTAGGTGTGACATTTCTAGGATGATATATTTGAAAAGGTGTACATTTGATAGGCACTGCTTTGAATTTTCCCATGTTAATTTTATAAAAATGAAAAAGAAAACTTCTGTGCCAGCTGAAAATTTGTTCCTGTGGTTTATATTTTTCTTTTTGCCTACACAGTGTGAGTAGAGAACTGGTTCTTTTATACCACTAAAGTATGCAGAGGAAATGTGAGCTTCGTGTGAGAGCTTCACCCAAAGGCTTTTAGGAAGCAGGTTTGGGGACCCTCCCTGCCACTGTGGTGGTGGGTGCCTGGGGCTGCCCATTCCTCAGTCCCTGCCACACTCACCAATGCCCAGAGCACACCCCTGGCTATTTCATCTTCAGCTTCCTCTTTAGAAGCCAGCACAAATGGAATACATTTCAGCTACATGGTTGGCAGGTTTTGTGTTTTCATCCTGGTCACATGTGGTTCAACAGATGATTTTTCCAAGCATTTAAAGAGCTGCAAGGAAAGCAACATTTCTGGGTTTAGTACTTTAATCACTGTTTAATGATGTACTGTGCTTTTACTGCTCCCTTGCTCTACAGTTTTTCTTCCCCAACACTTATTTCTAATCTTCAGGGTGTATTTAAGCACTAGAAAATTTAGCAGATTGAAAAGCACTTACTGTGTATCTTGGCACTAATTGCATTACCAGTCCTGTTTTTCTCTCCAAGGTTATTACTTATGATACCTATATGAGGCCTTCCTCCTGATATCTTAATTGATATTGATGTTATTGATGACTGTGGTTTGAGAACTCTTGCCTCTGTTGCTGTAGGGCATTTTGCACTCAGATTGTACCAAATACTAGGTTGTTTTTTTTTTTTTACTGTATTGTATTTTAAACCACATAGATGTTAGTGGATTACTTAAATAACTTTTCCTTCAGTGTGGAAATAGGCTTCTTACAGCTAGTTTGCACTCATTGCTCAAGGGAAGTTTGAGAAGATATGACAGAATGGCCAAAGTAGCCCTGGGAAGGCGACGACTGGGGAGGTTCAGGATCACTCTGTGCACTCCAACATTTACCACAGGAGCTACAACCACCTTTGGTTGGTTCTTGTCACATTGCACAATGACAATCAGCAGGTATTTTCCTCTGAACTATCATAACTAATAAAAAATCACAACAAGAAGCTTGCTGCTTCATGGAATCATGTAACAATTTGCATTGGAAGGGACTTTTAAGGGTAGTCTAGTCCAAACCCCCCTTCAATAAGCAGGAAAAACTTCAGCTACATCAGGTTTCTCAGAACCCAGTCCAACACAACCTTGAATGTTTCCAGGGACGGAGTATCCACAAATCTCTGGGTAACCTGTTCCAGAAGTTTGAGAAAGCCTCATTTAACCTGATGAACAAAATTCATGGCATGATATAAAAGTTCCCAGAATTGCTTTGGTTTTGTTCTAACCTAAGCATCAGTGGCTTCAACTGAAGTATTAAAATAAATCCTAGAGGCTTTCTACAGTCAGCTGGTTTTGTAAAACACTTCTGATGCTTTACCAAAATTGTCCACAAGAGCTAAACATGTAGAAAAATTCGTCTCCAGCTGAGATAAGCTCAGATATGCTTAAATATTGCATTATATTATTTTGGATGTTAGTTGCCTGACAACATCTTTCTAAGATAACAGAGCTTTGGAGGCATTTGTGTGTGAGCTTAATTCATTCTTACTAAGTTAGAACTTTCGTGTATAATCTCTTACTGCTGTTAATTGAGATAATCAATTCTCTGGGAACTTACATAGTACTAAGTGGAAAAACTAGAATAAACTGTGTCCCCAATACAGATGAGAAATGCTAAAATATGTTGATTAAATGCTGGCATGTGTGAGCCAAGCATGTGAATCAGGTGAAGAACAATATAAGTGTAAACATGTACTTAAAGGTGAATTCTTTGTCCTAAAGGATCCAAGCCAGCCCTTCAAGAAACTGCAAAACCTGAGAAGTCTCCCTTGCACTGGAGCCATGCATGAGTTGAGAGCAGTTATTGATCCTCCATGAGGGACCATGACTTGGGAATTACTCCTCAGTGGCAGTTGAGGAATTAATCTGAATTAATGATTTGGTTTTAGTAAGTTTAAAAAAAGATGTTTGCTTCTAAGATGTCTTAGCTAGTTGAGCAGGAAAATGAATAAACATTAAAGTACATGACATACTCAAATGAAACATTATCACTAAAAAGCTTTGTAAACCAAGTGCCCAATGTGAATAAGTCTGCAGTAGAACATGCTGAATGGGCATTTCTCAGACTTTCTGTATGGCTGAGAAGGTAAAAATGTGGTTCCTGATTTGTGCCATTATGGAGTTTCAGTTTCAGTTTTGGTTGCCTTAGATGCTCCAATATCCCTGTGAGTACTAGTTAACTGAAGTTAACTAGAGGAGAGTTATAAAGGAGATTTAATTACAGGTCTAAGACTTGTATTTTTTTACTTCTATCTCAGATTCAGTTAATAAGTTTCCATTTTTTCACATTTCTTATTTCTGCTTATTGATATAATAAAAAAACATTAAAATTTTAAAAGAAAGAAATTATAAAAATGTAACACGTATAGTTGTATTTGCACAGCCTGCAAACCACAACTTTGATGCTTTAGTGATTGTAACAAATGTGAAATAAAAAAGCTTTAGGATAAAATGCCTGTCAGGTATGCCTTTAATTGAAATTCTCAAGACTTTGCTTTATTTTTTGGCTGTTAAAAGTAGCTGGAAGAAAACAGGATCTTTGTTTCTTAAGACTTTGTTTCCTTCCACTATTTCTTTCCTATCCTAAGCCACAGACTGTAATCCTGTGGTCATCACAGTCTGTCGTGGGAATATGATATGATGCTGTTCTCACTGTTGGCAAAATGTGTTTCAACTCAGAAACACAGGGAGCCACATTGTATAATCTCTTTCCTCAGTTTATATGACATAGAGTCGAGTCAGCCCTAAAGTATCAAATGGGTAATGAGTAAAATGTTGAGATAAGGAAATGAATTAGAAAGCAGAATGTTCTGGGTATATGAGAGGTAATCTCAAATTAATTTTTTTCAAGAGTCTCACTACCTCTTACTTACTGAAAGCTAGTTTGTGCACCAGGCTCAATGTGTCCAAAGATCTTACATAAGTCTCCGCAGGCTTGAGACAAAGATCAGATATTATGAACAAAAATTTCATCCTAGGCTCTACGTTTTCTGCATAAAACTGTGTAAACTGTCTTGCAGAAGCACACGGTGTGCAGTGGCAGGATCCCCCTGAAGGAGGGCACCAGCACTGCTCAGCATAGCATGGTTCACGGCAATGCAAAGGGATGCTCTGGAAAATGAATGAATCCTCAGGACCAGCCTTATATCATTTATTCTCTGGCCAGGGTGTGACTCCAGGTTTTGTATTATTTCATCACAAAGAAGTCATGATCTCTTTCAATCCCAGCTGCTGTTTTCCTCCACTTCCCTCTTGTTAAATCAATACTAGCACAGGAAGTGAAATTTGACTCATAAATGTTTGCATCTAATCTTAGTCTGTTAAATATTTGAAAAGAAGAAAAAACATCAATAACTGTACAGTTTTTTTTTTACTAGACACAAGGATCTTTATCAGAAAAGAAATGTTATATGAGAAACAACATATAGGATATTGGATGCACCACAATTATCTGCAGATTTCCCACTCAGCTTTTTGTGCCCCTGGAACAAGGCATGTACTTAGAATCTATTTTTATTTTTCATTATGGAAATGTGAAGCCTAAGAAGAATGTTACACAAAATCTCCATGGGTTAGGACAGAACGTGAAGATCATCCTCCAAAGAACTGCTCACCTTGAATCTCCCCATAGGTTCTGGCCAACAGGAAAACAAGAAGTCTCTATACTTATAAGTAATCATAGCTGTAAACTCCATATTTTGCTTGCCTCATTTTGTGCACTGAATTGATTGAAGGTACAGCAAGATCTGCTCACGGGATTGTCAAGGTTATCAAAATACACTCCCAAGGTTTACAGCAAGGAAGGAAAATAGTGAAAGATTTCATACTATCAGCACAGTTAATGAGGGAAGAGATGCAGACAGCACACATCAGTTTCTTTTCTCTGCTGATCTCTGAAGAAAAGGCAGGTCATTCTCATCTTGATGAAATGCCAACAGGTGGAGTTAAAACTGGAACTCCAGGAAAAAACAAGACAGTGTTGGAAATAGATCTGCATTAAGAAAGTCTTGAAAGCAAAGGAAAAATAGACATATATGTTTGAATTACCAAGTACATGTTAACTACCTAATCTGAGAATGAGGATCTTGAGAAGAGTTTGACTTTCCTACTCCCAGGATAACCCTTCCCCACCAGCATGGCCTCGTGCTTCTTGATAGGCCATTTTCTGGGGAAGTTGAAAACCTGAGCTTTAGTCCTTTCAGTCTGAGGTAACAGTCAAACAGATAGATCCAGGTGCAAAACACAGCTGAGACCTCCCACATGTTTATAAGGATCAATCATCCCTTTTCAACTGATAACTATGGCAGATACAATGGACATATCCCAGAGCAGATCATAGTCCATCCTGTCTTGTCCCTGAATTTAGCACTCTGAAGGCAGTGACTTGTTTGTCTACTCAGTTCAAAATACACAACTCTGTGAATATGAATAGGAAATTCCTGTGCACATTACGTCTAAAGCATTTCTAATTGTAGTATAATTCTGAGTTTCAGGAAGGCTGGTCAGATGTGAAAATGTAAAGGGAACTGATCCTGATGATAACGATAAGGACAAAGGGGCGTTTGGTGTTTAGCTCATGTTTTCTTAGAACACGGCCTGATAATAAAAGGGAACAAAAGAAACGTGATGAATGAGAGTGGGGCTCCTAAGAGGAAACAAAACACAGTTGCAAACAAAGATAGTGAAATAACAGGGATCCTTTAAACCAGCTGGCACTTTCCCGCAGAACCTAAAAGACACAAAATTCACATAGGCCAAAAAGGCTGATTGCTAAACATGTGTGTGTTTGTAAACAAGATGTAGTTTGGAGTCAGGAAGAGTCAGGGCTAGATGATGTACTGACTGAATGGAACATTAATTTGGTCAATTGAGCCTTCAGTGCTCCTAAAACTTCAAAGACTTATTTAAATAACGTAACTATCCTGTATTTCAAATGAAAAATAACCTTGGACACAAAATCTGTTTTCAGATTTTGCAAAATGAAATTTGGCACTTAGCAGTAGAACACAAAATGGCAAGCATAAAAACTCAGCAAGTGAATCTGCATTTTTTGGCATCCAGTTTAGATGAAATAGATATAATAAAAAGTATCGAGGCAAGTAACCAGGTCAATGGATGTCTTCCAGTGCAAACAAATGCAGGCGCTTTAGTTTTCTTTTACAGAAACACTGACAAAATAGAAACCCTTTCAGCTTTCTTTGCCTCCATTGTAATCAAAGACATAAGAAACAACAACAGAAATCACGTTACCACACGTGCACTGCCGAGATTAAACACAGATTAATTCAGAACCAAAAATTCCAGCATTTCTGATGCATCACTGGGCCAGTGTACACTGCAGTCGTCCCCAAAGCACTCCAAAGATGCCTGGCCTAAAATCCCTCAGGAAGAACTTCAAACATACCAGCAGGCCCCCAGGACCTCAGCTGTGCAGCCACTGGTCAAGCAACACTTTACCACATTGTAGCTCCCAAATACTCTTCTCGAGGATGAGTTCATGTCTGTAATGCTTTCCTCTCTGAGTATGGCCTGGGCAGAGCCATTCTTCCCCAAGAGACCCAGGAGCTCCAAACGTGTGAGGTTGTGGGGCACTTCCACGGTATGAGGATGGATAATTCCTGTACAGTTCCTCTGCACCCCCACCTCAAACACCAGTCAGCAGATAAAAGAACAACACAAGTGAGGGGAATTCTGGAGAGTGGAGTGTTACACAGCCCCTCAGAGGGAGAGGAAGGTCTGCTCTGGCAGATGGAGCAAGTGGCTGGTCTGGCACAGAGATGCAACCAATGCTCACGTGCCAATGTTGGCCCCTATTGACCAATATATGAACTCACATATAACCATGCACATCTGCACATATGTGCCTTTTACTTCTCTGTGTAAGATGTAGATTGGGCTGAAGTACACTTGGACAAAAGCAACTCTAGCCCCTCCAGACTGTGGTGGTGGAGCTGTAAAATTCTGACCTTCCTCTTGCAGTGGGGAATAACTAAAGATACAATTCTAGTAACTTGAGGGTTTGCTTTTGGTGGTTTTTTTTTTTTTTTGTTTTTTTTTTTTTTTTTAGCTATGGGAAGACTACCTAGAGTCTTCTTAGCACAGCTCCTCCCCTCCTGATCCCAAAGAAATAGTTTCACTTATTGACACAAAAGGTTCTGCTCATAAAATATGGAATAACAGAGTCAAGTTAACTTCCTAAGTGAGAAATGTAATCAACACATGCTTGAAAACATTTCAGGACCATTTGTAGAAATAGCTCTAGTTGTGTTGTTTGCATTAGCACTCCGAACTATTCCCAAGCTGAGACCAGATCTTCATGTTTGCTCAGGCATAAGGGGAAGTGTTAATGTTTACTGAGACAGGATGCTGTTGCTTAAGAAGCTTAATTAAATTTATCCTTCTTGGCCCATGATGTCTCACACACTGAGCACTAGAGAAAGGCAGATAAGGACAGCCCCATTTTCTGTATTTTACAAGTAACTGTGACAAGTGGAAACATCAGTCTGAAAATGACTCCATTCTATTAACAGGTATTTTTACCAAATCCCCATTATGAAAGAAGAATGTAGAAGTGGAAATAATTAAATTGTGCATTTAAAGAGCTATATTTCATATGAATTAAAGATACTTATCTTCATTAAAATAACCTGACAGCTGCTATGCTTCATTCAGTTAGAAAGACTTGGTATTCATGTTTATTTTCCATTTACAAATGAGAACCCCTGGGATATGACAACTTAACTGGAGCTGTTCATCTTGAAATTTTTACTTGGAATACAGCCTGGTTTGCAATAATCAAAGGTTATTATCTGATGGCTAGAAGTGGAGAAAATAATATTTTGCGTTTTTTCCTTGCAATTTCTAAATTACTTTGGTTAGAATGTGAGAGCAGCAACCTGCAGATAGGTAGGGCACTGGTCCAGCTCAGTCTCTGACACCAGCTGCTGGGAAGGATGTGATAGATCTGCCTTATCTATGTCTGGTAGTTTTTAAATTTTCTCTATGCTTTTGGTCTCTGTGATACACTCTAGCAATGAGTTTGTAATTTTAATCTCATGTTACATGAAAAAGTATCTTCTGATCATTTTAAGCCTGCAATGCCCTGCAGCTATGTAAAAATAGCTGTTTACATTCTATATCTTTAATGATTTACAAATATCCAATAAAATTCTTTTAGTCACCTTTTTTTTTCTATGCTGAAGAGTAACGTAAGAGAAAATAGTCCATAATACTTCCCCTGATTGCCTAGATGTTTTTCCCATTCTCTGATTGTAATTGCTGCCTCTCTGTACCCTTTCTTAGTTATACTGTATCAGTAGAGCCTAAGTCCATGCAATACTCAAGATACAGTTTCACCAGTGGCTCAAAGGGTGGTATAATCATGGTTTCTGTTTCATTTTGATACCTGCACTTAATGAGAGTTGAACAAAAATAATGTTTAGTTCATTGGTGAAGAGTGGCTTTTACCTGTACAAGTCATGCTTACTCCCTCACATATAAAGCCACATAAATTTACCTTTAATTTATTTTTATGACTCTTGTAATTTATTTTGACTAATTTCACCAGTTGCAAGAAGCTCCCCTATTGAACTTGGGATGTTGGTGCCTTTTCCATTTTTTGCAGGGATACTGTATTTGAATACCTTCGACTGCTACAGAACTATTCTTCCATAGTCATATGTAGAAATACTTCCTTTAAACTGCTCAGGATTAAGTCTAGAATGGCTTTTCTTCTTGTGGATCATCTGACTAGTTGGGCCAAGAGCTGAAACTATCCAAACCAGTTGTCTCTGAATAATAGCGTGCTCTGAACTCTTCCTAATCCCCCGACAGACAGCTGCAGTCCCCCCTTGCACCTATCTGACCCTTGCAGCCTTTAATCTGAGGGTGCTTTGCAGCTGTTGTCACTCTCTGTGTGAGTCACCAGAAGCACAGTCTCGACCATCAGGTGGATTTATCACGCTGAACTTTACCCACTGAAACAGGTAAATATTTTGTCAGAGTTTGCCAGGCAGACTCTCACGCTTGTCATCAGCCGAGAGGGACAGGCATGTTGAGTGCTGCTGGTTCTACCAGCTTTGCTATGGGAGGCTGTCCTCTAGATTGTCCAGGATGACTTCCCAGTATTTAAACAAAATAATTATTTTGTTTCTGAAGAAAAATCAGATAATTATAACTGGCTTTTAATTATTGTTTCTTCCTGGATAGGAAATTCCAACCCAAATTGATTTTGTAGCACTTTTAACAATTTTAATATAAATATAAAACATATATATTTTATAGCACTTATAACAATTTTCTGTTGCCAATGTGAAGCTGAGTTTTCTTTTAACAAACACTACTGCTCCTCTAATGGTGTAGTCTTCTCTGTTACTCAGATGTATTTGAACTCCACTGTAGTACAGTATCACACTGATTATTTTCTATCAGATGCTTACTACTATAAACATTCAAAATTAAATATTCCTGTTCACAAACCTCCATCTCAGCAGTCACACAGAGCACTTTCATGTGGAGTAGTGATCTAACCCCTGTTTATATGTCTGACTTCTTTTGAGTGTTTGCACCAATCTTTGTTGTCTGCTGTTTGGATTTTGTCATCTTCTCTCAGGCATGCAGAGTGTTTTCAGATTTGCCCTTTCAATAATGAGTCACTCCAACTGGCATGCTCTCCTGCATCTGTCACCTTGTCCTCAATCCTCCATTTTAAAGCACTCCTACATTCTCTTTTTTTCTTTTAATCCTGAATGCTAGCAGACCCTCTCCCTTCTACACTGAAAGCTGGGGTTTTCACACATTCTGAATTTGCCTCTATTATATTTACTGGAATGATGGTTTATGGAAATAAAGAGTCTTAAACAAAATACTTGAGATTTTCAGGGAATAGAAATTTTAAATGATAAATATGAATCTGTGTAATGTTCTCATGGGACACTCAATCATAGCAGCCTAGTTCAATAGAGAGCAGAGAGATGTGGTGAGTCTGTTGATCTTGCTGACAGAATTCCTTGGTACACATCAGTTTGGTTAGAAGGAACAGCAAACACAGTTTGTGCATAATTTATCAAAAATGGAGATCTGCATTTTTAAATAAGCAAACAAAATTTAACTATTTCTCCACCTGCATGCAGTTGTACAACAGAAATAAAGAAACAGATGCATTTGCAAACACAGAGATGAGCCTTTTGAAGTAAATGATTTATTAAAAATTATATCTTTGGCCCAGGTGCTCACTGAGGCGTGCTATTCGGCTGAGCTAATTTCTTGCGTCTGCCTTGGAAAGTCACTACCCACACTGTCACCATGGTTTGCATGTGCAGCACAGAGGAAGACACAAAACCTGTGTCCTCCCCCTCCAGGGAGTGCTCCCAGAAAGCTTTCCAGCCTTGAGTTCCATAATAGATTTGTCCTGCTACTTGGCCTGTAGGGAATCCCATGTCCACGTAAAGCCCATGGAAAAAACACAGCCTTGTGCTGCACGTGCTCCTTCTCCACAGTCAGCCTTACATGCATACTTAAAGGCTGTGCTGGGGAGGCTGAGGCTGATGCCATTCATAAATCCAAGCCTTTGCAGAATATTCACCGTGCTTCTCACATTCCACTGTATCAAGGGCACCTTGAATACAAGGGAGGATTAAGCTTGGTCAAGCCAGCACTTTCAGGGGCATCCCACCCCTGACACCCCCCCTCAAACACCCTCATTCCCCTAAAAATGGAATTCTCTAGAAAATTAAAGGTCTTTGTATTTATAACTAAGAGCAAGAAACTGAAAACTCCATGTGGAACTTCCTATATGTGTTGTGCATGCATAAACCCTTGGGTATTTTGCACAGAAATGTTGATTATAATTATAGTACTAGAACATTTCTATCTGCCAAAGCGTCTGCCTTGCACCTGCTCTCCTACCATGGAAAGAGAGCAATGAGAGAGAACAGAAGCTGCATCAGGAAAGGGAAGAAAAATAGTAACCTCTTTAGAAAAGCACCATCAGTTTTTATTCAAACAAATTTTTTCTTGGCCTCAGTGTGGGGAAAAAACAAGCATGGATTTTCCACTCTTTCCCTACTCATGTTAAAAGCAAGTTGATGAAGGCATCTCAGCTCTACAGTTCTCTGAAGAATTGAAATGAAAGGATGGATCCTCAGAAGCTGGTATTTTCTCTTTGTCTGGTTGAGTAGTAACAGGTCTTGCAGAGTCAAGACAGGTTTTCTTTCCCTCCCTCTGAAGACTACATGTTTATTGGCATTGACATCACCTGAGAATTCACACAGCTCCCTTGTAGGTCAAAGTAAAGTCATTGCAGGTTTCAGAGGGAGCCAGGGCAGGATTTAAAATTTCCTTTTGAGGCCTTTCCTTTTGAGGACATTAAATCCTTTCAAGATTTACAGTGTGCTGCCAATCAACATAAGGTTTTTCCTGATAAAAGCAAAATGTGCACCTGGAAATGAAGCCCTCAGTTATTTTGCAGTTAATTCATAGCCCTGGGTTTCATAGATAATGAAAATTATTAATATACATACTAATATATGTTCAAATGCAAAAAAAACCCTTAAACTTTCTCTCAACAAGGTGCTTAAGAATGTTTATGCATAAAAGTTGCTTTAATAGAGCATTCACTTAATATTTTTTACAATTATACCTATCACTCCATATTCATGCCCTCTTGATCCTTTCTATGTAGCTCAGTAAATAAATAAATTAATAAACCCACAATTAAATATGCATGTTTCAGTGTTTTTAAAGTATTTCTTTTAGACAGAAAGGTACTTGGTGTGCATGTGAAACCATATTTTATTAGGGAGTATTTGCCAACAATATGAGAGATCTCTTGCAGTGCTGAGAGACTAAATAGCCAAGGAAATAATTTCAAGGATTAGCTCTGCACTTTGGGTGGAAAACATTCCTAAAATTTTTTGTCTTTTAAATTTCTTCCAATAGCAGCGCCATTTAAAAAATACATATTTTTCAAAATTTTTATTTAGAAGATATGTCTGACAAAGTTTAGATTTCCTATTTTTCAGTTTCCAACTAGGCCACATATATTAGGGTGAAAGTTAATTTACATATGTACTTCATACATATGTAAAAAATCTGTATATATTTCATAGTGTATATATATATATATAACATAAGTATGCTTGGATGGTAAGAATATATATATTCTCATATATTATGTATATTTTATATACAATACATTTTTACAGTATAAATATAGCTAGAGATAAATATAAATTCTGTAAAGGTGAAAAAAAGAAACAACAAGAATTTGCCATGTCTGTTACAGCCACAAAGTATTTCAGTAACAAAAAAAAAAAAAAAACCAAAAAAAAAAAAAACCAAAAAAAACCACAAAACAAAACAAAAAAAAACACACCAAATTTGATATTATATGAAATGCTATTTTGAAAAAATAACCAGTTTGGGAAGATGGGAGGTAAATGTAATGGAAAAATGTCAGATTCATTTTTTATACTCATGCTGCAGCAATGCCTGGAGACCAGAGAGATACTTGGCTGACTAACAAAATGCTAATTATCCAGAGACTTCTGTTTCACAGAGTAAAGCCACATCAGGAACTTGAAAAGTGGGATCTGTGGAATTCTTAAAGCATACTAATGAAAAAAATGCCAGGAGAAAATTTAAAAGATGAGACAGCAAAATTTTTTAATAATGTGATATCCCACTAACTTGCTATCTGGTATTTCATATTGTGAATATGAGTATGTGCAGGAATGCAATGTCTCATAATGAGACTGTGGCTGTAGCACAAACAGAAAAGAAATCAATAAAAATGTGAGCGAAGGAAGGCGATTAAAATATTGAGGATGCAGCTTTAAAAACATTGTGATAGTGTTCATCCAGGTCTTAAAAAATGACAAATTTATGACTATCAGAGAAAATTTTCAATCACCTACTTTGAAACTTTTGCCTGTGTACGATTCCTGTATCTGAGTATCTACATTCATGCCAAAAACAAACATTATATATCATAGTTTTCTGCATAATATGAAATATATTGAATATTTTGATAAATTTGGTAGTGAATATTATCTTGAATATTATGGTTGGGCATATAAATACATGCACAAAGGCTTTTGAGGGAAATTAAGAAAGGGAGGATCTTAGGCAAAATTTCCAGCTGGAATACACCACAGACATGTCTTAAACTCACAGACAAAACAACATTATGTGTGTCAAAACAACATTATATAGACCGTGAGAGTGAGCATCAGAAAGTTAGAAAAACACCAGAATTATGGTTGTCTACACAACTTAAATTCAGCTTGCATGTGTATATGCATTATGGCAGTCAATGGCACCACCACCTCCTGTTTTTCACAAGTCCCTTCCCTCTCTCACTGCTCAGAATAGCACTGCACCTTCTCAGGTGATGAGAAGGTATTGATTGGCTTTTCAGCAAATCATTTGTTCTCTGCTCAGCCTGCACCCTCTGATGGCTTCCTTTCTTAGAGAAAAGACAAGACTTCAAGACTTAGACAAGACTTCAAAATACTGCTCTGATGGCCAGGGGAATTGGATGATTTTTAAGGTCTCCTCCATCCCAAACCATTCGGTGATGTTAAAATTCTGCCAGTAACTGTGATGGCTGCAGGAATTAAACAGACTCCACAGACTCTTTTAGGGACTACTGCTGCCATTTTATATCAAGTGGCTAAAAAGGCTCTTTAAACCTGGCTGGACAGTTTGAGATAATGAGGAATTAATTTTTCCATAGACTTGAATTATATAGTACTGCATTTAAGGCATGATTCTCATTAATTTCAAATGCAGTCCTGAGCCTCAGATCCATAGTGTTCAAGCTATTTAGGACACAAAAATGCAAGAGGGATTTTGCACTTGCAAACCCTGGGAGGGATGTATTTAACACCTACAAATCTTACTGCAGTCTCTCGTATCAGACAAACAAATACAGAAACGTGTCATTTGGATTCACATTAAACATCCAAAAACTATTGTCAAGCTAATCTAGGCATTTCTAAGTTAAACTGGTCATCTTCCAGAGACAGTAGAGACACAGATTGTGCACATCTTGCCTGCCTTGTGCATTTTAGACATTTTAGGACATTTTTAGAAGACATCCTCTCCTTCTAGACACAATCAGTTGTCTGAAGGTTTCTATCTAACAGCAGCCTAAATTCATCATGTTAGATTTAGATGAATAACTATTAAACACTTATATGTGATGAGCTATAAGTCACATGTTAACCTCACAGTATTTTTTTTAAGTTTCTGTTTTTTTTGGGTGACTGAATGCAGCATTAAAATTGTTCCACATTATAGCCTAGAGGTGAATTGCTATGTTATACAAATACAAATGGAAAAACTAGGAGGGAAAAAAACCATCAGGTCATGCAATAATAGGACCCAGATAGAAAAATTCAGGCCTCTGATGCAGGATTTTATTCTTTGAGCTAAAAGAGTAACTGTTAGTGGTACCATCTTTGACCCTCTCTAGAAGGTGATGGGACCTTTGCAGCAGGCTTCTCAGGCTTTGCTGGAATAGGGTGTCGTGAGTTCCACAAAGGCTTTGGAAAGGTGTACACTGGGGCTACAGCTCCTACACCTATTTTATTCCCAACTCAATTCCCCTCTCCCTTCCCCTCAATGTACTAATATTTCAGTCATGTATCTTCCCAGTTTTGGCTTTTCATCTTACTTCTTATTAACCAGTCCCAGATTCTAGCTTTCAGACCTCTCTTTAGATCATGTCTGGGAACAAGACATCCAGGCTTAATGCCCTTCACTAAGAAGGACCTGTCTCATGTATTTTGACTGTTTCCCCAGTATTTCCCAATTTGTAAGCACTTGGAAGTCTTCCTGAACCCAGTCCTTCACCTCAATCTTCTTACTGTGTTCTGACATCACTAAGTTATTCTTTTCCAGTCTAAATTGTCCTTCCCATGCTAAATGCTTTCTTTTGCCAGCTCCTGTTCTAGTCACTTTTGCTTTGCTTCTGCAACCTTGCTCCTTGGTGACTGTCCTGCCTCTTCTCTGTCCCTGTTCTCTGCTACCTGTCTGGGAGCTGGATCCAGTCTCCTTGCTCAAACATTGTCTGTTCTTCCTGCATCCTCAAGCTGCCCTTCCCTGTATCTACTGAAGCCTACTCCTCTCCAAAAAAAAGCACCAGAACTTTTTCATATTGCAAGATGATCTCCCAATCCCCAGAAGTGTTCAAGGCCAGGTTGGATGGGGCCCTGAGCAATCTGAACTAATGAGTGGCATTGCTGCCCCTGGCAGGGGGGTTGGAACTAAATGATATTTAAGGTCCCTTTCAACACAAAACATTCTATGATTCTTGAAAATGGCTCAGTGATTTGAGCTGCCTTATTTTGATTGCAGTCTCCTCCACTCTCACACTCCCTCTGCCCCCCACAACTAATTCCTCTACCACAGGAAAATTTAGCCCAAATAAAATTTGGAAAATTTTAAGCAATGGAAATTGTGATTTTAAGGGTACTGACAAGCAGCCTTAAAAACAAGTGATATCAGTTTTTACCTTTGGTAGCTTTGGCATTTATCTGCATCTTCATTCAGACAGGCTAGCAGCCTATCCCTTGCGTTCAGTGCTACCACTAAGAATCCCTGGGATGCGAGCCTGCTCAGAGAAGTGCTGAAATTCTGACACGATGGAATTGGCAGCCTCATAACATCAGTCCCAAGAATCCAGTAAGGAACTGCAGGCTTAGAGGGTCTCTGTCAGCACCTATCTGCAGGCACCTGAGTAAGAGCTCTGACATCCCTGCAGTGCAGTACGAGATACCGAGTGTACGCCTCCGGCTGGCACTGCTTATCTTTAGGACTCACATTGCCTTTCTCAGGTGCTTGTTTGTCAGACATACAGCTCTGTTTCTTGCAATTCATTCCCTCCTGACAGAGGTTAAATGCTCCATTATATACATCATTCTACATTATATACATCATGTGTAGTGGCATGCATCTTTGTGGAGAGTTGATGCTGTGCTGATAGCTTGGAGAGACAAGGGAAATTGAAAAACAACCACTCTGCCTCCATCGCTATCTCTGTAGCCAGGAAAGCAATATATCTGAAGAAACAGTTAATTGAATGGAACATTGTGAGAGAGGAGATGACATTGCTAGGGACTGTATTACCAGAGGGGTCATATCAGGAC
The DNA here is from genome assembly GCA_013400575.1 of Peucedramus taeniatus. Lineage (NCBI taxonomy): Eukaryota > Metazoa > Chordata > Aves > Passeriformes > Fringillidae > Peucedramus > Peucedramus taeniatus. The sequence continues at coordinate 226,384 of WBNO01032943.1, forward strand.
ATTCCAATGATTATCTTAATTTCTTCATCTCTTCTGTCAATAGCTGTTGACTTCATTTCATTTGGCTGCCTCTCACTTATTTCCAGAGGCAAGAGGGCAAATTCTACCAGTGCCACACTGCAGCACTGTGTGCTCCAACTGCAGCAAACACTGTGACATTATGCTGCATTATGCTGAGCCAGCCAGACACTTCTGCTGAGCCCTGGCATCAATGATGTATCAGTGTTTCACTGACTCCTATTCTATTAAAAGAGGTTAACAAGATTGGTGTTCAGCACTGATGTCTCTGTTTCTTATCTGCATGGAATTTAAATTGCCCATAACTCAATAGCAAGTGATACTCCTATTTTTTGAAAAGATCCCTGTAACTGGTGGCTGATTCCATTACACATTCTTAGTCCCTTAATGTGCTGCTTTCCCATGTGGATACATTATCCTTTACCATTTGCCAGCCTGGGCCTGGGAGTGGAGTGCAGAGGGGGAGGGAAACGAGGAAGCCCAAGCTGCTGTGTGCAGTCACACTTTGCCACATGGATGTGTGGGGCTCTCACGCAGCCGCACGTGTGCCACGAACACAACACACTGCTCATCCCCCAGCAGATTCCAATGATTGCCCCACCACAAAGTTTGTAACAGCACCATTTCTGGGATAAACCTAAGAAAGTTGGAGAGTTACAGTCTCATTGACAGAGTGAAACATAGAGCTGTGCCCCTTCAAGTGAGGCCATTCACACCTGAATTACCAGGAGCTGGTTCCCAATAGCAAAAAGAGGGTGAAAAGATATCCTTTCTTGGAATTGTATCCCTCCTTTTTACAAAGTTTTTCTTCCAGTGTTTCAGTTAAATAGAGGAAAGGGAAGAATAATTGTCTCCATAAAATGAAAGAATGATGTTTAATACTACTACAACCTAGTCAAAATCCAGTGAAATGAGGAGAAGTGGGATGGATATGTCCATGAAAGAAGATTCCATCTTTAGACCTCCAACATACACCTCTATAGGAATCACCTGCCACTGTGGTTTAAGTGGAATTACTCTTTTTGTTTATATACTGCACTTTTGTATATAAGTAGGATGGAAAAAATATACACCAGCAATAGGACAAGCACCACCTTTATTAGCCAAGCAGTCATTTTATAGCCATTGCTAACATTAGTAATGTGAATAAACTGGTCTACTTAGTACTGTTCCTTTTTTTTTTCTTAATTAAAAAAAAAAAAGTTAATTTGTATTTATTTTATTTCTTGGAATGTAGTTTGGATCTCATATTTACTGCCAAAAAGAAATCATTTTTGTGGAAATGCTGAATGAAGCCCACTTTCAGGTGCATTAGGTCTATTGAAAATACTATATCAAATCCAAATAGTGGTAAGAATAAAGGTTGGTGAACACATCTGTGGTGGTCATTTTGCTTTGCAAATTGATATTTTATTTTCAAACTATAGCAGAAAGAATGCCCTTTGTGTCATATCACAACTGAAAACTGCTTGAGGCCTCATAAGACACCTTTGCAAAGCTTTCAGTAAATTGTTATTGCACACAGTGAACATCTATCAAAGTTGTTCACAAATTTCCTGTGCAAACTTTGCTTTTAGTGAAAAAAAAGAGGTCAATTTGTGAGCTAACAGACCAAACATGTAAATAAATGACATATGCATATACAGTCAATACCTATATGCAAATATCAGGCATACACTAATTTCAAAATCCAGTCCTAAAGTGTTGCTAAAAGTGGAAGCATCAAGATGAAGCTAGGCTATAAAACAATCAAGATCAAATTTTGTCTGTTAATCAGTTTTCTCAGTTCTGTCTCAGTAAGCAGAAGAACAGTTCCACATGTTTGACCTTGCTTCTGTCACTAAAACAAATTCCTGACAAGATCAAGCCAATTCTCTCCCTATATCAACTCATGCAATAATTTTCATGCAATGTCCCTGCTTTACTAATAAGAGAGAGGTATCTCTGCCTTAAGGGTGGTGAATATGAAGCCAACTGAGTGTTCTCTGTCCAGATATTCCCATGTCCCAGTGTGATTAGCACTGTCTTGTCAAATTTAGCTCTAAGCCATTTGTGAACACCTTCTTTGTTTATAGTAGCACACTGAAATCTGCACAGATCTCTGTGTTTGCTTTTCTGTATATCCTATTAACAGTGCACTACATTTCAAGACGTCACACTGCAGAAAGCCCCAAGAGCATTTTTAATCAATTTAAACCAAATTTTTAAAAAGTTGCTTTCATTCTGGAAAAATACTACTTGGTATAATTCTGATAAAACAAAATCAGGGTTTAGTTCCCCTGAGCACAAGAATCCCTGTACAAGAATTTTTGTAGTGCATTTGAAATTCTTCAATTGCAATTTTGTACAAAAATCCCTATAAAATCAACTTATGGCTAAGCAGGATTGAACCCCATAAATTACTGGCTATGATCTGCTTGGAAAGTGGAATAAGGAAATTTTTTAAATCTATGACCTTGAGAGAAATTTTCAAAAATCACAGGTATTTTTATTATTGCACAAGAGTAAATAAAACCATAAATCACAATTTTTAAGTTTTCATTCCAGTATAATAAAGCACAGTGTATTAGATCCTGATTCCCAGCCTTCCTTTCCTAGAGGCAGTCTAGTTATGTATGTACAATGAAGAACAACCTTCAACTCAGGACTTGCACTTTTTTAAAAAAGAAGAAATACAAAAAAGCAGGAACTAAGGCATAGAATGGGGAATATTGCTTTAGTTAGATAAGTCAAGAATGCATGAGGGAACTGCCTCTATTGGACTTCATGTTGAATTTAGAGCTATGTATTCCACTACTGTATTAAAAGAACCAGTTTAAAATGTATTCCATCACTCCCACTAGACCAACTGTGTGTTCAGCAGTGGTATGTAGCTCCTACCTGAAGAGATTTTAGCATGATGAAACCAATGCACTGTTACCGTGCACAAATTACAGAAGACACAAACAGGACAAAGCATCTTCTATCCCTGATTTACCAGTTTCCAGCCTATATTTCAAGGTCAATGGGAAGACAGCAAAATGTTAAGGTTTTTTTTTTGGTTGGTTTTTTTTTTTTTTTATGATGTCAATGATAACAAGTTATTATTGCAATGACAGACTTCTGTATTTCTCTCAACAAACAGGACTGCATTACTGAACTATGAAGCCAAGAAGACTCATACAGTGTGAAAATACGCAGGGGAACAACAGCTGTTAGTCATTATTTTCTCCTTATCCTTTCAACACCTCTCTTTCAATTTGCTCTCTAATGGGTAAATCACACTTTCTCCCTAGGACATTTTCTCATTTCAGGCAGGTACTAAAAAGAATCCTAATACAATTAAGAGTCATTGGTCAAAGACACCCCATCTTTTGTTGCTTTCACTGTAGACATTAAAACTAATTCTTATGCTTTACCAAACAGATAAAGCTCATGTTGTGTTCTCCTAGCCCTTTGTCACATGTGATAGAGGATGTTTCTGCTTTTCTTCTTTAGACAATGAACCTTGCCTCTTTTTTTCCCCTTACATAGCCTGTGCTAAACTTCTAAAAGGAGAAATGTGAAATACAAAAATTACTGTTTTCACTTCATTTAGGTCAAAGAAGAATCTACCACCAGACAGCTTTTAAATATTTCTTTTATGCTTTATCTCACCTGACAAGCTTCACGGCAGCTATTTGGAAAATGAGGAAAAGTAGAAACAGTTTTGCTTATGATCACATTCAGTTTATTGCACAAGTCACTATACTTTGCTCTATTCTTTATTTCTTAGCTGTGAGATGAATATGCATTGTTGTTTGAGCCTTTTGTTCACTGATTTTAATTAATTTGGTTCTAGGCCACAGTGAAAATGAGGCAGGGAAAACCACAAAGAGCTACAAACATCATGTCCTACTAAAGTAGACGTTTCACTGGAAAATGCATTTTCCTTTATTAACTCAAAGTCATAATTATCAATTTTTTCAAGTGGCCAAATGGCACAAATCTCCAAAATGACAGAGTATGTCCACTGGTGAAGTTGGAATGTGCCACAGCACACACAAGCTTGAATGTGTGCACTCTTCCAACTATTTCTTGTTCAGCATAAGTGGTTGCTTTCCTTCAGAAAGGCAAGTCAGTCTACATCTGGTTTTAACTTTAGGATGTGAAAGATTAACCTGATTACATTTCCCACACAGCTTCTAATGTGTAACATTTTTTACAAGTGATACTGCTGGTACTATTTAGTGAAGTGGATTGTGCTGAAGATGATATGGAGAAGGCACAAGCCTGTAGCTGCTCTTTTTAGAGAAGCAGCTACTCTTGGGCAATGCTAAGGTAGACACACTCCTTATGCCTCAGACAAACTCAAGAAGGCAAAATATTGTTCCAAAGTGTGCCTCAGTAATGTGGGTCTTTAATGGGACAATAAATTACCTGGGGTTTAAGCCCTCTTTCGGCATCTAGGACAGCTCCATCCCACCAAACCTCCTAGTCCTTAAAGCTGATATTATTACTGTTTACCAGCTCTTATATAACTTGTTCCTGCCCCTCTCACATGCAACACTGCTTGCAACCTCAGAAAGAAAAGGGGAAACAAGAATAATATATGAAAATAGAAACAAAAGTAAGCTCCCTTGGTATCGGGGAACATGAAAACAGCAGGAGCTCCGTGTAAAACCCTGCACGTGTAGTGACAACATCCAGTGCTGGCAGCGGAATGAAGAATTGGGACCACAAGAAAAAAAAACAATTAAGGCAGGCACGTTTCGTCGGTAAAAATATCCTGTTTAAAAAGGTATGTGTGTGTGTGTGCGCATATATATAGATATAAATATGTAAAAGAGCCACCACCGTTGTCTAAGGCGGAACACGTCAGGGAGCGCACTGGGGCTGACGCGTAAGGACCCCTCCAAAGGGCGTCATGTTCTCCGCCACCCCGGGATGAGGCCCCTTTGTCCGTGCCTGCTCCCGCGGGGAGCTGCCATCGGCGGGCGGGTCGCGGTGCCCACACGCCGTGACTCGCCGCTCCGGGGCAGAAACAAACACGGCTGGAACAACAAAAGGCCGCGGTCGCGGCGGCCGGACCCCGCCGCCGGCCGGGGCGCAGAGTGGCCGGGCACATCCCCGGTGCC
>WBNO01032943.1:231846-287921 GCA_013400575.1 Peucedramus taeniatus
CCGCGGTGAGTGGGGAGCGGCGTGGCGGAGCATCTGCAGCCGGCATCGCCGCACACCCGGCGGGAGAGTCCCGGCGGGCGGGGCGGGGATGCTCGGGGAGGGCCCTGTGCCGTGCCGGCGGGCTGACCTCTGCTCTCTCCTCCGCAGCCTCACAGCCCCGGCGGGCTGGCGGAAGCCTCCCGAAAGCTGGCGCAGTACACGCACCCCGTCAGGTAAGTAGCAGTCCCCGGCCGCCGCCGGTTCCCGCGGGGGAGCTCGGGGCACCAGGGGCCCGTGGCGCTGCGCGGCCAGGAGGGAGTCCCTCGATCTCCAGTGTAGTGTCACTGTAGCATTAGCTAGCCAGTAGCATTAGCTCTCCCGCCCCTTTTGTTTCCACCCGTATATCTATGTAGATATTAAAATGCCTTTGGAGCGAATGTGCTTTATAGCTGACAGATCCTTGGGCAAATGATTGCCAGGACTTGTGTATTTAACATATTTGAGTTGATGATGTGTCTCTGTGGTGTGAGGCTTAAGACCTATTACACAGTTATGTGGGTGTTTTTTGGTGGTGGTGGAGTTGGCTGAAGCACCTTGTTACTCATTCCCGTGCCCACGATTAAAGAAGGCACGGGGGCGTAGCTCCTAGGCTGTGCTGCTGTGCAAACATCCAGCGCCCTCCCACAGCGAAGAAGCAGGTGGAGGCGTGGGAGAGAGTGGCAGGAAGAGAAGGTATGCACCGGCTAAGCCACCATTGCCGAGGAACGTACTTGTGTAACTGCTGCTTTAATGATAAAGGCAATTATAGTATCTGTACTGTCAGTTCTGATAAGGAAATAAAATAACAGTTGAATTTGTAGGAAAGCCTGTATTCAGAAATGCTGCTCGGTGTTGCAAGATGCTTAAAATAATTGCACAGGTAGTTTTTTCTGACAAGATGTGGCTTTGTTTCAAATCTAGGCTCTGATCCTTCAGTTAGTGATGCACTAACTAAGCAACTGTACAGGCAGACTTCACTGTGACTGCTCCAATGCTTAGGTTCGAGTGAATGCTGTTGCAGGGAACATTGGGAATAGAGACCTGTTACAAAGCCGATGTCAGTGACTTTGTGCTGTCAAGGGAGCAGTGTTCTGTTCAACAGTAGCCTAAAGTATTTCTTGTAATTGCTAGAAAACCGTCTAGTTCTGTTTCTTAATGCATTTCTACTTAAATAATCTGAAGTCAGCATTTCATTATGTTGCAGTGTGCTGGTCTCTTGGCTCTTGGGACTTCCATGGTCTATTCCTTCTAGCTATTTCCAAACTGTAAGCAAAAGAGATCAGTAGTTGAAAAGGAACAGGAGCTTGGAGTATATATTCATTGCAATATATTATCATTAGCTGATAGCCCATACTAACTGTGATCTTATCAGCATATTTTGTTAATTTCTGGATACAACACAACTGCTTTAAAATCTACATCCATGGGACATCTTTCTCATGGAGTCTGTTGATTGTTTTTGGAAAGACAGATGAAATATCAAGGTCTGATCACCCCTAGACCTTTATCATTCCTTTGAATTTTACAATGGTGTGAAACATGTATTAACAACTACCAGACTGGGGACCTTCAGTAAGAAAATGACTAATTTGATTCAAATATATTTTTGATCCTGTTTGATGCCCATTTTATTCCCTGAGAATAGTTCCAGTAGGGGCAGTACTACTTGGATTAGATCCCCAGGTTGGTACTGTTAATGAGGTACTGGAGTGGGAAGTTTTAGATACAGAGTCTTGGGCTTTTGTAGTTTTGCTGCAAAACTATCACCCTAAATCATCTTTATCTCTTCAGATGAAAATAAGAATCCAGAGAATTTTTTTTTCTTAACTGAATGTAGAAAGCAACTCAGCAATTGAGTATGTAAGGAAAAGCTCCGTAGGATGCTTGTTTTAATAGAATTTCACTTTGGTTTTTTGCATGTCACTCCACATAAAATACGTAATAACAATAAGCAAATCTTTTGTATACTTGTTTCAGACTATTTTGGCCCAAATCAAGGTGCTATGATTACTTGTATCAGGAAGCTGAAGCACTTCTGAAAAACTTCCCAGTTCAGGCTACAATTTCCTTTTATGAAGACTCAGATAGTGAAGATGAAGATCAACTGGAACAAGATTCAAGAACAGAATCAGGTTGCTGACTGCAAGGAAAATTAATGCTACTTCCAAGACTTAATTTAAACAATATAAATATGTATTATAGTATTTTTAAAGATAATTTATTTCTATGTAAGTTATTCTTAATAAAACTGAGATGTCTTGTAATTTTATCCTTTTTCCTTTGTTCTTTTCCTGTCCTGGTTTAAGTGGGGAAGGTATTGATTAGTGTTTTTATATGACGTCCTCTAGTTTTGTAGATCATAGGCTGAACACCTATTTTTGAAGCAGAGAACAGATGCCTTACATTGAAAGGCTCTATGGTTATGTGACTTTCTCAAAGTCTGAGGACACAAGGAAAGCTTGTCATTGTGATTTAGCAGGCTCCATATGGAAGTGTATCAAGGAATTAGTATTCCAGTTGTGTTGTGCCTGCTGTTACAACAGTGCTTCAAACATGGAGAAGAGAAACAATATAGCTGTTTTTGAAAGGGAAAAAGAGTCCAAATTCTAATCTAGTTCTTGTGTAGAAGAGTTTGCCTTACATCATTCTTGTTCTCATGTATATGTGTCTTGTTATACATAAAAGTGATAGTTTCATACTACATTTGTTTGTAAAGTGGGCACCAAGAAACGAGAAAAAGGTCTGAGTTGTTATAATAGTGAGCTTGGTTTTAATAATTGAAACAAAGTTGGGTACCAATCATCGTGAAGGCCAAAGCCCCTAAAAGAACAACAAAACAAATCCAAAGCCTTAAATTAAAGGCCAGTGCCTGTGTCAGGTAGCGCCTGTGGACTCACCTGGACCTGCCCCTGCCTTGTGTGAGCTGCTGCCGGCCGCGGTGGCTCAGTGTGCCAGCACCAGCCCGGAAGTGCTTGCCCCGTCCCCTGTGCTCCCAGGGCCCTGCAGCAGGACGGAAGCGGGCCCTCAGCCAGAGCCTTCTCACACTCACCCTTCAGAGCGCGGGGTGCACCAGCTGCGTCTGCCACAGCCTTCCAGCCTGAGTACCTGGCGCTGGGACACCTGGACGGAAAACCACTCTTAGGGCAGGGACAGGCACACCCCTCGTCCCCAGGGGAGACAAGCCGGCGGGCGGGGTAGGCGCTCCTCCCTGCCCACAGCGATGTCCGGTCCCGGGCGGTCTCCCCCGCACCACTCCCGAGCCGAAGCTGCCGGCCCCGCTCCCGGCCGGGCCGCGGCCNNGGTTCCCGGGTGCAGCTGGGGCAGGGCCGCCGCCGGCCGCCCCCCTCCAGCGGCCGTCGAGGGGCTTCGGCAGGGTCTCGGGCGAGGGGCCGGCTCGGCTGCGCCGCTGGAAAGCACTTGGTACTTCTCGTTTGAGAGGGCGGCGGTGATAACGCTGCGGCACTTCCTGCCCCGGCTGTTCCTGCTGTGCAGAGATGGAGGCTTTCACCTTGGAATTACTGCGTGCATCTTGCGCTTTATGTGTTGGATCTTCATCTTTGGAGGGGTTTTGAGAACACTTTTTGTCTAGAGAGACCTTTCTTGGAAAGCGGACTTGGACTAAAGTGGCATTAGGAAATGTGGGTTTATGTACGCTGTAGTTTTTTTGCTTCTGTTTTTCCTGTGGTTTTGTAAGACCGCAGTTCTTTAACCCTGTTTCCTGCTGTTAAAGCTTGGATCAAAAGGGTTCCCAGACTGTGGTGCTGTTGAAAAGGCAGGTGTTAGGTACCCTCAGGATCTTGTTCTGCCTTTCAGGACAGGTAGGCCATGGCAATACTTCTCTGGAAAGCTACTAGACTTTTTCTCTGGATGAGGCTTCCAACTGCTGTAGGGCTTGTGGAAAGTCTTAATGAATGCTGTGAAGGTGAAACTTGTCTTACCTGACAGTGATTTTTAAATCTCCTTTTTTTATTGCTTGTAGTTTTCCAGACCATATCTTACATGTTTTACCACCACAGGCAGACTCGATATCTTCAGTTTGCTTTGGGAAGAGTCATCTGAATATTTGTTGTTGTTCAGTAATTTCTGGGTCACTACCCAGAACACTTCCTTAAGCACCCTTACTACTGAGTAGGGCTCTCAAATGTCAGTGAATAATATGAGTTGGGTTATTTCTCTTTTGTTTTGGTCTGAGCCCTCCTATGGAGCTTAGAAGAGTGAATTCTTAGAATGGCTTTTTCTTCCTTTAGAGGTTGAAGTTGTTTGAATATTTGTTATTTTGCAGGTACCCTTAAAACCAGGAAGGAGTCTTATGGATTGGATTCGGCTAACTAAAAGTGGGAAGGACTTGGCTGGTTTGAAAGGGAGGCTGATTGAAGTTACTGAAGATGAGCTTTCTAAACACAACAAAAAGGAGGACTGCTGGATATGTATAAGAGGTTGGTTGCTGTGATGTTTCTTCTGCATTTTTTGCCTGCCTTCTCTTTTCTGTACTTAAAGAAGAAGCAACAAAACTCAAAAAAGAACAAATCCACACTCCAAGAGAAACTATGCACCTGCTGTGCTTACGCCAGGTGTAATCTTGACATACTTTGGAATAACTTCAAATAAAAGATTTTGTGTTTCAAAGATTTTCTTTTCTTTCAAGCCTTTCAAAATCTTCCAAATGGGCATATTTTATACCTATTTTATACCTATTTTATTTTATAGCTGCCTATGGAAATAATTAAACACAAGATTTTAGGTAATGTGTCAAATAAAAAGGACTTAGCAAGAAAATAGGGATTTGAAAATGCTGACAGGTACACTCATCAGTCTTGGACAGTTTATTATTTTGAGCAGTTGACTATTTTTAAGGATTGCTTTAGAGCATCCAGAGACATAAATATTAAAAATACTACTTAAACCTGGAGAATGGTCTTTAGGAAATAATTGTGAAAGCACACATACTACATAAAACTTAGTAATGGAAATGATAGTTGCCACACAGAGTTGCCATACAGTTGCCACTGTAATCTCTGTCTGCAATGACAAATACCTGTGGTAACTATGGAGTTCTATTTCTGTTACTATTTCAATGAAATTTTAGCTCAGAAGTTAAATCATATGTTATATATTTAGGAGTGTGTGAAGGTGGTCTGGAGCAATAGCTGTGGCTAGAAGAGTATTTTCAGAGTTGCAAATGAAGTTCCTAATTGTCCTACAGAAGGGAGTAAAACATTTGCTCTGCAATTTGATAATTTAGAGGCTAAAATACACTAATATCACTGTAAATTTGCTAGGAGATAACACCAATTTCTATGAAGATAGAACCACTCTTTCTACAAAAATGTTCCATTAACTACTCTGGTCTTCTTAATCTGTTAGTGATCTGGTAAGGAACAGCATTGATATTTAATAAAATGTCATGTCTGAACTTCAGCAAAAGAAAGTTACGAATTTCTGTGTGAGGGTGATTGTATTATTGTTGGGTGTTAAAGGGGACAAGAGTGAAATTAAAGGTAAAATATTATTCAATACTGGTCTTGGAGCAAAATATTAGGATTGGTAATTCCCTGTGCTGCAGTTGCATGTGCTAGTAAAACTATACCAGGAGGAGAGCTGAAGAAACTTTGTTTGCTATGTTCACTCTAAAAAAGGAACATCTACTGCAGACAGAATTACTGCCTAAAAATGCTTCTGTTTTCTTTTTAATCCCATCTTACCTTTACTGCATTTCTGAGGCTGGTTTTTACAAGAACCCCATCAAGTTGCTTCTGTATCTTTCCTTAAATTTTTCCAGGTCTGTGTTTTCTGTGTTCTCAGATGACTAGTGAAAAAAACATCATAACTGAAAATCACTGTAACCGTCATATGTGGACAGGTAGTAAAAGAATATAATTATGGAAAAGCTAAATTAGATCTCTGCATGGATAGTTAGACTGTGTCTCTAAAAGAAAGAGGAAACCCATGAGAGCAATGTGAAGTAAAAGAAGAACAGAAACTAACTTGGTTCAAAACCCCAATGTGATCAAAGCAAGCTGTCATATAGGGCACAAATCTGTACATAAAGGGGAGTTCAGGGAAGTTAAAAAGCACATGAAGGGTGTATAAATGATATTTCTTTTGCTCCAACAAGTTTGACAGTAAGTTTGGGTAATATTCAGGAGGCCATGGCTATGCAGATATATACATATATATATATAATTTTAACTTACTCTGTGCAGTAATCCCTGCTGCACACAAGATGGCACAGTGAATACAGCCATCAGAAGAGCAGGTTGGTAAAATGTGCAAAGATCCGTCCTTTGTTATTGACTGGGACTTTGTTGTTGGCTGGGATGATTGTTCTTGCCAGCTAGGATTGCTCCAAGTATGTCTGCCACAGGCTCAGTGCTGAATGCCTTTCTCCTGAAGTAATTCATGTACACTTCCTAATGTCTTCAAAGCTTTTTCTGCAAGCGCTGCCACAGTTCCGTTTTTGGTAGCTTCCTGTTTTGATAATGTTAAATATCTTCAAATATTCAGGTAGGGATGCAATAATCATGTTAACAGCAATGTGTCTGTAGTTAAATCTGTTTATAGCTGCATTCTTCAGGCACCAATAACCCAGTTGCTTAGCAACAATAATTAGCCTTTATAATTTCAGACCTGTGAAGAAACATTGTTTTATGTCGCTGGAAGTGTAGAAACAATGCTGAGCCCTTTTACTGGGACAGATACAACCAGAGTTGTAAGCCTTTTATGAGCACAAGCTGCGTTAGCTTTCTTATATTGCTGAATCTGAAGAATGGAAGTTTTGTTGCTGATGGTGACAGTATTTCTTTGTGTGAGACAATTCATTCCTGTAGGCATTTCATTCCATGATGGTGATGGGTGGTATGGAAAGAACTATGACAGCAGTTCAGGGATAACTTAATAGGAAGGGAAACTGAAAACAATTCTGTGCACTAGCTGGTTCAATTTTGTCTATTTTTAAACCTGCCTTTTACCCTCTAGCTAGGGTACATCATGTTCAATTTCTAGGTAGAAGCCTTAACCCAAGGCAAGTGGTGTGGCATTGTAGGGGTAGCATTGTAGGGTTGGCATCTCCATGTAATAAGATACCTTTTGTGCTCTATACAGTTGTGTCACTTATGTTTCTGTTTTTGTGAAGTCATACTGTCTGTTCAAATTATGCTTACTGTTTGCTAGTGCACTCTTTAATTTGTGCTAACCTTTCCATTATTTTTGGAGACAGTAGTGGTTGTAGAAATGCTGCTCATATGCTTTTTTAATTCTGTTTTCTTCAGGATTTGTATATAATGTCACACCGTACATGGAATACCATCCAGGTGGTGAGGATGAACTAATGAAAGCAGCAGGAACTGATGGTACAGATCTCTTTGATCAGGTGAGAACAACTGGCAGCAAACGACACTTGCTCACCATATTTTGTAAAATGCATGTCTTGCGATTATTTTTAGGGCATTTCAGTGGAAATGACAATTTAACTTTTTCAGTCCTAAGGAAAGGCAGCAGGTCACTGCTCAGAATGACACATGTGCTGGAGGAGACATGTAGTTTAAACTTTGTATCAAAAGACAGTAATGAAAATGTCACTTTATTTTGTTAGACTTACACTTCAATTAGACTTTTTTTTAGCAGAAATAGCAATAAAGCTAGCAACAATCTGAGATACCACCATCTTAATAAATTGCTGCAATGACTACTGTTGTTAGAGAGACCTATTTCGAAGAGCTTTCACTTTATGAAAAAAGCTTGTAGAATTCTTTCTCTATTTACTTGGCAGCTGCATTATCAGAAAAAATGCTGGAGCTTCTATTAACTTTAACTGGTGAACAATTCACAAGATGACAGTTGGTCTCTTATTTGTTTACTATTTCTTTAAATGCTGTGAAAATACTGAGAAAATAAAGGCTCTGCATCATGGATGTGCTTTCTGCAAGGAATCACAAACTTGGTGCTGTAAAATGTGATTCCCTGAGTTGATATTTTTTAGAAACGGACATTCTGTGGGTCTCCATTACTCACTAGGTTTATTTGGGAAACTGGGAAAGAGCAGAAAAGAAATCTCTGTTTCTGAATGGAAATATGTTACCTCTTTGCATGTCATGCATCAGAGTATGTTATGCCTTCATTTGCAAAATGTTATTAACATTGTAAATAAAGATGGATAGTGTTTTAGCTTTGTTGAGTTTATCCTTGGTTAATCCTTTCACAAATGAAGTGTTGGTTTAGGGCATAATTCTTCGATTTTGAGAAATCTGTAGTATCAAGTATCCAGTATCAAGTTGTGGTATGGAATTATGTTGCTGGGTCATTATATGATATCCATGAAAACGGAAGTCTTGACATCAGGAGTATTTGGGGAAGCCCCTGTACTTAAGTTCAGATATGCTTGCAACTTTTTAATTTTTTTGTCATGGGAATGGAAGCAGGTTTAGATCCTGAAAATATCCTTTTCACTTTTATTGTTTCTGGATTATGACTTTCCTGTTACTGGAGATGTTTGTTTTCCCCTCTGCTTTAGCATTCTGTGTCTGTCAGATAGCAGTCTTTTTTTTAAGAGCTTGGTAGATTGCTAGTGTTCTCCAAATTTCTGGAAAAATTAACTGTCATTCATAATCCTTCATTTCTTTCTGTTACTTGTATATGAGGAAACTCATATGTATATGAGGAACAGCTTGTTGACCTCCAAGATCGACTCATCTCCTTAGCTAGTCCAGTTTAAAAGTTTTTATTTTTAAATCTAGATACCATTCAAATTTGTCATGCAACACTTTGTTTCCTTTTCTCTTCTTGTGATGTTATCCTGGATGCCCTATCAGAATTCGCTTTTCTGCCATCCATTTCCTCTACAAGTTCTCCAGTTCTGGTCTGTAAAGCTACTGCTTTTTCTTCACTTTATTTTACTTTCTAAAATAGGGAATTTCCAAATGATTCAGTGATAGTAAGACAGAAGCAAAAAGAAATACACCAGCTTGGTAGGAGGTGTTTGTTTGTCTTAAATATTACATTTTATGTTTTGTTTCCTTCATCCCTTTTCCCTTCACTTGTCTAAACAAGACTAATAAACATTGTGGTAATGACAAGGTCTTTGTTCTGTTAGTTGTGTAGCATGCATCATAAAAATGCTGTTCTGAAATATATTCTGTAGCTCAAGGTTATGGTGTTCAGATATTGCAAAGCATAAATGAGTAAATTAAACTACTGTTAATTTTTTCCTAATCCTATTGTTTCACCTAATGCCATGATATCTGTTATAGAAGTAAAAATAATTACTGAATGATGAAATAGTGACTTATAATGTGTTTAAAAAATAATCTGTTAAATTAATTATATTAGTCAATGTACAAAAATGAACTTTTCTATTTCAGTGTATAGAACAACATAGTAAGAATTCCAAATTTTAATAAAAAAATATTTTGTTAATGTAGGTTCATCGTTGGGTCAACTACGAATCAATGCTGAAGGAATGTCTTGTTGGGAGAATGGCTGTCAAGCCTGTTGCTGCTCCAAAAGGTGAGTTGTTTTAAGAACGAAATACTGTCTATTATACTTAATTTCAAAGTTACCTGGAAATTATGTGAAATCCTAAATCACCTCATATTTATGGGGAGAATCTCTATTCTTGCATAAAGACTTTTGCATATTTTAATTTTTTTACACCAGATACCTGAAGATGAAATTGTTGTATAGTTGAAGACTTTTAGTAATGTTTCTTCTTTAGTTTTTAGTCATTAGAAAACAGCTGTGCATGTGTGTTATATGTTTTTGTATATAGAAAAGACCTTTTACTGTCCTGCCCATCCCTCTTTGTCTTCTGATCCCAGAGGGCAAACTGTCATTGGCAGCTATCATATTGAAATAAAAGTCAGTATTTTCAATCTGGTGATTTCAGCACCTCACATACATCTGGCAAGTTGCATGTGTATTGAGTTATTTGAGTGCATTTCAGGGGCAGTTACTCTTTTCAGAACACTTTATTGGTTCCTTTAGTTTGAATTTACCTTAAAAAATTTTTGCGGATACAACAGACTCCTCTGAGCCAGGAGAGCAAAAAATGTAGTATAGTCTTAGAATGCAGGTGGTGGTTTCCAAAAACTTTAATCTTCAGTCTGTTTTTCGGTTTGTAGGCCACAGCCAAAATTTCCTATACCTGGGAAGCAGACACCATTACTCAGGAGCAAAACTGCAGTGAAAACATGAAAAGATTAATGATTGCAACTATCTTTCTCCAATTCTGTGGCATAGTTTAGTTCATGATTTCAGCTGTCTTGTAGCTCTTCAACTCCTGAAGAAGTGCACTGCATGCTTGCTTAATGCTTAGATAATATTGTCTTAACAGTGGAGTTTGGTCTTTGTGTGAAGTGGAATAGTATTTTACATCTCCATGATGCTAGGTACCTAATTCCAGTGTGGAACTTTTAAGGTAAGTGCTGCAGAGTATGGAGAAACCTCAGGGCTATAACTGCCTCACTGAGTTGAGGCATTACAGAGACATTACAGCTACTTTGTCAAATGAGTTAGAAATTTTAAAGTATACATGCATTTTGTTGATTTTATTAATCTAACTTTTCTGCAACTGGAAGGAATTCTTGTAACAGCCTATTAGTAAAACATAAACACATCTTCACCCCTGCTGGCTCTGGCAGTCTATTTTCTGCTATTCCCTTTTTATGCTTTTTTTGTTAATAGGACTATCCGTTTTGCTGTAGTAAAATTTGCAGGATAAAGGTTGTCAACTGTATAAAGCCAGTTCTGTTGCCTGTGTCACTTTTAGCCATTTCAGACTTGAAAAAAATGTAATTTTGTTAATAAAGAATGAAAGTGATAACAGAACTACAGAGTCATTTAGGTTGGAAAAGACCTCCAAGATCGAGTCCATTTTTTGAACAGCCACCACTTGTCAGCTAGACCATGGCTAAGTGCTGTGTCCAGTTATTTCTTGAACACTTCCAGGGATGGTGACTCCACCACCTCCCTAAGCAGCCTGATAGAACCCTTGACAGCCCTTTCAGGGAAGTTCTTCCTGATCTCCACCCAGAACCTCCCCATGCACAGCCAAGAGGTTGACCCCCACCTGGCTACAACCTCCTTTCAGGGAGTTGTAGAGAGCAGTAAGGTCCCCCCTCATCTTCCTCTTCTCCAGGCTAAACAACCCCAGTTCCCTCAGCCACTTCTTGTAGCATTTACCCTCTAGACTGTTCACCAGCTTTCTGGCTCTTCTCTGGAACACTCCAGCACTGGACTTGCTGAAATCCTTCACTGTAAGATTCTCAAGGTTTACTTTGATTCCTGGGAGGTTATATATCCTCCTCCTTTGAATTATCAAAATGTGATTGACTTACTTCACTATTAGCCAGCAATATTTCTTGTCTTTTATCCTTCCAGAAGGCCATATTCTGCAAAGCTTGCATTTCAGAATAGAAGAATAAATTACTAAGTTAAGATACATGTTTTTGAATAGAGTATTAAAAGGGTCCTGTAAGTATAGAGGGAAAACAAGTCTTCAAATTATGGGTTACACTGCTTTCTTTTTGTGACAGAGAGTGAGTGTTCAGCAGTAGGACAAACATTGGTATTTTCTGTTTGGTGTAATCTCAGTACAGAGCAAGGAAGGCAGATGTAGGTTTGTTAGGGTATTGCTGGAAGATTTGTGGTTGTTTAATTTAGGGTTTTTTTCCTGTGGTCTAGTGGTTTCTTGGGAGATGGTACGATGGTTTGCTTACTGAACTGCTTAAAAAAGCTAAAGTTTGTCCTTGCACACTCTAGGTTGGGGATTTTTGAGAAAGAAGAGTCTTTTGAAAATGCTGGTAATAGTTAATGTTTTGTCAACTTGTATTTTGAGAATGCTGCTTCATGGTTTGGAAGTGACTAATAGGAAATTTTGAAGTGTCCCTTCTGTAGTGTTACAGTGGATCTTTGCACTGAGACCTGTAGTGTTTGTACTTGCTGAGAAAGCCAGTGCAATACCCAGGTATGTAAGAGATGATTTCAGAATCTCCCTCAGCAAACCTGTACAGTATGAAACTGCTTGATGTCCCTTCAGGGTGCTCAGCTGTAAACAGTAGCACAGTCTGAAATATTTTAATACTGCTGATGTTTCCTGAGACACTTGGTGTGTAGTAACATAGTCCCTATGTTACTTTAGTGATTACTTGGGAGTCAGAATGCATGCTGTATTATTGTTAATTCAGCAAGATTAGACTGAGAGCTGTGATGTCATCCAAGGAAGAGAGGTAGAGCTCTGCCTTCGATGTGTCTCACGTCATCCTTGAAATTGTAGTGCTGATTTCTGTGCAGTGTGTTAAAATGTAGTGAAATGAGAATAGGCTTCTAAATACAAAAAATTACCTTTAATTAGAAAGAAGTTTTTGTGAGCAACTTGCCCATCCTGGCAGAAACCATAAAATGGTGTGTAGCAGAATATGCAGACAAATGTTGCCTCAACCAAAAATTTATGGAGTATTTTCTTTTTGCCTCAGCAAAAATATATGGAGTATTTTCTTTTTAGCTTAAAATGGCACATGAAAGCCTCTGATGAAAGTTGTTCTTGAAGAGCTCTCAAGTAATTTTGGAATACCTTATGGTTGGTGCTTTGCTCTAGGAGCCTTTCTTCTCTCTAGCATTTTTTCTCTAACACTGACTGGTGTGATGCAGAGCACTGGGAAGGAACAGGGAAGAAACATTCCTGTTTTGGTTTTCATAAAAGGGAGCGGGAAGAACACATTTGTTTCTCCTACTTCCCAAACTTGGCTCCTGTAAGAGAGAATATAAACTGGGACTTTCATATAAAGACATTCTGAGATGTGCAATGTATAGAAGGGCAGAAAGGGGCCCAGGTGTATCCAGAGGTCTTGCTTCCTCACAGATTTACTGTGAACAGAAGGACATGTAGCTGAGAGGTGCAGTGCCCTTCCCATCAAGATGAGCACCTTATAAATGAATTGATGCTGTGTAATTCACCTGCTTTGTCTTTCTTTTTTTTTATTTTCTGCTAGAGTCGGTTGGTTTGGAAGAGGTGTAGTGGACTGTAGAATAAATGAAAAACTCAGATAATAACTTGAAAATAAAATCATTTGGCAGAGGGAGCTTATAGAAAAATTACCTTTTTCCTGTGTTCCTGCCAAGGATTGGGTTCAGATTTCTAAGTATAGGATTGGTCAGATTTGCAGTCCACTGTGTGATTTTGTGAGACAGGTGTCATTGGAAGTCTTAACAGATTCAGTGAACTTCTTAGCTATGAAGTTTATAATTGTACATGGTAATCTGTGATGGTTTTTTTTGAAGTGCCAGAGTTCCTGCATTTCCTATCCTTTAGAGCTGTGCAACTTTTGGTGCTTGTAGTGTATCAATTTTTAAATTAGACAAACTCTTTTGGAATGGTAATCAGTGCTGCATTTATTTGTTGCTTCTTGATGTCTGAAGCATCCTGTTTGTTCTGTTAAGACTTTTGGAAGGTTTATTTGGAGAGCCTTACTTTGGCTAATTTAGGTGGGGAAGTACTGTAGTTACTTCTTAACTGTTGTGCTTATTTTTTATTAATGCTTGCAGAGACTTCTTCTACTGTGTCTGAAGACAAGAAACAGCTTAATGGTAAGTTCTCACCTGGAGCAAAGGTGGGAGTGAATCTCAAATTTACGTGAATATCATTGAATAAGCAGTATTTATCCACACTTCTCTCTCTTTGCATTTGAATCCAGTAGTCAGGCTGTAGTGATCTGTGGAAATTTCAAAAGGCAAAATCCTGCCCAAGTATTGTGAATTATGTGTTTGAAAGTATTATAAGACTGCAGTAGAATAGTGTAGATAAGGGAGGTATGAGATGGACAAGCAAGGTCAGCTTGTCTGTGAAGAGCCAGGAAGATTTTCTGCCCAAGTCTTTTCTATCCAGTCAGTTCTTCCACTTGTTTTACTGGATTTTTTTTTTTTTTAATTTTTTTTTTTTTTTGCTTTTGAGGTTCAGAAATTTGCATTTCCTTCTGAGCTTCATGAAGTTTTTGTCAGCCCATTTCTCCCGACTTTCTGCATCCCTTAATAACCTTAACCTTCCATGTTTTGCCTGTTTGCATGATTTGTTATTGCTCTGACTGGGGGAGTGTGTGCCCTGTAGGTTGCTAGTGACTGTGTGAAACAGTATCAGCATTCCCTGTTCCTAGGGAATGCTAACAGTAACTAGCCTCCAGCTGGACTTTTGATGATCACAGCTTTTGTGACTGGCTGTTCTACTCACTTTCTGTCTGATGCAATCCACCGACCAAACCCAGCTCTTTCCAGTGTGGCTATGAAGATGGAGTGAGAACCTTTATCACTAGCCTTGCTGTCCCATAGGATTGTGCAAATTGTCCTGTGATGTGCAGGGTTGTAATTCTGCTGTTCTTCTGGTCACATTAAACTCTTCATTTCATGCCTGCCATCAGGCTTTGGCTTCACCCACAGCTTTTCTTTATTTGTGATCACCATGACTAATAGAGCACTTTGCTTAATTAGTTCACTGATCACCTGAATCATTGTCTTTTTATTGCAGCGTGAATCACTGTTTTCATGTAGCATCTTATGGTATTTCAAAATAATTCATAAATAACTTGGTTTGTCAGAATGTTCAGTTTTATTGTGGCTGTTCATATATTTCTCTGGACCTGCAAAAGCAAATAAGAGTATGTATGACCATGGATTCCTGTTATCCCTGGAGACCAAGCAATACATATGTGTGTGTCCTCAAGAAAGGATTAGCTTTTGAGAAGGCTTTTATCATTAGGTTTTCTTTTGCAGTGATCTGACTGCTCTGACATTTAGCTTCCTTGGCAGCTGCAGATGTTGTGTACTTAGGAGTAATTAAGGATCAAAGAATGAGTAATTCGACTGAGTTTTAATTGCTTTGGGTTAATTCTGGATGATCAAATAGTTTTGACAGATTGGATTAGACCAGAGTGTCTCTTTTTGTTTTTATCTATTTCCCACGTGTTGGAGCCACTCAATTAGGTGTTTAAGCTTTTAGTCATACTAGAAAACTTACTGGCATTTAGAAGATATGAGAATTCATGTGCTAATTTTTTTATGCATAGCCATTTCAGGTTTGCAGGGTTTGCCTTTGAATGAGCTTGAAACCAGCACTTACCAGCTGTTCAGTCTGCAGCTTCCTCCATCATCATTCTATTTAGCTTCTTTGTGTTGAAACTGATGCAGGATTGCAGTTGCTGTTATCTATCTCTCTCCTCAAGTTTTTGCCAAATATGTTCAATTCCTATTCTGCCAGAGATTAGTACAACTGACATTTTGAAAGACTGACCAACTGTTGCTCCCCAGCAGAGGCTGTTTCAGACTGTTTCATGCAGTTAAATAGTTAAAGTGAATGTTTGAATTCTGTGAAAATTCCTAGCCAAGTGCTGTGTAGAAAGATTTGGGCTGCTATCTTTGCTTAATTGATCGGCATGAAATTTTACTTGTGAATTAGGTTAGATCAGACATCTCAAATTGAATTTATTCATCTGAATTGTATATACAAATAGTTCTGTTAAAGGAAAGTCATTCACATAATCTTTTTGTCTTTTTGTGCTTCACTATCACAAAGTGTAAAAGCACAAGCTAATAACCCATCAAACTGAGTACAACACAGGTACTGTGGTGTATGTAACTCCATGTTCTAGAACCCTGCTCTCCAAGAGGAAGTGCTGAATAAAAACTAAATACAAAATGTATATAGTCTGGCTACCTGTGGAAATAAAGCCACCAAACATTGTTCGAGAACACTTAGAACATTCAGTTAAAAAAACCAAAACCACAAACCCCAAACATACCTGAGTATTATTTATATTAAGCAAGCATCCCAGCAAATATTTTAATGACTTTCTGCTCTTTGCAGGTGTGCTTCCTGAGAAGAAAGTACTGGCTTCTTCTGCTAAAGATTTAAGTCCAAGGTAAGTCTTTGTCATTTTCTGTTGAACATTTTATTTAAGAATTCTGTGCAATTCTTAGTAAATACAAGACAAGTTGGGTAGCTCTTGAAATTTCAGTTAAATGAGTATATGTCATTACCATCCTTGTATAAGTAGGAAAGTTGAAGTTTAGGTTTAGAACAACTTGCCAGAGGTCATATGGGCAGTTGATGGTTGTTCGCTTGTTCTGTTGATTTCTAAATCTTGTGCTGCCTTGATTGTATACAAATGTATGGCTTATATTTGCAGGCTCCTCACCTTTGTTTCTTGGGAGAACTCATGGAAAGTGATTCCAGTTGGACTGATTTCTTTCTTGACTTTAATGAATTTGTCTGTAAACAGTTGCTGTGCCTTGAAAAAGGGCATAATTTCAAGCTGGAATACATTAAGATGTGGTAGCTGCATTCAAGTTTCCAAAGTATGTAAAGCAAAGCAGGCCCTGAAAGCTCACTGTGATGTACCTGCTGTTGTCACTGAGGCATCATTTTACTCCATGATGCCTTTGGTCCTGAAGGTCCAGTTTCTCACTTGGCATCAAAATCCCCTGGGAGTGTTTGCTCTCTGGGCTAGTTACATACAGTCATAAAATACTGTGGCATGTAAACAGTTGGAATGAGGTGTATTTTCTGAAGTGCTCTCCAAACCTTGCTGCCTTTCTTCCCATGTATGTCTGGCATATTCTGGCATGTGATTGGAAGGTGTGCAGCCTAAAATGTGTTGGCTGTCAGGAGTGTTTTCTCCTCCCTTTTTCCCTGTTTTTCTGATCCAGGAATAGATGGAAGTTACTTCCTGGCAAGTGTAAGGCCATGCAAATAATTAGCATTTAAAGGCCTCTTTTTTTTTTTCCCCTAACTTTACCCTGGATTTATTACAAGGTTTGGACTTGGGAACATAGGAATGAATGGAAAAACTTGATAGGTAGTGGTGAAGGGAACTGTGGTTTTGTGGTTTGTGCATCAAATCTTTAAACCTTGGAAGCCACCTTGCCTATTTAATGCTTTTGTCTGGACTCAAGAGTTTAATCATCCATGAGCAAGGTTCATATACTACAAAGAGAGTACAC
The DNA here is from genome assembly GCA_013400575.1 of Peucedramus taeniatus. Taxonomy (NCBI): domain Eukaryota; kingdom Metazoa; phylum Chordata; class Aves; order Passeriformes; family Fringillidae; genus Peucedramus; species Peucedramus taeniatus. The sequence goes on from WBNO01032943.1 coordinate 248,845, forward strand.
GTGCTTTTTAAGTAAAACTAATGCCATACAATTTTAACTACAGTGTACTGACTATCAGAATGCATAGTTAGATAGTTATTTTAGTAGTTCTGTCAAAATTACTGACTTTGAACTTAGTCTTCAAAAGTAGTAAGTAATATGTTTGGCTTGTAAATTTGTTAAACAAGCTCTGTTTGAAGGCTTGGAATGAAATATATTTTGATACGTTCAAAGAAAGTTTATCTTTTTACCTTTATTGTATTTTTTATTTTATAGTTATGACTGGTTCCAAACGGATGCTTTGATTACAATTGTCATATATACTAAGCAGAAGGTAAGTATATTTCATGCAGGAAAAATTACAAGAGCCAGTTATGACCTAGCTTGAATTCTGGGAGAACTTTATAAAAATGGTTGTTTTTTTTCTTTCCTTTGGCTATGAAAGGACATGAATGCAGAGCTGGTGATAGTTGACTGTCAAGACAAACAATTAAGGGGAGAAATCATCATGGATGACCACTCATATCTTGTACAAGTTGGTAGGTACTGTAATTTTGCAGTTGAAAGTATTGAATTTTTATTCTACTATATTAAAACCTGCTCATTAGACCATAAGCATTTTACATGTACCAATTAATATTTTATTCCTCTTTCATTAGAGATGGTTAAAGTGCCTTGATGTAAAGGGATTATGTTTATCAACTCACATCTTTTTTTAGTATGTACTAAATTTCTTACATATGGACTAAAATGCGGTAAGAAATAGATTTTGAAGTTGTGCAAAATTTTTCAAGTGTGTTTTTTAGGATTATTAAAAATCCCTCATTCACAAGGGCAAGTGCAGTAATTGCAGATTGGTAGCTTTACATGAGCCATTGTTAAAAGTAATGGGAAAAATAATGCCTTCATGCATGAGGCTTGTAGAAGTCATGAGTCAAATTTCATGGCCAAATAAACATGCATAACTTTTTAGTATTATTAGTTCACTCAGTATTCCTAGACTTATTTATACTTTCTGTATATAAGATGGCTGGAATAGAATTTTGTTAATGTTTAACATAGAGTTTGTTTGCTTTTATTTCAGACTTGGATCACGCAGTTTCAGAAGATGTGGCTGGTAATTTCTGTCTCTTGCAGCACTTCTGTATCTCTTCTAGGATAGTCCAGTCCGGAGCTGAACTTCCATGATCCTTGTGTGTCCCTTCCAATTCACGATATTCTGTGATTCTGATATCAGAATGTATAATTTCAGTTTATTTTTCTGACTCATCAGATACTTCACAGTTTTACTTACTTACCACCAGGTCCTGACACAGTCAGTCAAACCGAGCCATAACATTAAATATTTTTTCTTAATTGTGGCATTTGGTCCTGTGAAAGTAATAAGCTGATAGTGCTCTGATCCCTCTGCATATGACTAAATGCTAAAATAGCTATAAGTTAGTTCTGTTGTGTATTTGTAAACTGTTCTTTGCTTAGACTGGAATTTTCTTGGATTTAATTGTTAATTCAAATGGCCTTAAAAAGAAAGTAGTAAGTAATGGTAACTAACAGTTTCCAGTACATGAGGACTATATGTTCATGAGCATTTTTCTTGACCAGATGGTCTGTGAAGCTGTCCTGGTTCCACGATCTATTAAGCAAATAATGTGTATTAATTATGCATATCCAGTTAGTGCTTGTTTTAACTGCACTCTAACACATTATAGAGAGATAGCTGAAAGTACCTTTAATTCGATATTCTAATTTAAAGAATTAATTACACGTCTTGAGAAATGAGTCATTGTTCTGAATTTTATTATCGTTTACGTGTGAAATATTTTTTTGTACAAAGTATAACTAAAAGTAACAATATGAAATCTTTTCTCTTTTAGTAAATATTGCTGAAAAAGTAGGGAAAGTAGAGATTATCTTAAATAAAAAGGATAACATTCATTGGAAGATGCTGGGACAGCCCTGTGAGGGTCATAATACTTTTATCAAACGCACAGACAGAGGTAAGCAATTTTATGGCCAGCTTCCAGCTGTTTTAGGACTTCTTGGAGCTTGCCAGTTATATTTGTTTTTTCCCAGGATTTTCTTTTTCTATTGTTGTACCTTCATTTCTTTCACAATTGTTGTCTGATCTTGAAAGCTATTCAGGAATTTTCCTAGGAAGGGTTTGACTTGGAGGAGGGTTTTTTGTTTAGCTTTAGTTTCTTGGTTTGTTTTGTCCCACAGTGGAGTTGAAGGTGAACCTCAACTGGAGTTGGAAGGGGAACACTGCCTGAGTGTTGTTCCATCTCATGGTTACCTGTGTGCTTAATGACCTCTCTGTCCATATGAAAACCTCAGTAGACCCTGAGGAGAGAGTGTGTGGACATGTGTCAATCATTATGGGAGTAACTGAAGTGAAGAATCAAAAACCTTCACTTGCAGTTGTACTGTGGATACAGTAACATCTGTCAGTGCTGTAAGGTTGTTCTGGTACGTTTAATCTTTGTAACTTGAGTTCAGATTAAATAAGGGACTTCAAGTAATGTGTAGGTATTAAAGCCATCTCTGAATAAGTTGATGTGTCTGCAAGAAGTAGTGAATGTTATATATGGATTCATTTTGTGGTAACAAAATAGTATGAAATTGTTTCAGCATAAAAGTATATTGCAGTGAGCAGTGTGGGTTTGGGTTTTTTCCAGCTAAATTAAAAATTTCTGCACAATTGCATTCTGTAATATAACCACACTCATGATGTTATTGCAGTTGCCTAGTTTCTCAAAAGTCCTCTTGGTCCTCTATCTAATAATGCTCAAAAATTGACTTTTGGATTATAGTCTGCCTTATTATTTGTGAAAGCAAAGGTGTGCACTTTTAAGAGCTAATGCAATGTTGCTCACCATGTTGTACACCTCTTACTGGCCCTCAGTTATGCTACATGGGCCTTTAAAGTTGAGAGATTACTGTGGTACAAACAGGAAGACTTCATAAAAGCATATTCTCTAACTACCTTCAGCTTATGTGGAATGTAATTTTCCTTTTGAGAGTTTCAGAAACTGTTGAGTCATCCACTTTAAAATTAGATTTTTCTTTGTAATCCTCTGTATCTAAGGGGTTACAGCCTGATCTAATGTGTTGTCTGCTGTCCGTTGCTCATTTTTTCCCTCCTTATCACGTTTTGTGATTATAGAAAACAGAAAGAGAAGATAATCTGAAAAAACAAGAGATGTAGGATATAGTGGCTTTATAGATCCTTTGTAAATGAAGAAGGTTAGATGCAATTGACAAAATACATACTGAGCATTAGTAACCAGTGCTTTCTAGATAATGTTATCTTGTTACACTTTTTTTTTTGTAATTTATTTTATTCAATTTTTGTGTATAGCTAGTTATTTTGGTAATTTATGCTTTCTAAGTAATCATTTAACCCGAAATTATTCCGGCTTGGTGGCAAGGCTGTGACTAGTGAGTGCTTATGGGAACACTGGTGTTTAATTCATTAGGTTTTTCTTTTCTTTGAGTTTTTTAGTATTTCTGTGTGTATTGAGCAGTTAAAATATTTCCATTGTATTCAGAGCACAGGAGGAAGGGCTGTAAACCAGTCAAGAATGACACTTGAAAAGTATACTTGATTTTATGTCTTTATTGCTTTATGTCTTTATTACTTGTCGATATGACAGCATTCACAAATGAGTTTGTAAAGGACGGGTGTGTGACCACTACATGTGCAGAAGCATCTATACTTTATAAAGTTAATTAGCATTTATTTTTGAAGCAGACGTGTCTAAATTCTACAAAAAAGTGATAAAGGTCTTCTTCAGGAAAAACGACATAATGCAAAGATGGAACTGGAAGCCTATGATAAATTTATTATATAAAGAAACAATTAACATAAGCCCCTACTTTTTTCTCCATAGGCTGGGAAAGCCGTACTCCCAGATAAATTGCCTATGTACTCTCAAATTCCTACTGAGTTTATACTAACATTTTGGCCAGTGTATTTTAGTTAATTGGAAGGAATTAAAAGGATTGTTGAATTTCCTCAAAGTTGCAGGGGATTTTTTTTTCAAAATAACTGCAATTTCAGTTAACTGCACTGTGTCTTAGGATGGTCAGGAGATTCAGAAGAATGTTCAATACTGCTTGTACTCTTTAAGAAGGATTAAGTGCTTAGTTTTCTTATTTATAACCCACAGTATTGCATAGAAAACACAATTCAGTATAATTAGATTGTCAGTGTAGGGGAGTTGGTGACATTACTTTTAGGTAGCTTTACAAAACTGGTCATTAAAAGTGTAAAACAAAAGCTTATGGTCATAGGGCTGGCATCCTGTGAAATTTAAATGCAGTATAAAAAGTCAGAATCTCATTAAAACAAACAAAAAGCAAAACAAACCCCTAAAAACCTGACCCCTCCTAACCAACCAAAATATCATACAGCACAGTGATAGAGTGCAGGTTTTCTCATAGGTATTAAGATGTGATTTTTTTTGTTGGTGCTTTTTCTGGGAAATAAGGTGTGGAAGCCCACTCATGAGGGGGCATGCACATAAATGCAGTAGCCATATGCAATTAAAAATTGCATGTTAGTAGGGATGACTTGGGGGTGTGTGTGTGTATTTTTCCCCATGAAGGATAAACAGCTTCTTCCGTCTGAAAATGATTCTGAACTTTTACTCAGATTCCTGTTTTGGAAAGTAACCTGATTACTAAGTTCTGCTGTTTTAAAGAGTGTGCAACTATTGGCAGATGTTTAGAGTTTTCAGTAAAGAAACAAGGTGCTGCTGCCTCTGAGGGCTGAAGTGGGATGCAATTTTGTTGTTTTGTGCAGTGGTTTTCCTACACATCAGGTGGAAGATCATAGCGGTTTTTTTGTTGGAAGAAGGGAGCAGAGTGCTGCTGCAGCACTTACTGTGTATCAGCGACACTGACGCTGGGACAGGGTGCTGTGTAACCAGGGAAAGTTTAGAAGGCATTGATTCAGTGGGAACTTTATTTTGGGAGGAGGGAGAGTCTGGGAAGAGCATGACTGGCCTTTTTGGATCATATGAGATAGCTTGTGAAATCTAGTAATTAACTGAGGCATTTGAGACTACTGATGATTTGATGGTCAGCAGTGAGGGTTTGTGGTTGTCTTAACTCCTAAGACTGGGCTGCTGCTGGAAGTGGTAGGAAGCCACCTTCCTTCAGCTGTGTGGTCTAATCTCCATTATGTTTGCAGTAGTAGTACTTGAAGCTCCATAACCAAGTAACCTGAACAAAATAAGGATTAACTTTGAGTTAGTTGATGGGCATGTTTGGGTGGTAAATGCTTGCTGGGAATGGGGTGGAATTCCTCTCCCTGAGATGAAAGGGTAGTGGAGCTATTCATCTTTTTCCCAAGCCAACAGGCTAATGTTGCCACTGCAGCATTGCTAGGATTATGACTAATAACTAAGAAATAAGAATTGTCACTAAGGTTTTATCATTGAAGAAAAGCAAAAAACATCATTAAGGAAAAATTCTTAAACTCCCTTTCATGACAAGGAAGAGCACACAGCACTCAGAAGGATGATACTCTCCAAAAGCTATCATTATCTGTCCAGCAGATTTGTTACTAAAACTGAATTTGTATGCCTATAAATCAAGGTGCTGTAGTTCTTGATTCCAGCAAAGGTGGAAGCTGAGTTTAGAGAGTGATGTCTCTACTCTAGCCCATGATTGTGTTGTTTTTTTGTGGCTAGCCTTTGGTAGTGAGGGGCTGCAGGGCTGCTTCTCCTAGGTCAGGAGCTGCAGTGCTGACACTTGATGTCTGCAAAATGTTTAATAAAACCTAACCTCCTTACTACTTTGGTCGCTTTGAAAAATGTGGATTTGCTGCTGGACACTGACATTGTGATCCAAATTTGAGAGAACCTTTTGCTTCTGTATAGTGGCAAATCAGATGTCTTTGGCATCTGACAGTAACGTGGCTTCGTGGATTGATAAAACAAACTGTTTGGCTTTAGCTTGCTACTAGGGGCTAGCTCCTTTGTTGAAAGGCTGTTCTGCTTTGACAGTTGTTTTTGCTTGTGGCCTCAGATTTTATAGGAATGACTGATAATGAAATAATTTAGTTAATGTAGCAAAGACTACAGTCTAAACTAGAAGTTTACTTAGAAAGTTTTCAAAAGTTACATTGAATGAATCAGGACAAAAGTTCTATGTGACAATTAAAAAGAAGGAGATAAAGGCTATTTATGAGGAAAAGGCTGGAATTAGTCAGGTTGGAAAGGTGAAAAAATTGTCAGGTAACAGTGAATCAGTTGATGAATCAGTTTTTTAACTTCTTTTTCCATGCCCAAATATGTGTAAGAGTATTAGCTGATGAGTGTTAAGGGTTACATTACCAACCTCACACATCCTTTTAAGTAATTCTTAAGTCTGCAGAATTGACAGCAATCTTGGCATATTTATTTGGCTACTATACTTTGCAATCTTATTGTGTGTTGTTTTTCAAAAGAAGGATAGAAAACAAATTTCCACAAACTTTTCATAATATTTATATAGCTGGAGAGATGCTGATGTTTTGTTTTACTTCAAGATTGGTATGAAATGGAATTACTGACTTCCACTTTTACAGGGCTTTAGACATTCTTTTGATTGATCTGAAATGCTTGTTCATTCAAAATAAGGGATTTGTAGGATGTTAGATGAAAGATGTGAGAAAACCTTAATAAAGAAATATTTATTCCACATCAGAAACTTTACATCGTGTTTCTGCAGGCATTTTTAGTGGATGACTCACTAGTAGCTATTTGAATAATTTAAAAAATCCAGTGTATGCAGAAAAATGCCACTTGAGAATGACTTAGTTGAAGGGGAGCTCTGGAAGTCATCTGATTTAACCTCCTGCTCAAAACTGTTCAGTCAAGGTTTGAATACCCCCAAGGACAGACTACCTCTGAGCAGCTGCCCAGTGTTTGACCAGACCCTCCTCATGGTGATGCCTGGTTGGAATTTCCTTTGCATCTCATCCTGTTTCACTTGTAGCTCAGCTATTCGTGTGAGCAATATGAGTATTTTTCAATACCATGAAAAAAAGGAGGAAAAAAAGGTTGCTTCACTGAAATTGCTCCATTGTAGAAAGTGTTGTTAGAAGGGTGTCATGCTCAAGCATTCTCATACATAAACCTGCCAAATTTTGAGAGCCTTTACATAAAAAAGCCACTGGGACTGGTCACAAATTCTGCATTGAAAATGGCAAATGACATGGTGGGACATTGTAGGAAAGTGGCTTCTTCTCTCTGTCTTTTTTAAAAATTATTGTTTGGTTTGTTTTGGATGTATGAAGTTTAGATAATGCTGCTGACAGGATTTTGTTGCTTGCTAGCTTTCTTTCCTTCTTTCCAATTATTTGCAAAGCTTCCTAATTGAGTACCTAAGAGCCCATGAAAATTCTCTTGGGTTACAAACCTGTTTAGGCAGTGTGGTGCTGTGATCACACTGATATTCCAGGTTGGAGCTAAAATACTGCAGTGCTGAAACAAAGGCCTGGCTGAAAAGTGCTCTCCTAAAGGTAGAGGGAAGATTACTCATGATCATCTTTTTCACTGAAAGCTCCTATAAGCTCCCTGTAAATTTCTCTACTCCAGGTTGAGCAACCCCAGCTGTCTCAGTATCTTTGTAGGAGAGGTGCTCCAGCCCTCTTTTCATCTTTTCTGGACTTGCTCCAGCAGGTTCACATCCTTCTTATGTTGGGGACCCCAGAGCTGAACATGGTACCCTGGGTGGGGTCTCATGAGAACAGAATAGAGGTGCAGAATCACCTCCCTCAGCCTGCTGGCGTGGCTGTGGGCAGTCTGTTGCTGAGCAGTGTGGTGCTGTGCTGGCTTATGTTTCATTTGCATCCCACCAGCTGGTTTTGATCTGCTCATGTGTACCTATGCTGTACTTGTGTGGGGAGCTCAGTGCAGGTGCAATGTAGTACAAATGGTTCTGATAGTTTTTGGTGCTTTTCTACTTATTCCCAGTCAATAACTCAGAGGCTCTTAAAATAACATTATAAATGAGTCCTTAGTCCAAAATGATAAAAATTATTATAAGTAATCATACAAGAAGCGTCTATTTATTGTCTCTTTATAAGTATATAGTGAAATACACACATTTGTCTCTCTTATTGAAAGATATAACAGAACGACTGATTGAGACTTAACTAACAAGTAAAGTGTTTTTAGGACTATTCTACAGAAAATGCAAGTTGGTTTCTAAGACAGAAGTTACCCATGACACCAAACTCTTCTGCCTAATGTTGCCTAAGGGAACACATCTCCGTATTCCCACTGGACAACATGTTTACCTCAAACACGTTATTGCAGGTAAGAAAAATTGAGAATGTAGCAATGGATATATTTACATAAATCCTTTTCATGGTGTTGGAAAAAAAAGTCCCTGGCTACTAACTCCCTGATTGTTGTTAGCAAGTTTCTGCTTCCAGGATCACAATCAGTGCTTAATAATGAACTGACTGGATTAATATTAATAGAAAGCTAATTATTGAGATGGCTGGCATTTACTGGTGACCTTACTTCTCTACTGTCTACTCTCCCTTTAAAAAAAGCCAAAGCAGTGCTGTTCATCTTTGAAGTCTGGGAAGCTTATTGTATATGTCTTATGTATCATTAGTCAGTTCCTTTTAGTTTGCAGTTTTTTTGAAATGAGGAGGGTACTGTTGCAATTTTTTGGGTTTTTTACCTTCTTCTGAGGGATTTATAGTCGTCATGGTAACACTGCTTTACACTCCAGTTGTACAGTATTAACGATAATGTGAGGTTGTTAGAGGAATGTGTCTTGAAAAGCACGTGCTTTTCTTCAGTGTGCTATTCTTCAAAATTTTGTAAAAGCTTAGAAAACAGAAGGTCAAAGAAATAGTCAATTTACTATTTTAAAGGGTGCTTCTTAAAATCTACATATTAATGTTATATTGGTCACTGTACTTGAATTGCTGTATACATGGTAAAGACTTCTCAGAAGAGTTTTTAAACATCCATTAATTGAGAACTTTTTTGACCTCTTCCTCCTCCCTTCCTAATTCTTTAGTCATGTCCAGCTCTTGAGATATTACTGTCATTATACAATAGCTTTTTGAAATGATGCTGCAAGAAAATATACTTGTGCAGTATTAAAAATCTGCTGTTTAAATTTAAAATAAATCAAGCTGTGGTATTTCAAAATTAATGAAAATGTTTAGATTTTCATACTCTTTGGGGATGACTGAAAATCTTTTCATCCTGTGTCCTGAATTGCTAAGTAGCATGGAAATAACATACTCAAGTTTTTAATTGGAAGTAGAAGGCTTCCAATTCTGTAATAAAAGCTGGTGCATTGAAAAGTAATAACTTGCGTAAAAGCATGGGATGGTTTTATTTTTATGGTATATACAGGTTATTTAATTACTCTTTGCTTATTTTGGTGTTGTAGTATCTGGATGTAGAGTACTTTTCATATTATTTGAGCTGTATTTCTGTCTACTCTCTAGGGACAGAGGTAGTAAAACCATACACACCTGTGTTGCCTTTTTTGCCACTGGATTTCCAAGAACCACCTTGCCATGATGGTGTGCATCTATATTTAATGATTAAAATTTATTCCCATGGGCTGTTTACCCAGGCACTTGACCAGCTACAAATTGGTAAATATATGTTGGGGGGTTGTGTTTGGTTTTGCAACAATTGCATTATTTTTAAAGATTCACTGTCTGAGTATTGTGATGTTCTGATTGTTTACCTACTTAATCAGGACTTACTTATAACTTCTTTTAAACCTTTTTCTCCATTCCCTGAGTGTAAAGGCTTGTCCTCACTGTAAATAGGAATTGTCCATTGCAGAAAACTCTCTCCTGAATGATGTATGTGAATTGTATCACATATCATAGTTGATGGCTTTGATGTCATATGCTCTGAGCACAACTTCTTGTACTTTTGCATAAAGAAAGTAGGTCCGTTCTATGGGATTTAGGTTGCACTTCCTTTTCCATTTCAGATACAGAGGTAGATTTTTAACACTGACTTTGCAAATGTTTGTGTTCTTATTACGTAAAATCCATCAAGACAAAACATTTTATTTGTACATCTCTTCTCTTAACAAGAATGATCCTTATGTGAAGTGTATAGTACCTTTATGAAAGAAATAATATTACAAAGATGAGGGCAATATGAAATGGCCTTTAAAAAATCAGAATGCTAATTAGCCTGTTTTCATCAAATTAATGTTTACTTTTTAATTTTTTAAATAAAGGAGACTGTATATCTGTCAGCAATCCTGAAGGCAACTTCAAGAAATCACAAGTTCAAACTTCAGAAGATCTCATTTTATTGGCGGGAGGCACAGGTTTCACACCAATGGTTAAGCTGCTGAATTTTGCTCTGACTGAAGTTAGCTGTCTCAGGTATGTGGACTTCTTGACACACAGGCTTCAGTGTTAATAAAACAATTAACAAAATAAAATGGTGTGAAAGCATTTTTCTTCAACTTAAACCAAAAACTGGCTGGCTTTAGGGAAGAGTCTGTCAAAGGCTGAGGCAACTTCCACTTATTTGCTTATTGGCTACCATCAATGTAATGGACTGATTTGCATTTTGCATTTTAGTTGTGGTACAAATGAGGTCACTGAGTAGAAGCTTTGAGGAGTTTTTTTTTTTTTTTTTTTAATTAGCTTCACATTTGAGTGTCTTTTTTTAGTTTGGAAATACTACAATGTAGATACCCGGTTTTGGACTGAGGAGGGCTGCAACTGTTTATTTATGGGTCCTCTCTGATACATTAGAATAGTTAGCTAATGGTTTTTGCCTGCTAAGCCACAGTAACGCATTGTTCCCAGATGAGTTGCAGTTTTCACAGAAGATTTATATGTCACTTACGTAAGTACAACACTAAGTATATTTAAATTCATCAAAAGATGTGTAATGCATATGCATTCTGTGCTCTGTAGAATCTACAGCAGAAACTAATTCTTGGTCAAGGGAACAGGTTGTCTTGCAGATCGAGTACTTCTGCTTTTGAAACAGAGATCAACTGTACACTAGTCTTCATACTAAAGCTACAAAGGATGACATAGACTGCAAAAGTTTGTTTCTAAAGAAAAACCCTAAATCCAGACACTATTTTTAGATTGTTATATTTCAGGAGTTATATATAATCCTGTTTTGTGAGCAGAGGGACTGTACTGTTTGGCTCTTCCAAAATGTCCTGTATTGTCAGTAGCAGATAAAAAGTGTCTGACTGGCTTTGTGAAGCCAAAGGATGAATCTATCATCTGACAAAGTGCTTGGGAACACATTTTTAGCTCTTTTCATCACAATTTCATATGGGAACTCATTGTTAGTTTAGGCTGCAGTAGCATCTGTTTCTTTACTAGCCAAAGTAAATGAATTTTTCCTTCTTGCTGTGGAGGCTGGTTAGGTGCTGGAGTGACTTGAACTGGGACAGGTTCTGTTTGTATGTAGACTCTATAAGGCTTTGCTTTTCTGACTGTTCTAGGCAATTTGGTTCCTTGGCCTTATATTTGCTCTTTAGCCTTCAGTTTATTTTTTGGGAAAGTACTACCAGATTGTCTTTAATATATGTATGTTTATGAGATACATATGTATATATGTATATATGAGCAGTATAAATATGATTTGCATAGAATGATCTTACTTTGCAAAGTAACTAGCCATAAGCTTGGATTGTATATGCTAGGATACAAATTGCAGGAAGCTGAGGAATAATCTCTACAGTGACAGACTTGTCTCCTGAGGGTGCCAAAGCAACCTCTGTTTGGAGTGCTGGGTTCAGGTGCTGAACTTCTGGGGCTGCACTGTGAATGCTGGAGAATTTTCAGCTTCTCTGGGCAGCATTTGCTGTAATGGGCTTGGATAATTTGATTTTCATTCTTACTGTCTAGACAAAGTCTGCCTATTATCTTGTAAGTCTATTTCTTGCCTACTGTAAACGGGCAGAACAATTTGTTCCCTTCATAGCTGCACTATCCTTTCGTGCATCAAGTCATGATCCTTTTTCTTCCACCTTGTTTCATCTCTTACAGGCCAAATTGTATTTGGCCAAAGTATTAACTATAAGTATTAACTATAAAAGAATATTGGTCCTCTATGCTTCCTTTTTCAGATGAGGATTTTTTGCTCCTTTTGCTGGTTGTGTATAAATGCAGTCAGGTGTGTACATTTCTTAAAGAAGACTGAAGCACAAAAGCAATAAACACTAGGTAGGGGGCTAATGCTCTTCTCAAATATAGGATGCTAGTAATCTATTCTTGGTTCTGCTTGATTGTTGTATCTTTGTCCCCAGCTTTTCATTCCTGAATTACCACGCTGTCTTCATATTCACTTTTAATATAGTGTCCCACTTCCATCATCATTCTTGTTTGGAAGGTCATTTTTAAACTTTCTATCTCCTCTTCTTCTTCCGTGTTAAAATCCTTTAAGGGTCTCTAACTCCTCTTTCTGAGAAGTCTTCCATATAACCCTGCATACGAGTGTTTTTAGTTCATTAAAATCTACATCCCTTGAAGTAGTTTCCAGTATGTTAGATTCACTCTCCTTACAAGGGGTTGATGAAGCTTCTTATTCGTTACCTAAATTTTTGTCATCATTCTGTCAACCAGCTTTCATATCTAAATTACCACTTCTTCATTTTAGTTGTGTTGTCCCTTATTTCCAGTAAGACTCTGACCAGTTTTTTCCAAGTTTGTAATTTTCTCTTCTTTATAGTGCTGAGTACTGAGCAGAACTGCAGCAGGTATCTTTGTCTAACATGGGGAGTACCAGTAAGGGTGTCTCAAAACATTATTTTTCAAATAACCAGTTTCTACTTTTGTACCCATGAACAAAATGCATGGCTTTCCTGTGCACTTTTTATTGACTTTCCCCCTGTCTGAGTAACACCTGATGCTGTGGTGCACTGTGCCACCATTTTGAGTACTACTTTAGTGTAGTGGGCTTTATTTTCCATGTTTTCAGAGAAGTGAGCCCTGGGAAGCATGTACCAAGCATTCTGGTACGTTCTAGTTTCTGAGTAAGATGATTTTAGTATTTAAAGATGTAGCGTAGCTGATTTGGGGCTGTTATGTCTATACCAGGCAAGTTTTTCAAAGTTTGTTCAGTGTGCTTCATTTTGACTTACAATGCCTCTGGAGAAAACAAAAAATATAAGTAAAAGGTTTCTGTATGATGCATTAAGTTCTGATTCTTTAACAGAAACAATCTGCAGTTAATTTTAATTTTTGGTTTTTTGTTTTGTTTTTTTAAGGACAGTGAAGCTGATCTTTTTCAACAAAACTGAGGATGACATACTCTGGAGAAACCAACTAGAGCAATTAGCTCTTAAAGATGAAAGGTAATTAAAAGTCTTGTGGAGATCAACTTGTAACATCTCTGTGTACAGAACAAGTCTTGGGGCTTAGACTGAATGTACAGCTTTGGCACAAGGACAGATTCTGATGCTGTAAGCTCTTAGCTAAGAATATAATGAGACCTAGGGAGTGGAAGGAGATCCATTGTTCACAGATGCATAGCAGAGGCTGTGTTATGTTTTGTAGGTCTCATGGGAAGCCAGAGATAGGATTTGCAGTGTTTAATGGATGTTTATTGGAGATGATATGTTAGATGAGATGATTTTTTTAAACTGGGAAACTTTTTGATGCAGAAGAAAATTTGCTTTAGCCTTAACAATAGAAAACACAGTTATGCAAAAAGGAGCACAGAAGAGAGAAGGAGAATGTACCCCAGGAGAAACATTCTGAATTTAGAGAAGTCTTCTAAAAATCTTTTTGGTATCACTGGTTATGAAAATGTTTATGTAGAAATTCAAAGTTTAAATAGGCTCATTACTTTATTTTTTTCTTAATAATTGTTGGATTTTGCCTTCAATTACTATGTAATTGCAGATTAAAATGCAAGTAGTGCACATGTAATGTTAACTTAATTCAGCAGGCCATAGTTCTGTCAGGAGACACAGGATTATCAGGTTACCCTTTAATTTCAGTTCCCTTGCTGTTACCACAAGATAAATTGTCACTGCTTAGATTTTATGTGATAAAAATATGTTTTGTTTATGGTTAATTCTTAGTTGAATTCTTCCTCAGTAGAAACCACTTGTTCCTTTACAACACTGAAGTGAAAAATCAATACTATTTCATACCCTAGTAATGTCTGGCACATTCAAAGCTTTGTAGTCTGGATATTGTGTAAATTTACTGTAAAAGCCTGTTCTCCCTTTCCACAGGAACCTCAGATACAGAAGTGCTTGGTTTTTACTCAGTTAATATTCTGTTAGTGAGTTTTTGAAACCAACATTCAGCAATGAGTATTTTCTCATTACTGAATCTGTACTGACATTTTCACGAGTTTGGCCAAGCATTCTTATCTCACTGCTTGTGTGTTGAGCTACACCAATGTTTGTGTCTAGGTGACTAATGGAGCAGTAAAATCTGTGTTTGAGTATCTTAATTGCTGCCAGTTAGGATTTTTTGTAGGGTGAAATAGAAAGCTGGAATTTTTAACACTGAAAGATTTGGTTAAATAAATATGCAATACTGGCGGTGATTTGACTGACTTGATCAGTAGGAATGACTAAATATCTGTGAGATCTGAGACTGCAGTGGAGAGCTGAGCAGAACAGGAAGATAATCGCAGGAAACATCAGTGTCCTGGTCACTAGCATTTTGTGTAGCAGATTTCTAATCAGAGATAATATTTATGAAATATTCTGTTTATCAGGTTTGAGGTTCAGTTCATTCTTTCACAACCATCAAAAGACTGGGTAGGTAAACAGGGGAAGATTTCTTCATCTCTTCTGTCTGAATTTGTGAAAAGAAGCAGAAGAGACTCCAAAGTGCTTATCTGCATCTGTGGTCCAGCACCTTTTACAGAACAAGGAGTACAGTGAGTATTTTAAATAAAGAACTGGAAAGTAAGAAGTTTTTTAGAATTTGATCACCTAATCACCTGTAGTATTTCTGATTTGGTAGTCTTTAAAAAAACGGCCTTATGTTGTCTGCTTTGTAAGAAAATTTTTAAAATTTAAAGAAAAAAAGGAATTTAAAAAAACCACCTTGCACCGTACTTGAAGAGTATATTTATATTTATGTGTAGCTAAATAAGTATTAGCAATATATAAGTTTCATGAGTTTACTTCGTACCTTGTCCAGAACTTTCTAAAAGCAACTCTTTAACAGTGACCTTTTTTCCCCAAGGTTTTAAGTGCTGCTTTTAATTTGACATTCATGGAAAAGTTGTAATAATAGGAAGTAAACTTTCTTTGTTGGTGTTAGCTTGATAAATTAAGTTACAGAAGTTCAAAGCAGTTGTTCTATCAGAAGTATTTTTCTCAATTATTTTTAAATGAATGCATTTATTTGTGTCTGTACCTAGTATTTTCTTATTTTTTATGCATGTTTTAAGATAAAGGGTCCTCTGAATTTCTCTTGAAATTTATTGAAGCCCAGCTTCAAAATATTGAACCAATATGATGTCATTTGCATTTCTGCAGTCCTGCTGATGTTGACATGAATTGGCCAATAATTATGCTGCCTCTTGGGAAATCTGAGATAATTCAGATGATATCTGTATTTATTTTTAGAAATTGTTTTCATTACCCAAAAAGTTTATGTAGTATATCTGAGCTCCTGGGTATTGATTGTTTTCTAAGTGTATTTGCAGGGGTAAAGTTAAATGTGCATGTCTGAATAAAAACAAGGAAGTGGTGCTGAAGTTATGCTTCATCTGTGTCTGTGGTAGGTTTTGAGTTCCAAATATTAATATTGGCAACTTGATTTCTGCCTTTCAGATATCTGAAGGATCTTGGATACTCCCAAGAAGAGATTCACGCTTTTACAGCATAAACCCATAGGAGGATATCAATGTTTGTTTGTATAATTCAGTGTTATTTATTTATCTTCATGAATTTAAATAAATGAGAAACAATTTTGTAAGACTTGAAATTTCACTCTTGGTACCAAACTGTTTCTTGGAAGAAGCATATCTTGGAAAAGAAATTTTATACTGTGTTTTATCTTCTTTTTGTAAATATTTTTGCTAATATTTAAGTCATCCAGGGTATTAATTTATTGTAGAGGCAAGCAAAAAAGCATAGTATACATTATGTCAGGTGTTTCATGTTGTTGGTTCATGAGAATTCTGAAATTTGTGACAAGCTCTGATTAAGGTTTTGACTTGATAAAGCTTATTATTTTTTACTGTAAAATGTCCAAAGAGCAATACTGTCTGAAATTAAATATTGCACTGTAACTCAGGTAATGGGTCATTGAAAAATTTTCCTTTTCATCTGATGTCTCTATTTGACTTGCAAGTGATCCAGATACATTTCTGGCTTTGTAAACAGAAGAAATGTACCTTTGGTAAAATATAAAATTTACATCAAATAATAAAAAAAAATAATAATTTTACATTACTTCATGTATTTCTGCAAATTTTTTGTATTCTCATTTAAGTGCTATAAAGAAAGGTTTGCACAAGCTTAGTACTCCAACTGAGAACTCAAAACAGAGCCATGGAGTCTTGGTTTCCCACAAAACTTCCCATGTGACCACGTGACTGATGTCAGGCATCCTTTGTTGTCACACAATCTGAAGATAAAAATATGACAGCACAGATACCAGGGTCAGGACCACAGAAATACCTAAAAATATTTGACAGGTTGCACTGTATTAAATGAGTTTATTTCTGTCAGTGTGGTTTTTTACACTCCATTATTAAAAATTTGTTATCATGAGGCAGTAATCTGCAGCCTAATAGTATTTGGAAGAAAAAAGCAGTAGAGCAGCTACTCCCCTTCTAGATGTTGTCATTAGTATATGTAGGTGTTGTTTTGTGTGACATAGTACTGATTATGGCTTCCTGTTGTATTGAATGGATATTTCTTCATCCTAAGAAGAAAGACTTGTAGTTGTGGCATTAATACATTCAAGAAAAAATCTTGATTATACTTCTAAAAAGGCTAAAATTGCTATCTGACAGTGACTGGCTGTGCTTAACTGAACAACCGTCTCTTCAGTGCCCCTCCTCAGTTTATTGGACTTGAAGTTAGAAAAAGATCTGGTTGTCAGTTGTTGCCCATAGGTCACAAGTTATTTCAGAAGACTGTAATTGAGAGCAGTCATAATTTGATATCTATAGTGCATTTAAGTGGATGGACACTTTTCAAAATTCCAGAGTGAACTTTTTGTGAGATAAGTTGGAGTTGCTTGTTTTCCCCAGGACTGGCTCTCAGAACCTTAGGTACTTTGAGGATTTTTCAGATGTAATTTAGGATTAATTGTCATACTTTTAAAAGCCTTAGATATTCTTTGGAGTTTTGAATAGATCTGTTATTACTGATAACAGATCTTTGTGTGAGTAGCTCAGCAACAAGTGGTCATTTGACATTACTTCAACTTGCTAATCTAGATATGATACAATTTGTTAAAAATGCCTGAAGTGAATCTTTAAATGTTTATTTATATTGTTCTAATACTTGAAAGACTTGTTGCAGGTCATAAATTTTATAATACATTCCTAAAGTGGTAGCCACCAGGCTGAGCATCTAAAATCAGGTGGAAGTGTTTTTTGAAGGCAGCAATGCTCATGGTCTGGCTGCTTGCATTAGGAATCATCCCAGCCTTAATGCAGATGTTAAAATGGAGCTGCTGGCTGTTGGGTTTTTTCCTTGTAATAAACCTTTTTGACTGGTGATGTGATCAAACAGGCACAAAATGTTTTGACTGGAAAGCAGCCCAGTGCAAAAGGACCTGGGGGTGCTGCTTGACAATGGTTGAACATGAGCCAGCTGTGCCCAGGTGGCCAAGAAGGCCAATGGCATCCTGGCCTGTATCAGCAATAGTGCGGCCAGAAGGACTGGGGCAGTGATTGTGCCCCTGTACTCTGCAATGGTGAGGCTGCATCTTGAGTTCTGTGTCCAGTTCTGGGCCCCTCACTACATGAATGACATTGAGGTGCTGGAGCGAGTCTAAAACAGGTTAACAAGACTGGTGAAGGGTCTGGAGAGTGCCTCAGTCATATGAGAAACAGCTGAGAAGGGAGCTGGGGTTGTTTGCCTGGAGAGGAGGCTCAGACATCTTCACTCTACAGCTGCCTGAAAGGAGGCTGCAGCCAAGTGGGGGTTGGCCTCTTCTCCCAGGCAACCAGTGACAGGACAAGAGGGCGTAATCGCAAGGTGCACCAGAGTAGGTTCTGGTTGGACATAAGGAAGAATTTCTCCAAGGGCTGTCACGCATTAGAATTGACTGCCCAGGGAGATGGTGGAGTCATCATCCAGTAGAATGTTCAAGAAACAACTTGATATGGCACTTACTGCCATGGTCTAGTTGACAAGGTGGTGATTGTTCAAAGGTTGGACTTGATGATCTTAGAGGTCCTTCCAACCTAAATGATTCTGTGATTCCTGAAAGTTTTCTGTGTTCATGTGTGAGCTGGTGTTGATAAGATATATCACACAGCAAATTATGTGACTTGAAAAACAAGCAAGAGAAACAAAGTACTTAAAATATTCAGTTGAGTACTTCCAGTACATTTCTTCAATTCAGTGTTCTGTAGTTAGGTGAATATCAAAATGGTTTACACACAAAGCAATTATCTCTGCTCATATAAGCACTACCTTATAACATTTTTTTTCCTTTGTAGGATGATATTGAAAGTACCATGGCTGCTTTTGTCAAGTTGAGATACTTTCCCACTCTTTTATTCTTTGCATTATTACCAATTTGTGTTTAAAAGGGGCAAGGGGTGAAATGACACGAAAAAAAAAACCATAAAAAAATTTTAAACACAGTTCAGTGCTTTTTTCTATTTGATCTCCCCAGATCAGGATTTAGGTTGAAAACAAGTTGTCTAAAATGAGCTGCCTGCAGCAGAGCTACATTTTCAAGCTCTCTTTATCATCACTAGAATTCAAATCAGCACAGCGTGTGCAGGTCTTGAGAGTTGGTTCAGCTGTGGGATTAAGGGTGCTCAGGGCCATTTGAAATGTTCAGTGACAAGCCAGACCTATCAACAGCATCTTTTTTGTTTGTCTGTTTGTTTTTCCTTCCATTTATGTCTGTTAGACAATGTTTTCTATACATCTGAAGCCCAGTTTGATGCCTAAATCTGTCTCAATATCTTTGTCTTTGATCACTAGTGATGTAAAGAAATAGTAGTGTGAAAGTAGGTGTAGGTTTTTTGGTGTTTTTGTTTTTTGACTGTCTTCAGGTTTTTCCTGTATGTGTTTGTTTAAAAAATATATCTGTGCTCCTAAAGAATTAATACTTTTATGATTTTCTTGATCTTACTTTAAATGGTCTTATTAAAGTAGCTGTTTTCACACAAACAGCAGCAAGAATAAGTTTACTTCATTTTGTATTCTACAGATATTTAAATCTACTTGGAGAAGGGGTTATGTAGTTTTCCTAAGCTAGTCTGGAGAAATTTGGATTGACAAAACCCCAAACTCTGTACCACAGCCCTTTCAACTTCTTGAGCAGATATGATAAATATTAAAGCTGCCAATCACTTAGGGTAAAAAAATAATATTTTTATGGAGCTGTCCTAGAGTGTGTGATCAATGGCTTAACACTCTAGTCAGAATCCAAATTTACATAGTTCTTGGCCAGAGTAAATATTCTGTGGTTGTCTCTCTACAGAGTCCTTTGAATATGCAGTACAGATTCTCTTTGTTAGCTACCTGCCTTTCATTCTTTGATTTTCTTGTTATTGGATTAATTTCATGTTTTCCCAGCTGAAATTTCAGGGCAGGCCTGCGTGCTTAGTTCCCATGGAAACATATTACTGTCTTCACACAAACTGGACATGCTGAGTTGCTGTGGCAACACAGGTAAAAAATTCCAGTAGGTGTAGACAAGTGTCAAGTCTGTGCTGGCTGCTAAGCCTGAGCATCTGGCATCTGCCTGGAGCTGCTGCTGGGTGCCTTAGAAGGGAGTGAGGAGCTCCCTACGATGCAGATGATGGTGTTAAACCTTAAAATGGCAGAATGTTCCTCCCAACTTGCATATCTTTCTGCATTTAACCATGAGAAATGCACTTGCCTTGTGTGTTTTGTAAGTTCTCAGGGGATTTATTGATTCTGTTATTGATGATTGGGCATGTAGAGGTCAAAGAGAAATGTCTGGATTTTGTCACCAACTTGCAAACGTTTTTAACTGAAATGGACCTGCTGGCAATCCTGTGTGTATTTGTATCTTCACATAGAAAACGGGATCCTGTTGAAACTATTTTTCTCTATTTGAATTAAGAATCGGTTTAAAATGCAGTGAGATGAGGTAAGGAAGATCCTCTTAAAAGCAAGTAAAACAAGAGGTTTGAATCAACTTGAGAAAGATACAAAGATATTTATCTGGCAGAAAATGGAGGGGTGGGAAAGCACTTGAGATTATATGATAGAGGAATAAGTGAATTCATGCTGGTCGAACTGTAGTCATACAAGAACAGCTTTTACCAATGTCTATAAAGACAGGTATTTTAGTTAAAACACAGTATGATATCACCTTTCTACTCACTAAGTCAGAAGTGGTGCCTGGCTCATTCCCAGTAAAGTGGAAAAAAGTTGCTAAACCAATGGACCAGCTCAGGATGGGGAGAAAGGGCTCATCTTGTTTCCCTTTTGGTCTTGTTGATCTCTGAGCTGTGTCCCTCTTGATCAAATGAAGGTCAGTGCAGAACACAAAGTAAAATTTTGAGCATCAGCTCCATAGAAGATGGAGACAAACCATTTTAGGGAAGAGTCATCTGCTTCAGTTAAAGTAAGGCCTTATCCTATATTTTATTAATATTAAAATAAATAAATCAATAAATCAGTTGTTTTAAATGTGAACCTATAAGGCTTTGGTTATCTTTTGAACTCATCTCCTCGACTCTTTATTTATATTTGAGACATGACCTCTCAAAAACTCCACTCAGGAGACCTTTGATCAGGCCTTTGCAATGGTGTTCTGCAGAACCACAGATGGTCAGTGAACAAGGGCAAGGGAAGGAGTTCTGTATTGATAATATACTGGATGTTTGGTGCATTATTTTTCAGACTTGCTGTTTATACATTAGTTTGTCCAGTGACACTAATCTCTAGCTTAGTTTGCCTTATCAGTGTTGTTGTCTCAAAATGTCTCTCTACCCTACTCCCTCCAATCTAAGGTCTCAAACCACCTCATATGCATGAACCTTATAAGATACCTTATATCTTCCACAGCACTCATGACTGGTGTGTGTGTCTGTCTGTCCCCTGTGCCTAACACTGTGCTCATCATTCTCCTCAGGAGCACTCTCCTCTGCTCCATGCTGCTCTTTCCTTTTCCCTTAAGCTGAGTAACTGAGGAACAGAATCAAGTAAAATTCAGATCAACCATCTCAAATTTCATGTGGAAATCTCTTCTTTCTATTTCAGACACAAAGATGGTGTGTCCTCCTTTTTTTTATTTCAGTTTATCTAAGACAAGAAATAGCACCTCCCAGCAAAACATCTTGTTGAGATTAAAAAACCTCAACACAGCCCTTTAGCATATGTTGAGGACATATGAACATGGTGTCTTGCACATGTAAGGGAGACATTTGCCAGTCTCTCTTGGTAAGGCCTTGAGCTAAGGTATAACTTATCTTGGTTAGCATTTAATTCTGTGTAGCACTCTCTGACATGCTCTTAGAAAAATAAGAATAATTTAGTAATAAGATATGCCAGTGTATCTATAGCTACAAAAAGAGCTTCTCCCATCCCAGCACATAACTGCCTTGGAAAATAATTTCTGAAACATTCATAGCAAATACTGATCTGGCAACAAAACTTGCACGTAACGGCCAAACTTTTATGTAGTCTCTTTCTGATTATTAGTATGACTACTTCAAAATAACTACAAAGAAAAATTGAGTGCCGCTCCTTTCCTTTATCATCCTTTGCCAGAGATCAAGAAAATGCATGAATCTTGTGCATAACTGCTTACTTTTTTCAACTAAAAATCATAATTTTGTACATTCTACACTACAAGGTAGCAGAAAAAATAATTTAATTTCTATACTGCAAGCTAAGGATGATTAAAAAGAACTGTTTGAAATACATTTTCATCAATTATTAACCTTTTATTGACTGTTAGTAGTAAAGACACTGGTTTCAGCTCCCTCGGCCCATCAGCTGCCATTGAGAGAACTTAGAGTGAACTCTACTTTGATATCCCAATATTCCCTCCAGCAAAATTGTGCAGCAGATTTAATGCTCCTGGGTTTGTCCGTGCTGCAACATAGAGGTTGGTTTTGTGGTACCTTTGAACCACAGTTGTTATACCAGAAGCCATAAACTGAGACAAATGGACAGCTTAGACTGTGCTGGAACAGTTTAATCTATTAAAAAGCCATACATTGTCTTAGAGCAAGGTACTGAGGCGTCTTGATCTGACACACAAGCTGAAAGCACCAGAACTTCTTTTCTTTCAGGCACTTGGCTTTAATTTTCTGTATTGGTTTCTCTAGTCCAACTCTGAAAACTGTCCTATGCCATGACCGTGGAAAATGCACGTAACCTTGCCTCTCTGCATGGCTGAGATCCCTTTGACAGTGTCAAGCGTGGGCTTCTTGGCACTGGCAGGCAGGCATGGTTTTTTCCATTTGCAGATGTGACTATAAAGAGGTTCAGTCATCAGTGAATATCTGTGCTCCCCAAAGCATAAGTGGATATAGCAAAATAAGCAGGAGTTCCCTTGGATCTAAGGAGTTGAGAAATACCTAAACTGATTTCCTACCCCAGTCCTGTAACAGCTGTGTAGTTACCATAGCAATGAAAACGTTGCTCAGCATAAGAGAGAAATTAGCTGGACTGATGGACTGTGCCATGGGTGGTTTGGAACAACAGTTCAGATTCCATTCACTGGGAATAAAGCCAACAGAACAGTGTCACATTTAATAAAACAGGAAAATAACAAGACCACAGTATGTCTCAGGTGAATAAATTCTACAGAAAAAGACACAGGATACAATTTTTGTTTGTATTCCATGCACAGTTGTATTTATAATGGCATGCAGCAGTTTTGGCAGCCCAGACAGCTTCCTAAGTGAAAGTGTGTTTGCTTTTATTTCCCCTTTCAAATAGACTGGTATCATGGCACTGTTTGCAAATAAATTTTATGTACTCAAGGGAGAATGAGTGTGAGGCAAATTCAGAATTTGTATCTTGTTAGGCTGTGTACAGTGAGACCCAAAGACTGGAATTTTACTTAGTAAATAATAATTATATAATTAAAAAAAAATATTATATACATTTTTAGTGCAGTGGAATCTCCTCTTGATAAAGCTCTTAATCAGATTCTAAGCATGGCAACAATGCTTGTGAATTGTGTATTGGGATGCTCACACAACCTGAGCACTTGAAAAAGGAGCTGACAGATCAAAACCCCGAGAATTGTGGTTATCTGGAAGTGTCTCTTAGTGTGTGCTGCTTGACAGGAGATCAGGATGAATCCATCACTCAGGCACAAGGGTTACTTCTTTACTGTTAGACACTGGAGGTGACCCTGCAACTGCAGGAAGAGCCCTCGTGTAGGTTGGGGCTCTGCACATTCAGCTCAATGCATGTTGGGTCACTATCACTCTGATGGGGTTTTCTGACCTTGCTGGTCTTCTGTGAGGGCACAGCATCAGCAGGACATTCCTCTTTCATCCTCAGTCCTAACCTTCTGCTCTCATCTCAGATTTAAATCTAGGTTCAAAATTTGGTTTACTGAAGATGCCTCAGTCTTGTCATATTTCTCTCATCAAATTGGCTACTTGTTCCCACAAAATGGAAAACTGCTGGTCATCCCTTCCCCAGCAACAGCTGGGGAGCTTTGCCAGGAAGCCAAGAATGTAAAAGCATGCAGGGAACCACTGGTTTATCTACTTCTATGTCCCCTAGTCATGCAGGGTAGGACCTGCATCCTGCCACTGAAGTGGCACAAACACCTTGGGAACCAAGCACAAGTCAAAGGTTGTAGTAGAAAGAGGATGGGTGGTCTCTTGGGAAGAGCATCCTCAAAGGCAGCCCTGTTCTGGAGAAGGTCTTTCTCTGGGGCTTGTTAAAGAGTGCTCCCATTAGCCCAAAGGAGACAGGTAATGTTTGGCAAAGCTGCCTGTCCTGTTTCTGCTGGAAGCAAACATTTCTCAGTACTTTTGCAGAGCAGCTGTTATTGTACTCATTGCTCTGTATGGTGGAAGGTATGTCTGGCCCACGCTTCTTTAGCACTGTTTTCAGCAAATGTTTTCAGCCTGGCCAAATATGGCTGCAATCCACGTGTCATGTGCCCCTGCAGATGCTTTAGCATCCCACCCTTGGAAAAGCAAATTGAGGTACAATTGGATTAGCCCACTTCTATGTCCACTACCCATCCATCCCTTTGAACTAAAAGATGCTCCTTATCATAAGGTTTAATGAGCGAACTCTTCTTTCCAGCCTAGGTTTGTGTGTTGCAAAGTGCTGAAAATAGTTTTAGCAGTAGTTTTGTCACCGGCGACTAGAGTGTGAGCTCCTAGGCACTGAAAAAAACCCACTTCTGGCTGATCCTGTGATAGTGTCTATTTTAGTACACAATTGACTACATAGATGTCTGTGCTGGGACTGAATGTACTGCCTAGCCTGGGAGGTTGTTAAAACTGGAATGAAACAACAATGAGAACTGCAGTTCTTCATCTGAAGTTGACTTGGGCTCTTCAGTATCTGTCACTTAGAAAAATGTTGACTTGAAAATAGTGCCTGCTGTCCTGTTACTAACTTGGGATGATTTCATGTGTTGGTGGAAGTGAAGGGCAGCAAACACTTCATTCCTTCTCTCTTCCTCACCTCAGCCTTTACTGAAAAGAAGAAATGGCAGCATAATAGAGAAACACAGGTGTTGAGGAGAATATGAACCTGACAAAAGCAGCAATTTCAGAATGCCTCAGAGCATTCCTTGAAAAAAATGCTAAGATAAATAACAAGGGAAAACAGACCAGCTAAATGTAAATGTTCTGACCAGTGTGTGTTATTTTACTGACATGTTCACAAGGGTGTTTAGAGATGGGAGTGTGATGGCTAAAGAAGTGTTTGAAAAAGAAAATTAAACCAGCACAAAATTCTGTAATGTGCCTTCAGAAATCCAGTGGTCATGCCAAGGTGCAAAGTGTTACCTTTTTTTTCCTTTGGTTTCAGCAACCCCAAGGTCAGGCCCTGAATGCACATTCTCCTGCTGTCATCTGGGCTTGCAGGGAATGAACATAAGCAGTAAATATCTTCTCCTTCCTCGCTTCACCTTGGGGAAAAAAAGTTTGGCACAGACAGAATTTAATCAAAGTGCTAATTTGTTTCAGGTTTCCCTGCTTCTTCTGTAAACATGGTAGTTTTTTCAAGCCCACATTGCTGTTGAAAACAAATCCTGAAACTGTTTTTCAATAAAATCTATGTCATCTGTGAAAATAATCTGTTATGCATTGCAGAGGTATAATTACTACAGTCACTGTCAGAATTGCATAATTTAAATCCTTTATCCCTTTCTTCTGTGGATGAAAAGGAAATAACTATTGCAGGGATTCCCATTATTTAGGAAGAGCAAGATTCTTAAAAGAAGTTCAGTTTTTTGGTGACAAGTGACTTGTCTCATCCCAAGGAGCACTGCAAGGCTTGTCTGTGTGAGCCCCAGGGAGATGTGGGTGTGGGGCTTTTGTTTCAGCTTTTGTGTTAGCTAAGTGCAGGCATCTGAATGTATATACTTAATTTGCAGAAAAAAGTCTCTGTGCACATCATCTCTTAAAGCAGAGTCTCTGCTAGAGAGACTGAGATGGGGGTGAGCTGTGTCCTCCTGGATCACTGGCAGCCAGTGCTGCTGGTGATGCAAGTTTAGGCTGACAGATGGAAGATTTATTTACAAAATATGTCCCATCTTCCCTTCAGACATATTCATGGATATATTATTTTGTTGCCACTGCCAAGAAATTCTGACCTGTTTTAAGGACCTGGAAGTCTGTGGTGAGCATCTTGTGTGTCCTGCCTGCCTGATCATTGGCCTCTTTGTCTCTGCAAGGATCCAAACCATCTTTATTTTACCTAATGACCACATTTCCTGGCAAGCTGTCTTATATTTATTCCAATTACTGTCTCTGTCTTTTATGCTTCTCACTCTTGGTAAGGTACTTTACATAACAGAGTAAACGTGTCAAGACTTGTTTACTCTGTCCTTTGCTTCTACAGACTACCATCAAAGAGCTATCCTGGCTCTATGGACCTATCCTGTCTGTGCAAGTCACTTGCTGAAATGTCTGGTAAAATGTATTACTTGGCTTGTATTGCCATTAGTTCTGTTAAAAAACCCACCAGCTTGATATTTCAATTATTATTTTATCTGCTCTGCAGCATGATACTCTTTTAAACCATACTCTGGTAGGTTGGCACTGAAGAATGGCATTGTCAAGAAGTTACCTTTTAGCTATCTTTTTCTGTCCTCTTTAGATATGAGATATTTTTTCCAAAGTGATCATTGTCCTGTAGTGTGGAATACTTGAAGTGTCTTTATTGAGTCTTGCTGAGCTGGAGCTCACTGTTCTGTCAGTCTGGCCCTCAGCAAGCCTTCAGTGACAAGGTGAACCTTAGCTTGGGGTAGATCCTCAGCAGTCACGGTTTTCCCAGAACTTACTGCTAATTTATTTAAGTTTTCCCAGAACTTACTGCATCTGATTTCCATGTTCTCTTCCCAGCTATCATCTTAACAATCTTCTCCAGAGTGAAAAAGGGCAAGTATGAAACAGACCAGTCTGGACAGGAGGTGGGATGTGTGCAAGAAAAGGCTGAAGAAGTGAAAATGTGCAAAGAAACAGCTTTTTAACAGCTGGTTTTATATAGAGTCATAGAATGGTTTGCATTAGAAGGAACCTTAAAGGTCACCTAGTTCCACACCCCCGTCAAGACTTTTCTTTTTTGTTGTGTTTTTATCCTGTAGTTATTTCTGACACTTATGAATCTGACATTCCTCATATGTTAGGGCAGTACCCAAACACTGTCCATTAAGTTGGTTGATAAATAATCAAATTCAGCAAGAAGACATGCACAAGTGCTGTTTGCTGTTAAATTGGATAGAAAATCTTTATGTATTGTTCTAATAAAGGACAAACCTGAGCTTGGGATGAGAAAATTGTAAGCTGTACAACATACCCTCTTCCTTTTTAAGTTATGACATCCATAACGTCAGGGCTCATCTAGAAGTAAACCTAGTATTACTCTCCACTTTTGAGAGGGTAAGATTTGAACTTAAACACTTCTTCAGGAGTTGCATAGCAATGTAATTTGCTTGCTATCACATGGTGTATGAGCCTAAATTTTTCCTTCAGCTTCTGATAATGAGTGTCTCAAAACTGGGACAATCCTCATCAAGCCTGCTGTAGGAAATGCAATTTCTTCCACTCCAGGCGTTTGTTTTTTCAGTAACTGCCATTGTTGATCTGCCTTCAAACAGAGGCATCAGTGAACAGGAAAGTGTTCTACCCTTATATGTAGTGGGGGTGACAGAAAAGTGAGATGCATGATTCACTTTCCTTGACTACCCAGAAATCAAGCGTAGGATGTTCAGCTCACTGCTGCTTATAGTCAGGGGGAGAAGGACAGGAAAGGGCTCCTACAGTAGATGTGTCCATTGCAGAGGGACATGTTTCCACTAGGCAATGATTCCCACCTTACCCTCTACTGATCCTGGCTGGAATGCTCTTTATTGTCTTCATAGCAGCTCACATGGTTCTTTGCTTGGGTTTGTGACCACAGAGTGGTGATAACACACTGATGTTTTAGCTATAGCTGAACAGTGTCTGCACAGCATCAAGGCCTTGGTTTCTCACTCTTGGTGTCCACCCCCATCAGGGAATAGATTGAGGGTGGGGAGGGCACAACCAGGCAAATGTCCCAAACTAAGCAAAAGGATATTCCATGCCATATAAAGTCATGGTCAGCAACAAAATGGACAGGAGGGTGTTTAGGGAGATGAGCCATCTTTTTTTTTTTTTTTTTTTTTTGCTCATGGCTGGCATCAGTCCACTTGTGGGAGGTGGTAAGTGATTGTTTTGGTTTGGTTCAGTTTGTTTTCTTTCTTTCTTCTTTCACTTCTCCTTTGCTTATTAAACAATTTTTATCTTGCTTTTGCTCTTCCTTTCCTCTTCCCCTGCTCCACTGTGGGTTGGAGGTGGATGCAAGTGAGAAGCTGTGTGGTGCTCAGTTGCCTGCCAGGTGAACCCACAACACAACATTTCTGCATTGAGAAGACAGCCCCCCTTCCAGTCAAGCTGTGTGAGCTCCCGAAGCCTTGGCAGGAACAGTAATTGTTAGCATGTTTATATACAGCAGGCCTCTGAAGCCACTAAAGCAAAGCAGCTCTTACAGGATAGATCTTAACAGTGAATGCAGTAATCAGCTCTCTTGGTGAAAGTCAGAGAGCTTCTGAAGATACACAGGCAGGAGGATCTGGGAACACATGCAGGAATCTGGTCCTCTCCACAGCTCTAAACAACAACTTACAAAGCCCTGGGTGTCCTCTAGTGCTGCTTGGGGATGACCAGTCTAGCCATGCCAATATGTGAGCCAGACCCATGCATAAGCAAGAAAGAATGGTCTCAAGTACCAGCAGCATTTGGCTCATGGTTTTTCAAGTGCCATCTGGCTTTGGTTTCTGGCTTAGCCATGGACTGTTTGGGTAAGACCTTCCAAATCTCTGCCATGGCTTCACACAATCCGCTTCAGTACTGTGGCAGTGCTACAGAAAAACTTATTATCAGGCTCAAATAACGATACACACAAGTAGCTTTCTCCCATATTTTGAAGCTGACTTGCCCAAATTGAAGCTGAATGAAGGATGATAGAGAGGTCTTTGTCTCTTTTCCCCTGTACAATGATAAATGTTCCTCCTATGGTTTCATTTTTAAATTAAAGCAATTTAAGCCCATTGTGCTTTCTCTGCACCTTTATTTAATTTTCAGCCTCTTGGCATTTTCCTTTCACTCTTCTTCAGAATTTGTTATGATTTTTACTGTCTGATTAAATTAATTTAGGGCTCTACTTGTCACTTGCTTATTGTCTGACTCCCTGGCTCCCTTCACTCTCCTACTGTTTAATACTTAGTACACATTGTATTTCCCAGCTTTAGCAATCTTTTCTCCATCTTCCTTGGCTGTTGTCCAGTATTTTGCTTATGAGTAGTTTTCATGACATAAATTCTTCCTGTTGTTATCCATCAACGTTGGAAAGCTTCGAGTCAGCTTCTCAGCAAAGAAGCAGATTGTGCCACCAGTCCTGCAATTTTCAGTACTAGCTGGTAGCACTGTGAGTAATTCAGCCACCACATTTGTTTCTTTTCTGATACCAATTGTAAGTTTTTGATAATGTGAGAGAGGTGTTTTTAACCATGAGGTTGTGCTGGTATCTCCAGCCTTATGTTCTCCTGACATACCTTGCTTTTGTGCTCTCATTGCTTCTGTGAAGATGGTAAGAAAATTGAGTTCAATTATATTTTATTGCTGCAACAGACTTATTGGTTGGGTTTTTTCCCCTCCTGGAAAGTCACAGAAATATTTGAAACCAAACAATATAGCACAGTGGCAGGATACTCCATCAACAATTCACCAGAATATGCTATCTCACTGCTCATGATGGAGGATTTAACCATAGTGACAAAGGTAAGAGCTGGGAACAAGATTTTTAGTGCATTTTTATATTTCCCCCTTGGGTTTGATAGCTGGGTTGTCTTCCCTGGACACAAAGTGTGAATATATTTTTATGCTTTGTGTTTCTCAAATCTCCTTTTAGGCATCTTGCTATAACATCTTCCCCCCCTCCCATTAAACCTCTATCTGCTTCAGGACAGGGCTGCCCCATTATATGGACTTGTACTCTGCTTCCTACTATGAAACATCAAGATCTGGAACTACTGCCAAGGGCTATGTTAAAGGAAAAAAAAAAAAAAAAAGGAAAAGAAAACGAAGAACCAAAGTTCTTCAACTTCATCTGGAGTTCCTTAGCTCCCTTGTATGTCAAGGTTTTTTCTCTGGATGTTATAATCATGAAAACATAGAACAATTTAGGTTGGAAATGACCTTTAAATGTCATCAAGTCCAACTGCTCTGCAGTGAGCCAGGACATCTTCAAGTTGCTCAGACCCCATCCAATCTGGCCTTGAAATTTTCCAGGGTTTTGCCACCCTCATTATAAAAAACTTCTAAATTAGATATAAGGACTGTTGTATCCTACAACCTCAGAGGACCTCTGTCACTTTTCATTAGCATAATGGACTTATCAAATATATACAAGAACTTGCTTACCAGGAACTTAGGTTACAAGAAAGATATGTTGGTATTGTAAGTTTCATTTTCATTCTCTCCCATGTAATCCAAAAATTGTTCTTGAAGACATGGAAAAGCAGCAAGAAGTTAATAATCAGCTCTTGCTGGAGAGAAGCACTGCAGCATTAATTGTGTCTCTCATGAGGAGGCTTCAGGCACATCACTTCCACTCACACTGATCATAAAACCAGCACTGTGAATTGTTTCACATTTATATCCTTATCAAGCTGAGGCCAATTTATGACTGTTATGTTATTTTTAAATACTAAAATCTTATTTTGTTTTGATCTGTACAGAAAAAGCCTATATTTTCATTATGAGGTTGTCTTGGTTTGAAAGACAGGTACCTGCCAGCAAAAAGCTGGAATCTCCCTTTGAACAGAGAATCCCCCCTCCCTCAGATTATTATAATTTTGCAATTGGAGGCTCTCAGGCAAAGATTTGGGAGTAGGAATAACAGTCCTTTACTAGGAATATTAGACAAAGCAAAGAAAAATACAAATGTAATAGCACTAAGAGACAAGCAAAACAATAACAAAAAAAAACCAACACAACCTCAGAAAATGCCCTGACAGAGTCAGGGATGTGACCTGACACCCTGGGTGTCAGGGTGTTGAAAGCAGTCCAGATGAAATCCTCCTTGAGTAGTAGATGCAGTTCTGTGAAGTGGAAATAGTCCTGTAGGAAATTCCAGTGGTGACGAGATGAGTCCAGTCTTTCTCTAGAAAGAAATCCAGTGCAGGAAAAACAAGCAGGGTCTTCTGGTACTCCCATCCTTTCGGAGCGGTGTCCTCGGACCAAGAACCAAACTGTCCTGTTCCCTGCTGTTCTCCAGGAAAAACTTACCGCCCCCTTTTGTTTCAGTAAGTACCTATAAGTATCCAGCAATTAGTTACCTAGCAAAACCACCAGGAAAAAATTCCACAAGCACAAAAGAAACATATCCAACCCTCAACAGAGGTGTATAGTATGATTCCAAAAAGCTGCCTATTATTTATATTACTGAGCTGATATAACCTCACACCACTCTCAAACATCCCCCTAGCAAGAGGACCAGCATATCAAGCCTATTGTACTGAAGTGCTTTATCATATTTATACATACCTGGTGTTCTCATTTTAGCTTAACTTTCTAAACCATTTGCTTAACTACAGCATGTTCTTGTAGCAGCTTTGTTTTGCTCTCTCTGGGAATAGTTGTGCCATGTGTTTGCCCAGGCTACACAGAGGGCTGAATGCTGCTTGAATCTGGTGGCACTCACCTCTGCCCTTTTTTCTGTCCCAATGAGTTCCTTTTGAGAACAAGTTGTCAATGGGGATTTCAGGAACAGTGTGGACTTCAAAACACCGTGTGGCTTGGGTTAGGCCTGGCAGAGTCATTTGACTGTTTTTGACCTAAGTGAGTTGAAAAAAGCTGGTTTTTCTCTGACTAAGAAAGATTTTGGATGGACATCAAAAACCTTTACTGAGTACACACTTATAAATTCCATACTCACACAGCCTCTAACACAAGACTTTCACTGAAGCAAGGCTGCATGCTACCTATTAAGGTTTTCAATGCTCTAGAGAAAAACTTTTCCATACTATAAAATAATCTTTGAACTGTTGGAAGCTACAACTGCCAGACTCTCAGGGAAGGAAGGACTGCAGGTTAGCAAGTTCAGCCTTTTCAATTTATTAGAAAGCCCTTTATGATGGGGGCAGCCTCATTTAAAGGTGATGGAATGAATCTACCTCACTCACTTGCTGGTGAAAAGTCCTGACCTCCTGTCCTTATGCTGGCCAGAAGGATTCCTATATTGATCATCCTTGTTCTCCATACTCTCCAGCCACAGAGATAATTTGGCCTCTGGAGCACTTTAAGTCTGATCGTGCAGAAGATAAAAGAGCCTGTGACCTTTTCTCTGACACAGGAAGCAGCTCAGACAACTCTGTTGAACTCAAGAGTCAGATTTGAAGCTGGCCTAAAGTCTAGAGACCTCTGGATGAAAGGTATTTTGCTATACAAATAGCATGTACTTAAATATTAATAGCTATTTCCAGGCTCTATCCTAATCCAAGCAGAAAGATTATTTCTTTGAAGAAATATGACTTACAAAGATTACAGGCTAAAAAAAGTGGTTGTAGTGCAAGAATATCTTGCTTTATCAAGGGAAACTTTTCAGAGCTGAAGATGGCTAAAAGCCAGTCACATGCAGACTTCAGGGAGCTGTGGTTTTATACAAACTGTGAGTGCAAAATGAAATTTTTAAAACTCTTTACCCTTTAAAGAGGTAAATTTTCACTGGAGGTTAAATGAGAACTGTTATAAAGTGATGTTTAGTATTTAAAGTGAAACAGAAATGGAAACTGTTAAAATTTTAGGAGTCTCTGCTGACCACCTTGAAGAAAGGAGGCAATTCCTTTCCACCAAGAATCTTTTCTTTGTCTATAGATGGTGGGTCACTCCTGATTGTGTATTTCTTCCATAAAATCACCAGTGCTGGTGCTATGTGACAACTGTGCATGTATTATAACCAGGGATTGTTCCTGTAAAATAATAAGGCATATTTAAGGGGCTCCCCAAAGCCATGATGTTTTAAAAAGGAACATCTTTCTTAAAAAAATGTTGTCATTACAATGACTGTTCAGTATCGGAGCTTGTTACGTTGCTCTGTAGCTGTATTTGTAGAAGTGGATATGTTGGTCTATGAATTTTGAAGAAACCAAACTGCTGCTGTGCCATAGCACAGAGAAAACACCTCCTTACAGTCAAATTGTCAGTGTTTTCAGGGAAGTGCTCCTTTCACCTCTCTCATGGCCCTCAAAGTGTTTACCTTAACCAGAAGAGTCTGGCAAGCATCGCTCATAACTGTGCTGCATACTGAAAACCACAGACTGAAGAAGAAGGTTGGCTTCTGCCTACTTCCCATCCTTGATTTATCCTTTACAGATCTATTTTGTAAGGAGTAAATTACTTCTCTCTCCTTTTTTGGAGCTACCAGTGTTAGAGCTGTTTGTCTCTCTAATATCCTCCAATGCTTTACAGGTTTCAATCACATATTCTTTCAAACTATTTACAGATTAACATAAATCAAGTTAAAGCCTTATTAAAATTGCACTTGGCTTTGAGACTGTAGCTTCTCCTTCAGACCAGAAGAAGGACTGTGTGCATGTTAGTCTGCCTGTCTGATTATATTAGTTTCTCCTGGTTTATCTAATAAAAAAAAATGGCTCCCAGCAAACAATGCCTCACAGAAGGCAGTATAATATTTTTTTATGGTGAGTTGCCTGGTAGTTCAATGACATGATTTCTCAAGAGGTGCAAACCTGGTTGATCAAGATCCTCTCTACAGCAGTGAATACATGACTATAAATCTTCTGTGAGCAAGCACACTTCTGGCAGAAGGCAATCCCCACTGTCAGTATCCTCCTCTATTATGGAGGAGACAGCAGGAAGGAAAATACTACAAATTCTAGGCTAGATTGGAGGTTCACAACCTGCCCTAAGGGTTCAGCATAAAACTACAGCCCTTGTAAAGGACCAGAGAATGAATATCTGAATGTCTTCTCTCTCATATCTAAGGGAACATGGAATTATATTCATGTCCTGGCTTTGCAGTCTCCAGCTGTCTGATCACGTCCCATTTTTCCCTGCAGGGGAGAATGTCCCACTCACAGACTCATCTGAGCTATGACTTGAGCTACAAGAAGGAGAGCATGGACTGAGCAGGGCAGTATGTGCAGGAAAGTCTATCACAACCTAAACATCTGAGTCAATACCTGCAAGGCACACCAATATTAATATGCTTGGCAGGTCATCCCTGCCTAGAGAAGGACATGAATCTGTGAAAATAGAACAGATGAGCTGCAGAGAGAGCTGTCCTTACTAGGAAGCCTGGGAATACCTGCAGTGAAACACTTCCTTTCCTCCAGTCTCAGATCAGCCAGTTCCTTACAGACAACTTCAGGACAATTGAATTTCAGTGCAAGGGTCTGTGAGGACTTGTGAGCCTGATGACTGAAGGCAGAATGGAACTTAGGCTTCCTCCTTCCCTTCCAATAGTCTATGGAAAGAATACTGCCTTGGCTTCCACTGCAGAACTGCTCTTCTGCACAGCATAGCAAAGTCTGGGCAGTAAAAGCAAATTAGGTTTACCCATTTCTCAGACTCCAAAATGAAGCAAACATCACCTGGAGGAGCTGTGGGCAGTAAGGCACCCAGGATTTCCAGCAGCTGACATGGTTTACCAATTTCAGTGGGTGATCGTGGCTTCCTGGTAAGGCTTTGTGTGATGTAGCTCATCAAATCTCAGCGACATGGAGCACATTTCTGTTTCATTACTTACTAATGCTGGGCTTGGCAGGCACTGCAGGTTATTTTGCTAAATTATGTCAGAACTGTCATCTGCAGGATAAACTAGGATATAATGCCTGTGACTCATGAGTAGTTTTGTTGGAATAAAGTTGCTTCATATACAACACAATGTTTAGAAAACAATACCTGGAATTCATCAGAATGAAGTCTGCCTGTCCCTCTTTCCTTGCGTGGCTTACAAGATTGAACCAGAAACCTTTAAGGGTTTTTTCCCCCCTCTACTCCTCACAGAAAAGGAGTTCTTCCAGGAACAAGACTCCTAATGAAATAGGGTGTAATATGATATCTCAAAAGAATTTATTCTGTGTTCAAAACACAAAGGAAAGAAGAATGCTGGGCTAAGGCATTACCAAAAGGACCAAGAGAGGGTCTGTACAGGGACAGCCTAGATAAGTTGCCACAGGTGGACAAAAGAGCAGGAAGTTTGACACAGGACAAATCGAATAAATTAAAGTGGAGACTGCAAATGCTGTGAGTGACTTATTCTTTCTTTTCAGAACTTAAACTTTTCTAGGAGGTAACTGCAAGTATTGGAGAAGTTGGGACAATTATCCAATAATCTGATTACTGTTATTTGCTGGCTGTCAGTGAAACTGTTTGTTTTAACCCCTGAGAGTAGAGAGGTGAGCTTATTTTAAGTTTAACTATCACCTAGTACTTTTAAGGGAAGTAGGGTATATCTAACAAGTATAAGTCAGTTTTTAAATTAGATTACAGCTTTGGCTCATAAAAATAATTGCAAGTTACATATAATATCTGCACCATGTTCAGCTAACATAATTAATTGCATTAAAATGCAAGTAAGAACATATCAGATGTGGTGCTGATTCAGATTTTAAACAGCTATCAGTGGAAAGGTGCCATAGTCATGAACTGACCTGCCTTTCTTATTATATTGTTAAAAGGCATTTCAGAACATGGAGTCTGGAGAGAGAGGAACACAGACTGCAGGTCACACACAAAGGAAAAAGGAGCATATGCTAGAAATTTATGATTCTGGAGAAGTTTCTAAGGACAAAACCAGCAGCTAAGGGCTTAAATGCTTTTATGAAGTGGTTATGTTGGCTCTACATCCTACTGAAAAGAGGAATATGCAGGATCATTAGAGAGTTGATATTCACCTTTTGTGTGGCTGGTGCTGGAATAATGGCTAAGTTCTGATCTATCTTCATTGGAAAATGAAAATGGATTACTAAAAGGAGAAAAGGGATGCAGAGTTCCAGGCCATGAACCTTATTCAAAGAATGCTAATTATAGTTACCCCATCACCATTAGAATATACCAAGAAACAACTCACAGAAATGGTGCTAAGAGCTTTAAACTCCAGCAGGAGAGGAGAAAGCATTTTCAGTAGTTGAGCATAAGAGCAGTGGAAGATGCTTCCATGGAGGAAGGTGGATTCTCTATGGCTACTATGGGCAAGGAGGGTGCTTCAGAAGCTATTCCACTTGCACAACATGCCATTTCCCATAGTTTTTCTGCAGCCTCCACTTAATATTAATTCCATCTTAAAATTATCCCTTGTGAAAGTGATATCACTACAAGATATGAACACAGAGTATGAGTAATCCACTTTTTATTAATTATTTATATCTGTAGATTCACATCTAACTTGAAGGGGTGGCTTCTGTTAAAACTTCACTCTGCATTCATGAATGTTTTAGTCTTAACTTCTAATTTAGTTTCATCTTGAAAGGCATACAAAATATGCTTTCCACTAAAATATTGTTTATTTTAAAACATGAAAAACAGAGGAATTCAACAGAGTTTGAAGGAAAATCAGCATAAATTTTTGGCAACTTTGAACCCTGAATTTGTAAGTACAATTGTCTATCAACAACACGTACTTACAATTTTAAGTACAATTGTCTATTGGGCAGCTGCATTGTAGATCTGCAACCATGAGAAGTTTTTTTGAGAGTGTAGTACAGAAAAATTATAAAAATTCAGAAGCTTGTTTCTTTGTATAATTATTATTAACATGCAAATGCAACCATACAGCTTTATTCTTATAACATAGTCATAATTGTCATAAGTGGTGCAGGAAAGCTCCTCTCTTTTTTTCTTTTTAAACCACCACAGATCTGGAAGGAATTCAAAGCTTTTCACTTCATAGTAATGTTCCTTTCAAGACTGTTTTTCTGTTGTTGTTTTGTTGGTTTTTGTTTCTTTGTTGTCAGTTCTAAATCAGCTGCAGTGAGGAGTGTTGTTTACTTTCGTTTGCTTTTTAGGTGTCTGCTAAACCCCAGGCAGCTGCTAACTACACACAAATCTAAAGATTTGGGAAGTGAGAAGGACTGGTAGAATGAATTTCTGCAGAATTTGTGCTCTAATTGTAAATGCAGTTTCTGGCTGTGTGTCACTAAACCCGGGGCTGATGCTGCAGCTGCTGAGCCATAAGAGGGCAGCTGCTGCAGAGGAAGCTCCATCCTCATTCTGGTCAGCCACAATGTGAATTCCTGTGCTACCTCTCCTCTTCCCTCAGCTGAATTCCTTTGCATTTTAAAAATTCCCACTGCTGTCCCTGTTAAGAGGAAGAGACAATAATGATGAGCATAAAGAGTCAGAAAACTAAATGACAGGAGGAATAGAAAAAACATTGTGCAGCACCCTTATCTACACTTGCAGTTGTGCACCTGCAGTTCCACATCTCATCAGGCAAGAATACTGTGTTTCTTCTGCTGCAGTCTCAGCTGAATTGCTATTACTGAACAGTCATTAATTCTGCATTTTCACTAATAAGAACTGTTAGAAACAAAATTTAGAATCTTTAGAAAATGCTACAATCCTGGTTCATTAGTCTGTGGTTTGTTTTTGTTTGACTTCTTTGCACTCGGCATAAAAGCTCTAAAATCTTTTCTTACAGGACATAACAGAGATGTGTTGGAAGTGGAGTATTGGCTACATGAGACTTCTTCCTTTTAGAGAGAATTTGAATGCTAATTTTTTTTTTAAGGCTCAGAAAAATGAGCAAAAGCCTGAGTCATTCTGCCTTTTCAACAGTAGTGCAAATAGCAGGAGATGGGAAGTTCCTGACTTGCCATTGTGCTTATTCACATTTCTGATTACAATCATGAGCATGCATAAGCATCCATTCTGTATTTTTGAGATGAAGATGACAGTATTGGTAGCTTTTATGACGACTGCTGGAGAGGGACAGTACTGTCCAAGACCCAGGTCCTGCCTATGAAGGAACAGATGAAGACAGTGCCAACAAGTGTCAGAGCATTGGCAAAGATCCACTGGGTACTGCAGGGGGCTGGCTGCTTTATTGGATTGGTGATGTCTCAGACTTGTTTCCTAGCACTGGATTGAAAAATGAAGCTGTGTCATTCCTTACAACACTTGGTTGCCATGAAGGTGATTAAAAGCCATGAAGATGATGAAGAACCTGGGTGTGTGAGCATTGACTAAGGGATCTGTGATCCCTTAGCTTAGAGAAGGCTCAGGGCACTCTTAGATGTGGATGAAGACTGATGGTGGGAGTAAAGCAGATGGAGTGGGATTGTTCTCAGTGGTGTCCAGTGACAGGACAAGAAAAAATAGACATGAATTGGAATAATAGACATTTCCATTAAACATGAGATTTTTTTTTCCCAGTGAGGGTGATCAGGGTTTCTCAGACAGATTATGGAGTCTCCATCTTTGGAGCCACTGAAGACCCAACTCATGTCCTAAGCAAAGCACCTTTGATGACTCAGCAGGCCTAAATGATGTCCAGATGTCCCGTCAACCCCCAACAAGTCTGTCAGAGCAAGCTACTGATATATTATATTCCAAAAGGTCTCTTTGTTTTAAGAAGCAACAGTTCATAGGTTTGGAAAGACAGATGATTGGTTTACCTCATCAGTGTATATAAGCATCTAAAGGGGGATGTCAAGAGGATGGAACCAGGCTCTTCAACAGGCAGAAACTGATGCACAGGAAGTTCCACTTGAACATGAGGAAGAACTTCTTTACTGTGCTGGTGACCACACACTGGAACAGAATGCCCAGAG
This sequence comes from Peucedramus taeniatus, assembly GCA_013400575.1. Lineage (NCBI taxonomy): Eukaryota > Metazoa > Chordata > Aves > Passeriformes > Fringillidae > Peucedramus > Peucedramus taeniatus. The sequence goes on from WBNO01032943.1 coordinate 287,474, forward strand.
AGATAGTGGAATCTCCCTCACTAGAGATATGCAAGAACCATCTGGATGCAATCCTGTGCAACGTGCTCTGGGATAACCCAGCTTTAACAGAGAGTGGACCACATGATTCACTGTGCTCCCTTCCAACCTGATCCATCCTGTGGTACGGTTCGAGAGACCTGAACCAAATCCCTGTAGACTTAGGGCACTGCCCTTCACCTCCTGGCGGCTGCGACAGCGCCTCTAACAACCTTCACTGCTTCCCACCACGTCCCGCTCCCAAGCACTCCCCATGGGCAAGCGCGCTGCCCCTCAGCCCCCAGGCGGGGACGGGCCATCCCTCACCTTCCAAAATCGAAGTTTCCCCTTGGGATGTGTGAGCGGGCAAGCGACAGCAGGTGCTGCTCCCAGCCGATGCTCCGCCTGGAGCTCGCCGCTCCCCGGCCCTCGACGGCCCCGCGTCCTTCCC
>WBNO01032943.1:287965-307731 GCA_013400575.1 Peucedramus taeniatus
CTCGCCTCGCCGGGCCAGGGCGTTCCGGGGAGGCTGCGCCTTTCGGCCGGGACGAAGCGGCGCTTCGGGATCTGGCCGGGCGGACGTGCCCGGCGCGGTAAGCGCGGTGAGGGGCCGGCGCTGCGGGGCGGGGGGTGAGCGAGCGGACGAGAGAAAGGGACATCCTTGCTCTGCCCTGCCCTGCCCTGCCCCGCCGTGTCCCTGCCCGTCCCTTCCCTTCCCGGGGGTGGGTGCTCCCGGCTGGGCGCGGGAAGCCCCGAGCGCCCGGAGTTCAGCCTGCGGGTAACAGGTGGCTGAAGCGGCTCGGAACAGGGACCAGGCGGCTCCCGCAAGCCTTAAGGTCTGGAGCGCTCTGCCAATTTTTTTTTTTTTTCATTTAAAATAATAATAGTAAGAAAATGCAGGAGGTGGCATTGCTCATTTGGGTGATGTGGAGAACGTCAGCTGTAGAAAAGCTTGTGTCTACTTTCTGAATTTGTAACTGAGTGATTCCTTCTGTATTCAAAAGCAGAACAGCTAAAAAGCACATTGACTGCTGACCACTTGAATGAATTTAATAATTGAACCGAAAACGTTTGAAAAAAATGGTTGGGGGGAAAAACCCAGGGATAAGTTTGTTGTGTGTTTGTTGTGGGTTTCTTTGCCTTTTTTTCCCCCTCCAGGTAACAGCTCTCTTCCTTTGTGCTTTCAGACTGAAGGGATGAACATCTCTCCTCCATACACCCTTAGATTACTTCTCCTGCTGTCTTGCTTTCTTCCCTTTCTCCGTGTGCTCTTCCCTACTCTGTTGATTCTCATACTTCCCCCCTGTCCCTTCCCTCCCTCCCTTCTCCCTTAACAGTCTCTGTTTTCAACAGTTGTCATCTCAGTGGTTTCCTCCTCTGGCCTCAGCCTCTGTTGACAGTGACTGGTGTGTAAGTTCAGGTCTGTCTCCTGAACTGTCTGCCATTCTTTTTTTTCTGGAAACGATCACCTCAATGGCAAGCTCACAAAACTTCTCTCTGAGCAGTCCTCATTCCCTGACATTTGCCTTTTCATCCTGTCAAACAACCTTGTTTGGCACATAAAGCTGGACAGTGCCTGGGAGTGTAGACACCCCACAGGTTTGGCACTTCTATGGCAGGCGTAGCTCGTAGGGAGATGGGACAGTGGCAATGCTGCCTCAAACTGCCCCAGCAGGGCTGGTTGGCCTTTGTTGGGAAGAGCACTGAGGCACTTCTATTTCCAGGTGTGTTTCCCAGCCCACTGCTCTGCCTTGGAGTGTCTCCCTGTTTTGGTCTGTTCCTGTCATTTGAACTTCCCAGAGGCTGTGCACACAGGGGTGCAGATTTACGTAATCACTGTGGAAACAAACAGATGTTTTGGTTTCTACTTAGAGATAATCAGGTAATAATCCCCAGTTCTGGTTGTTTTTCTTGTCCATTTGTGGCTTTATATTCAGGTTCTTAATCAGAGAGTCAAGATGATTTTGACCACAGGAGTAAATGCCTGGAAAAATGCCAGGGGAATGGCAGGTCTCTATTGACTGAGGACAGCCTGGCTCCATTCTTGCCAAAAATAATGAGACATTTTGGGTGTATCAATCACAACCAAATATATATAAAATAAATCAAGCTATTGCAGGATTTTTTTTAAGGAAAAAAAAAAACAGAATATTAAGAGCTGGACAAAGTAATTTACTGCCTACTCTTTTCCATGTACACTTTGTCATGGAAAAGGTTTTGAGTGAAGCACCGATTATACCCTTGCAGCTTGTTCAAGAGTTGAAATGAATTTTAAAGTCTTTGTACCTATAATAGCAGCTCTTACTGGCAAAATTATACTACAAATCTTATTACAAATAAATTAAGGCTTTATTCCCTGTACTCACTGTGGTTGTATTGGTTCAGTGATGTTTTCTTGGCATCTAGTTACTTATTTATAACATGGAGACATGGCAGGGATAAGAATGGGAAAATTCAGACATGTGCCTGTGAGTTGTGTACTGCTGTCTGATTTACCTGAGGAGAAATATGTATTTGAGGCACTACAATAAATTGTTTGCTTCTTCAGCAGTGCTGGAGAGAAGACTTAGATTTGAAGACAGGGGAAAAAAATCCCCCAGTTCTTGCTTGAAACAATCTCAGACCAGTTTGACTTTGGATGAACTGCTCCATTTCAGTGAGCGCTTAAAATTGTCACTGAACTAATTAAGGCAATATTTTCTGCATCATGTTGTAGGATAACTACAAAAGTTAAGAAAATACTTGTCACGTAGGTGTGGAAATTTTAAAGAAAATCTCTATAATTTTGTTTTATTACTTCTTGAGGAAATGTAATATGTGATTCAAGTTAAAAAGCTCATGTGTTATTTTGCATCTGAGAGATTTTGGCTTCCAGACCCTGTGTGGATGAAAGCAGAAGCTGAAGATTTTTCCACCCTAGAAGTGTCAAAATCCAGCTGTGACATACCCAAGTGTGGGAGTAGCTCTGATAAATGGTCTATCATACCTGTTTTGTTTGGGTTTTTTTCCTCCCTGTCAGCTGGTTTATCTTGCTCTGGCTTCAGCAGTGGCTGGGAACAGAATTATTTCTGCAAAAGTCTGAGAAGTGAAGAGGTGCTATGGGAAGCATGTTGTGGCCTGTACTTCAGACCAGATGAACTCTGTGTGAAGATTAGAGAATTATTTTGTAATGGGAGAGAGAAAATTGTCATTGACTTCCACTCTGCTTGTCAGCCTTAGCTCTGTGGTGACTTTTTCACTGATGCAAAGCTAAAACAGAGCTATGAAATGAGGCCTGAACCCACTCATCCATTTTCTGGGCTGTGCACCCCTACAAGCAGCTGCACTGAACCCGGCGCCCGGCACGCTGCAGGTTGGAAGGGCTGCCTGTGCTGCAGGGGGCATCTCCAGGCATCTCCAGGTCTCTGACACGAAGGGAGTTTTAGCTGTTAATCAGTGCTGTTTCCCAGGAATGATCACACAAGGGTAGTTCTAGCCTTCAGCCTTGCCCCTGTTACAAATGGTTGGTTTAGGTGGGGTTATTTGAAACACGCCTGGGTGCCTCTGTTCTTGGGCTCGGTTTGGTTTTCTGGCTACACAGAACACTTCCTGTGCTCCCAGGGTTTCTTCATGACTTGCAGACCAGGCAATTTGAGTCAATCTAGTTTGGTAACCCTCTGCATTGAAATAATTTCTCAGTGAGCTTTTTTTTTGCTTTCAAATTGAATACCATCTTTTAGTTACAAAAAAAAGGCAGTGTTTGTTCTGTCTCTTGCGTGGAGACTGTTCTGTCTTGTTTTTTTAATAGGTTCTTACCTCCTATTACAAATAGGAGGTATTTTAAAAGCAACTCTTACAGGTAAGTCATTTTCTGATGGAGCCATTCCAGTTGAGCTGCAGTGTGCTGATCAGTAAGAGTGGATGGAGGGAGCTTTCCTTTCTCTCTGCTCAGAATAAGGCGTCGGATTGACGGACTTCAGGGCTAGGAAGGAATTCAGAACATCCCCATCTCAGCACTGAGATTTCTGTGAGAATAAAGCTAATAAAAAGAAACATTTAATAAAACCTGCTTTACAGTTTAAGTTTACCTCATTAGTAGATATGCCAGGGCTCTTTCACTTCAGGGTTTTCTACAATGAGTCAGCCTGAGAGGTTAAAAAATTGTAGTGAGAAAGGTTAAAATAGGAAATATTATAAATAGCTAAGGCAAAGGCAGCCTTTCTTTTGGGAAGTGTTGTGTATATATATATATGTGGGTGTGTGTATACCATTGATGTCAGCATTTATAACATTATAGGAAAGTGTCTGTACTTTAATGCTTATTGATAGGGCTTCCTCTAGTCTGGTTGGTCTTAAGGGAACTTGGGTTTGCAGCTGCCATACCTGCACATCTAAGAGGAGGTTGGCTTTCAGTGGGGAGAGGAAAATAGGCTCAGTACTGATTGTGTAATCCTGCCCTAGATGCAGGAAATAAATGGAATTATGGCTAATCTTTATTACTTTTAGAAAATGCTGTCTCTTAAGACTGTATGTTCTGGCTGCAATATCTAAAGCTTTTGGTGCTGGAGTTAAGCTAAGTCTCAGAGTATTTTGGGAGCAAGTCCCAGCAGCTCCCTACTAACATGTCCCTTTACCATCAGTGCAGGCCTGGAAATTTTTAAGAGAAAGAGGAATGCAGAGGTTCTGTGATACCATGTTAATTCATCTGCCTTCTCAGACAAGGCTAATGAGTGGGCTTGTGTAGTATTTGCTTTATTTATTTTTAGATCCATACAGTGGTCAGTGAAACTCATAGTATGCTATGATTTCATATTAGTTTCTTAACTTCCTTAATTAGATGCTTTAACTTCCAGGTGGCACCTATTGAGTTGGACTGCTAAGTGGGCATTATTATTTGCTTATATTGTTGTTGTCTATAGGAAAATAGTTGGCAAATCTTTTTAGCCTTTATTAAATTTTACTTTGAAGTCATAATGTCATCACTTTTTAACTAGGTACAAACAGCACCTATACAGTTAGCATGCATATTTTATATAATGGAGTGGAGTTTTATATAGTGGAGTTTTATATAGTGGAGTTTGTGTGGGGTGCATAAGAAGTTTGTTGTTGGAGTTTACATTGCACAGTTATAGGATAATAAAATGCATGTTTTATGATGTGTAATATGGTGGTATGAGGCAAAGATATCTGTAACTGTAACCTCTCGTCCTCAGTTCACAGTTTAAGCAGTGACTAAACCAGCTTTTTTCCTTTCTGTTGTTATAAACACTTTTTGTGATGAATCCAACATTATTCTTGCTACTTTAGTGCAACAGCTCAGGTATTGCTGTTTGTGAACATCAGTTACAAACATAACCACAATTAAAACTGTACTTTCTTTTTTCTCCAAGAAAAGACCTAGGTACCAGAGTTGGCATTCATGATTGATTTTTAATTGTAAAGTCAGTTTTCAGATATCTTTCTTTTTTTTTTCCCTAAATTTAACTCATTTTTATTGCTTGCTTTCCTCTCTTTTATTGCAGGTAGGATTGGGTATTCCCCTGAAAAGATCACAAATTTGAACTCAAACCCTGCCCACCTAGGGTATTGAGAATTATCAAGAAACAAGGACTCTTAGGTGAAATATTTCCTGCAGACTTTCCTGTCTGTGCTTGCACAGCTTGTTCAAAGCCACATGGTAGGGCTGTAGAAAGATGGGGTCTGTATTGTTTTTTGGCTGATGCAGTGCAGCAATGTAAATAAGTTTGTGCTTGTTTTTTTCTTTTTTTTTTTTTTTTTTTTCTCTGACTTCACCTCCTAGTCTTTGGGATGGAGTAAAAAGGAATGTGGGGGTGGCTGACTCCCTTTTCCCTCATGCACAATATTGGTGCTGGTATGAGAACAGAGAAGGTATGGGAACAGCCTGAGTTGTTAACTTCTCATAGCCAACAACTTCTGTGTTAACTGTACTGCCTAGCTGATGGAGCTGGTGCACCAGGGTGTGCATTAGCTAAGCTTTCTCAGGCTGGGACTTCCCACAGTTTGAAATGTTCCTTCTTTTTTCCCCTGTCTGGGTCTTGAGATCTTCAGAGTTTGCAAGTGGACACTGGTTTGTTCATTTGTTCTTTTGAAAACCACTGAGTGCTTAGATTCTGTGGCACTAAGCAGAATAGAAGTATGTGGAAAATAGATGTAGTTTGTGACTAAAAATTCACCAAGCTCTGTGTGTCTACCATACTGGTAGTTTCTCTTGCTCCAGAAGCAAACAGTACATGAACAATCCACGTGGTTTTCTTTTTGTGCATGCAGGTCAGCTTCAGAGGGAGTTGCTGCTGGTTACAAGGGCAGCTTCAGACAAACACAAAACCAGATATGCCTTTGTGGTCTCAGTGGTGGTGTAAGCCATGAAGTCGTGTTGCAGATGTGGTGTGTGTTCAGTTTTGCTTTCATTTTGAAAGGTAAGTGGCTAAGAGTCTCATGCAATGTATCAGTGATGTCCAGATTGGAGAAAATAGTCCAGCTGCACAGCCTTTGGTATCCTGCTGCTGCTGCTGTTCAAGGGCATGGGTTTTATGCAAACACAGACAGCCAGACCAGCTTGCTCAGTGCCACTGGCAGCTGTCAGGCCAGCTGAGACCTTACAAACTTTCACACAAGTTACAAACAAGTTCTTATGAAGGCATAATTCAACTCCAAGAGTTGCAGTTGGGTCTCCATGGGGAACATCTGGTTACATTTATCTGAAGAGAGCAACCCAGTGCTCCAGAAGAAAGCCCTGAGCACTTGCCCTTTTTAGTTTCCAGGATACCGACCTGCTTAAATTTCTAGTTGGCAGCACTGAACACAGTCCTGCTTTGGGGTTTCTTGAATAATCAAAGTGAAGCTTTTTGTTCCTGACTTACTTGCTCCTGGAAGAAGAGAGCCGGAGTGAGGAAAGCCTGTCTGCATCCATGCTCATCAAAATCAATAGAGGGGCTTTCATGTTTGCCTCAGAAGACTCCTGTACTTTCCAGAAAAACCCTCAGCCAAGTCAATTAGAGGAGGTCCTTGTGAAGCTTCAGAGCTGTGGGATGAATCATGGCTCTCTGTGTCTGACAGAAAGAGTGTTTGAGGGCATCTCCTGGAGGAATTCCTTCTTAGAAGTGCTTACCTCTTACCTGAATCTCTGCATGACCTGCTGCAGCCAGGCAAATGCACCTGACAGGCTGCTGCTGTGCCAGCTCAGCCTGCTTTGCTCTTCCCCAGGAGATGCAAGGTCTAAATAGTCACTGGTCCTTGTACCACCATGCTAGACTGGCTTTTTAAGTAGAATGAAAGGTTTTTGCATGTTTGAGGCTGAGTTTTTGGAGGTATTCAGACAGGCAAAGCTTACAAGTGAGCTGAAAGTTGGCTTGGAACAGTGCTTATGCTTAGCCCTACTGGTTGGTTTAGAAGCATATTTATGTGTCCTTCAAAGCACAGATTAGCCAGAGAGCTGGCAACTTGGCTTTTTGTTAGCATCTCCTTCTGATAGTGGCTTGTCTACAGTGAAAGCAAGTCTCCACGTGCATGCTGTCAGTGGTGAAAGGCTGGAGCTTTTAATCCTAACCTAATGTTATACTGAGACAGATTCTTTGTGTCCTGGAAGTGGCTATCCTCCCCATAAACCATGAATCACTGGTGACAGGAGTGGGAGAGAGCTCTGCGTGTGGCCAAATAAATCCCATCTGCTTTGAGGTGGGAAGAAACAAAGTGGAAGAAACAACATTTTTCAGATTGTTCCTATACTGTATTCTGAAGTTTTCTGCAAGTGGATTTCAGCTCTTTGCAATACTAAAAGGAGGGAGGTGACAATGGCCATTGGTGATGCCATGTGGGGAATATTTAAATGAAAGGCTCCTCTGGAAAGTTATAAAAAAGAAAAACAGCCTTTAAACAGGACTAATCAATGTTGTCAAGAGACATGTCATCAGCAAAACGTTGAGGAGAAGGGGAAAAAAGATGGTGGGAACCCTGGGTGGCTCCATGTAGTCTCTTAGAGCACTGTCACAAAATGAAACACAGAGTCTTGTAATAAACAACTGACAGAGCTGAGACAGGAGTAAACTAGGACAGATATCCTAGGGTTTTCTCTGTGCCATTTCCTTCTCATAGAGGCAGCAGTTGCTTTAGTTGACTAAAATAAGAAAACTTCTGTCTAAAGCTTATTCATTCTCACTTTAATTTGAGGAAATGGAAAAGCCAAGGAGGAACATTACTGCCAACACAGGCACTTTTAGTTAGACTTATCTCTTTCTCTCTGTCCATTCTGAGAGTTGTAAGAACAAGATGGGAAACATTCTCAGCCATGAACTGGATTGTCCACGATATCCATGTTTTTTTCCTTCTCCTCTGTGCTTCAGGCTATTTATTAATGCTGGCGGATTTCTGAATGGCTAAGGGGAGGGTGAGGCTAATGTGATGAACCTTCTTATCCTGATCCAAGAATGGGGTTGGTCACTTCTCTCCCCAGCCCACCCCTTCACCTTTCCTGCTGTCAGGTTGCTCATTCTGAAGACTAAATTGGTTTGGGTTGAAAAATAGATCCATTATAGTTTTAAAAGATTTATAACTTGCCAGTCAAGTTTTTTGGTGTGTGTTTAAAGTTCTGAACGTTGTATTTAAGCACACTTAAATGTTTACTTTTTCAGGCATACTACTTATTTAAAAGTGCTTTGAGGCATTACTGCCAGCATTTGGTCATGATAAAATAGCTGCAGAAAGAACCATTTTACAAACTTGAAATGCTGTTCATATTACCTGACTTTCTTATTTTGTGCCTGATTCTTTGTTCTTTAAGATGACTTTCCTAGCACTTGAAGCATTAGCCAAGCCTGCTGGATTTTAATTGAATCCAGAATTACCCAAAACTCAGCTTGCTTTCACAAAAAGTATTTTGAAATATGTTTCAATTTGGATTTCCTGACTCCAGCTACTGCAGCACGTTTTGTGCAGAGATGTGCTTTCTTTTGATGTGCATAAAACTGTCTCATATTCTGAAAAAAATTACTCTGCAAAATGCAAGGCTCTAGTACAGAATGGTGATAATGACAGAGATATCTATCAAGATAATTTCATGATGCTCAGTGTTGCTTTGCAGTTTTTGTTAATCTGTGAGGGAAATCACTCCTGCTTTATTTTCCTTCTGTAGTGGCATATTGAGCCCGTGTATCAGCATAGAGAAATTTAGGTTGGAAGGGACCCCTGGTGGTCATCTGGTCCAACCTCCTACTCAAAGCATGTTCGACTAGATCAGGTAAACTTTTCCTTGTATCTAATATGAATTTCCCATTTCCCAATTTTTGTCCATTCCTTCTTGTCCTCTTCCTGTGTACCTCTGAGAAGAGCCTGGCAGCAGCACCTCTGAGCCCTCTAAGTGCAGACAGCACTGAGGTCTCCCTGCAGCTGTCTCTTCTGCAGGCTGAACAAACCCTTAGGCTCTCATGCCTCCTGTGCTTCAGCTCCCTAAACATCTTGGTTGCCTTTCACTGAGCCCCAGAGTCTGTGCCTATAATTAGGAGAAGGGATGGGATAAGTCTGGTGAGGGAGTGATCCAATAGATGAGAAAGAACAAAACCCCAAAAGCTGTGCTGGGTGTAGTCTCCATTAATGCATTTCACATCCACAGGTCGGTGTTTGCTGAGCTGCAAGATGTCTGCCCTGAGGCTGATCTCTAACAGAACCTCCCAGCAGGCCTTGTCTAACTCTGATTACACCTGGGACTACGAGTACTATGAGTATGGACCAGTGTCATTTGAAGGCCTGAAGGCTCACAAGTGTAAGTTCAGTAGAGACACTTCATGCAGCTCAGCTTCCTGTCTACATGTTCCTGTTCTTCACTTCTGACTGAATATTGTACAAAACCGCTTCTCTCCTAATTCCTAGGATTCTCTGCAATTAGCAGTATCCCTCTATTTATTAGATCATCATTACTGCTTATTATTCTGTATCCTTTTGTTGACTTTTTCTTGTGCATGAGCGAACCATGGATTTATTGGCTGTGGTAGGAATTTGTCAATACTGAGGAATATCTGACTGTTGGGAAAAGTTAATAACAACAAATCCACCAACTGCTGCTTCTGGTGACTACTTGTTAAGATCAGGGTGGCTTTGTTTTGGTTCTCATTGTTTTATATTTGTTTCTGTTAATGGTAAAAAGACCGTGGCGCAGAGCCTTACCTGCAATACCTGTGTTTGGTTTTCCTGATAGAAAATAAATTTTCGGTTTTTATATGTTGAAAATAAGAGAAGACTCTTCTCCTTATGAACAAATTTGCCATTGGTACTTTCTTCATAGGAGTGTGCTAAATTCACTTTTCTGTTAATACTGGAGTTGTTTTACAGTAGAAGCAAAAAATGGAGGATAGGTACCAGAAAGATGAAAAATGTGGATTGGAGCTTGGAGAAAGTGTAACTAGGACAAGCTAGTACAGCTGGACCAACATTTTTCTAAAAACTAGACAATGGGTTTGATGATCTTTCCTTTTAGAGGAGATGATTGTGAGGGACAAAGAATAAAAGAGGAGGGAAAAAGTAACAGAAACCGACTCAATTACCTGATGGGTCTTGCAGGAATCTTGCCAAAGAGAAAAAAAAATCCTGTTTCTTTGTTTCTGAAGTAGATACACCGTGAGAGGGTTTGATCCCCAGACTTTAAAGTTCGGGGGAAGGGCTCCTATCCAGTGCTGGAGCACTGGTCCAGGATGGATTACATACTTTGTCTCATTTGTCCCGATGAGCATTCAGACTGGGAAGAAGTAGTGCCTGCACTGGCAAACAGCAGCCCAGAAAGGCTGATCTCCCTTGCCTCTACACAGTCAGAAGGTTTTGGGGAGGCTCTGCAAGGGACAGAAGAAACTTGTTGAAATTACTAACACTTCTGAAAAAACAATAGAGTAGAATTTACTTTTTATTTTTTCCCCTCAAAAAAATCTGCTGATTACTGTCTGTATTTTTACAAGTGATAGGTAATTGAAAAATGTGGGCTAGCTTTCATCATGTTTTTAATTTATCTTCCATTCTTCCACTTAATCAGAGGTTAAACCTGATTGCAAAGATTACAGGTTGCAAAGACCAGCTGAAATGTTATGTACACATCTTCTTTTCAGCTCAGTGTCTCAAACAGCATGATGGGACAAAAAGGTACAAATGACATCTGCCTCTGGCTTGCAGAAGGCACAGCTGCAGATCAGGTCTTGGATTGCCACCAAAGTGATTGCCATGCTGAGCGTGGCAGCTGAGCTTCCCTGTCTGCTGCTCATAGAGCAGAAGGTCCTGGACAGCTCTTAGAGAATGGGACAGAAGTAAAAATTGCTTTTCAGGTGGAGCTTGATGAAAGATGTCAGTAGTAGTACTTGAATCAGTGATTTAGGAAGTCCCTTCTTTTTCTTTAGTTTTTGTTTGTTTGTTTTCTTTAACTGACAGATTGGAGTTGGCTCTGCCTCCTTCACTGTTACTGCATGCATTTCTCAGAGGGCAGAGTTTAACCTACTAAAGGAATAGTCTGTGTTGTGTATGGGATGATACTTCTTGACATGGTGTGTTCTTGTTCCAGCTATTGCCAGCTGAGCTGAGATTGTTGTGAAATGTGGAGGCAATGTGACCAGACATGAACTTCTCTGAAATCCTAAACTGGGGAGAAGGAGAGGAGATTAAACAAGGGTTGTATGAGGAGGGAGATCTTGAATACTTACAAAGAAAAGATGTCAATGAATGCTTGTAACTTATGTTGGAGAGTTGAGCAGGGAATGGACTCCAGTTTAGGTGATTAGATTTAAATATAAAGGAATTCAGAAGTCTGTTTTCTGAAAGCAGAGAAGAATTTATTCAAAGTGACCTGTGAGAAAAAGGATTGACAAAATAATGTACTGCACACGTACAAAGAAAAAAAGATGCTACAGTGATGATTCAAATATATGGCTGCAAAAAAAGAAAAAAAAGCAAAAAGTATGTTCTGCTGGAAAAGAAGTGAAGGCAGGAACTAGAAATCAAAAAATCTGGAAAAGCAGGGACCAGATATCTTGTACATTGAAGCTTTAGAAAGTAAATAGACAAAGATAGCCAGGAGATCTTGTGACTGGCAGAGATAAGAACAAAATCACTTTTTGTGCCTTTGAAAATGAGGAAGCCTCAGTAATGTTAGTGAGAGGCAAAATAGGTAGCAATAATCAGAGGAGTTGGAACTGCTGCCAGGATGTTATGAGTCTGTATTATGAAGAAAAGGAAGGCCAAAAGTGAAACTTGAAAATGTAAAAGTATCCTATGAATATCTATTTGTAACTTTGGGCAGTATAAATGTTCTTCATACCATATTTTTTGAATAAAAGTTGGGTTATGTACTGTTAATTTTGAATAAGTGTTTAGAATTTAGTAAGTTTGAATAATTTTCACTGAAGTGAGTGTGACCTAAATGAAATATTGAAGCGAACTCAGGATACCTGCTTGAATTTTAAACAAATTCAAACAATATAATTTGTACAGCAGAGGGTTGGAAGTGTGTCAGGAGGCACAATAAAGCAAGGAAGATGTAACATTAGGCTCAGTAAAGTTAAGAATTCTGTTTGGACCAGGGACACCAAACCAACCACAAAACAGGCTCGTTATTCAGCACACAATAACAGGTGTGATTTTTGTGAGGAGCAGTAGTTTATGGGAGCCTTGGTTTTTTTTTTTTTTCCTTTTTTTCCTTTTAGTTATGCTTTTCAGCTTGATTGATATAATCTATGTGCATATTTTTTAGTCATCTTGATTGCATTTTGCATTCTGGTCATTAATGCAGCTGCATACCATCTAAGCATGTCTGACTAACTGGAAGGTACTAGTAGCCGTAAATGTTTAAGTGGTAAATGGTTTAAAGGGAATATTTCTTTTTAGATGAAATCTTCAGGTATTACAAAGTCCATCAGGATGAGATATTTTGTATTAGGAAGGTAAGGTATATCTTTAACCAGTGAATACAGGCTGTGCTTACAGAATGATTCTGAAAGTAATTTAGTGCACATAATATATGGAATTACAGAAATAAACTCATGGCAGAATGCTTTAAGCAGGAAGGGGTATTAAAATCTCCTCCCCCTCCATCACAGAGATACTCAAACCACATTCCAGCTATTTTACACAAGGTATTGAGAGGGGAAGATATGGCACAGGAGAGATTGAATAAATATTGCAGTGGGAGACTTGAAACTTAACCTCCTTAGCTTACCTAAGAAAGGGATTAAGGAGGGATTTCATTGTGATAAAGTATTTTCTCAGGGAGAAAATCTCAAGCTGCAGCAGACGTTTTGACTTTGCAGGAAAAGAGAGAATGGTTTGAGTTGATTTCCAGTTTCCACATCTGCCTTTTAGTGTGGAAGATATTTCACAGTGGGAGCATGATTAACAGCTGGGGTCAAGCACCAGGTAGGATACCTGAGTCCTTGTTTTTTCAGTGTCTTTAGTTAGTCCTGTAGGAAATTCAACAGTTCTGTGCTGTGCCTCCTGCACTGGGTCAGACATTACAGCCAGTGAGGATCTCTGAGGCTTGGTAGTGGCTGTGTAATGAGAGATAAGAGTAGAAAGGATTCCTGTCCTGACCAAGCCTTCTCTCTTGAATGTTTGTCTGTTAATGTTTTTGAACTCCTACAGTGGAAGTTTTGAATACTTGCATGAGCAAAGAATAACTAACTGAAATGACAGGTGAAAAAATCCCTGGGTGCTGATGGGTCCTGGTCCTGGGATATTACCTGGTCCAGGTAATATGGAGTGTTGGTGCTCTGTAACTTTGGTCCATGCTAATGAGTTGATTGTGTCTGGAAATATCTTTGTTCCACTTGAACCTCTCTAAATCAAGTTCTTGGAAACTCTGAACAGCTTTGAGCAACTGTGGATCCACCTTGAAGTTGTAAGTGGACATAGATTTTAGTAGTACTGGCAAATTACCTACAGTCCATTTGCTATAAATGAAAAGAACAGATACAGTTTAAGCACACAGGCAAAAGGCTGTGCTCTTCCCAATGACTGCTATTTTTGGCTATTGCACTGGTATTTTCCTGTTGATTAACTGCTGGTTTGACTTTTTTGTCTAAATCTGTTGTGCTCCTCTGACATTGTGTTGCAGTTTTCTGTACTTAGGTTGGAAACCCAAATTGAAAATTATTCAAAAACATCTGGTATCTGTTGGTTATTGATATTTATTGAAGTAGTAAATAGTTTTATATGTGGTTCTGTTTCTTGCAGAACCCTCTGTCTTGCCACTAAAAGGTCTTCCTAAACAAATTTTGTCAAAGAAATCCATTTAGATCCAGAAACTTAATGGTCTGGGGCAGAAATGACTTAAAATACCAGGAGTTCAGTTCTACAGAGACATAGGATTTTGAGGAAAATCAAATAATCCTCCCTTCCTAGTTCTGGCGCTGAAGTTCCAAAGCAATGCTTGGAAATGGGCCTGGCATCACACAGGAGCTCCTCTTATTTTACTAAACAAAAGAATTGTCTTCCTTCTGTTATCTACTGTCTGGCTTGTCTAGCTATCAGTAAAGTTTGGTCTTGAAATTAGATTTTCAATGACAGCTTTCTGTTTAAAAATAGATAAACATAAATTTGATTATCCCTTCTCTTTGTCACCCAGAAAAAAGCTGCAAATTGTTTTGGGTTTGCACTCATGCTGCCTGTGGAAGGCAACTTTTTGCAACTGCAAGTAAAATATTGATCATCTTGTTACCTTTTTTTTTTTTTTTCTTTCACCAGATTCCATTGTGATTGGATTTTGGGTTGGTCTTGCAGTTTTTGTCATCTTCATGTTTTTTGTCCTGACCCTGCTGACGAAGACAGGAGCACCACATCAAGAGTGAGTCTGAAAATGGGAATAACAAATCCAGCCTGCTAAATGGCACACCTGGGCTCTTGCAGCCCCCAAAGAAGCAGTGACAGTACTGACACTGTCCATCTTGTTACAGTCTGTTCTTATGAAACAGTGCAGCCTGTCTTCATTTCAAGAAATTTTAGCATTTTCATTCTAAAAGGATGTTTTGGGTAGGCTGCCAAACAGGTGCCTTTAGTGGGATGGTTCTAAGTAGGCTCAAGTCTTCATGGATTGATACTGTGAGTATCAACAGAGTAGATACAAATAAAATGCAGTGCAGATGTTGAATTAAGGAAGATGTAGCCTGGCTGGTTTCCAAATGTTTGTGTGTTCAAGTCCAAAGACAGATTTGGGTAGTATTTGCAAAATCTTCCCTTAACCCCTGAGATCTGAGTCTTAGTTTCCGCTGAGAAACTGCAATAGATGCTGAAGTAGAGATCAGCTCAAGGTTTCTTAAAAGCCAGGGTCCCTTGAAAGTCCTCTATTTTTTGTTCTTTCTGGCTGGTAACTATGTGCAGACCATGCCTTGCCTCAGTGGTTTATCTGCATTTGCACAGGATGCAAGCTGTCAGTGTCCCTTCCTCTGAGAAGGTTTGAACCCACATCTCCTCTCAGACTTTGTGTGCCACAAAGTGGAAATAAAAAGCCTCTCTGGAGTGTGAGATTGCTTGCAGGCAGGTAGCAATGATGAGAAGCTGATTGTAAAAGGCAATTGCTGCTGCTTATCACTTTCTGAAGCAGCCTGTCTCTGCCTCCTGGAGCCCCTTAGCTATTTAATCACATGTAAATTGGCTCAGGAACTGTGTAATAGCATATCTTGAGAGACAGAGCCACGTTAGGGATGGCAGATGTACATCCTGAGCCTCTTCTGTGCTCCTAAAGTTTTGCTCCTGTGAGAAGAAAATAGAGGCAGAAGAATCCAGCTTACCAGAACTGATGTGCTAGTACTTTTGCTTCCCCTACACACTGTTATGAAGTAGCCAGACATTGATCCCAAACAAGTTTAAAATCCCTGTAATTGTTGGTGTGCTGTCTCCTTTTCACAAAGATCTTATTTATTACCTGAGCATGAGTGTGGATCCCATGTGGACAATTTGAGAGGAGAAAAAGTCATGAAGTCAAAACCACATATATAGAGAGAATTTAATATGGATATTTTTAAAAAATATTTACACTTGTAAAAATTTACCTTCAGGTAGCAGAGGCCTGCTTGGTATCTCCCACTTTTTTCTACTTTTTTTCATAAATTTTTTCAGAACAGTGTCCTAAAGAGTTTGTGAAATGTCCACCTTTGGTCATCTTCTACATCCAGATAACGTGGTCAGAATTCAGACTTGCCTTTGAGACTTCTGGAAGTCCCTTCTGTTCTACACCTTATCATAATTTTTCTTCACTTGCTGGAGTGAGACCAATTATTCCTTTCTGTATTTGTTATAGATCTCTTTGCAGCTTTGGGAGCTGTGTGCCTGAGTGCTTGCCTACTTGCCATGCATGCTGAGCTGGCACCTTTAACAAATTTGAGCAGATTTTTGGCATTTGGTAATGGAATGCTCATGGTACTGAGCATGGATCCTCCGGGAATACGCTAAGGGCAATGAATACAGTTGGGTTCTCTTATTTTTGATACATGTATATAAAAACTGGAGAACACCTACCTGTAAAACCAGAGCAGACTGGTTTTAGTTTGCATGCATCTTCTATTTTTATATCTGACTGGACTCTTCATGGCTTGGTGTTTCTTTAGTGGGCTGCCTTGAGCTCTCCTTTAGAAATAGATGTTAACAGGATTCCCAGGTCCTGGGAGAAAGTCAGCTTGATTGATGGATGAAGTCTCTGAAGTCTCTGACTTCAATAAGGCTACTTGGCTGTTCTTTAAAGTACCATTAATGTGAGATATTAGGTGTATCTGGGCTCAGATGGATGGATCCAAAGTAGAATACTCTAATCTTTTTTTTCTAGTAGTATGTTTTTCTTGGCTCAATATAAAGGGGCATGATAGGATGTACTTTTCAAAATTACACAAGATGTTCAGAATCAGGTACATTCTCAGGCCAGAATGGACAGGATATGGATGGGGACTGGCAGAAATTAAATGAGTTATAGAAATTATGTCTGTTGCATTTTGCTTTTGTTTGCTTGCATATATAAGTATGTGTGGAACATGAGCTTGTACAACTGAAAAAAAATTGTTGGCAATGTCTGAATTTCTGAAAAAAGTTCTCATTCCTCACTCAGGAGAAGAAAGCATGCCATGTTTTTTTGTGCATTTGAAAGTGTCCTTGAGAGCACATTTGTGCAACAAATGCAAGAGATCATGCAACCTATCTGTCCAAACTACTGGCTGATGTAATCTTAAAGCAGTAAATGTTAGATAACTAGTTTTTTTGGTTTTTTTTTTCTAAGAAATCAGTTGATCTTGTTCAAGTAAACTTGGGATTTTTGAGGCTGCTTTTCTTGAGTGCTGTGAAAAGATACTTGCTGAGGAATTCTTGCAGATTGTAATGAGCAAGACTATTCAAGTTTCTAGTCTAGTTTTTAAAAACTGTAATAAAATTCCTCTCCGAAATTCAGAGATGGTATTTGTGAATTTCAAAATCCAAAAATATCACTGTATATTAGATCATGTGTTTCCTGCTCATGAACAGGCTTATGCTTCATCATATATCCTCAGTATTCTGGGTCATTGTAAAATTTATTTGCATCTTCTATTCTGACATTAAGATTAGGTTGCCATTGCCAGTCTTGTGTGCCTCTCTGCATGGTCAGCCTTTGCTCCTTCATAGTTCACTTCATAAAAGCACTTTCCACGCCTATGAAGTAATTCTGCTCCTGTATTTTAATATGCATTTTAAACTTTCTTCTGCAGTCACTTCTTCCTGGGCTTACAGTGCTTGTCCTTTCTGTGCTTATTTGCCACCTCTACTGCCTGTGCCACAACATTACCTAGAAACTCTTGGGACAGATTTACCAAATTATATACGAAACTTAAACTGAGAGTGGTGCTTTTTACTACTTTATAAATACATAAATGTCAGTTGTCAGTTCAGAATTATTCCAGGCTGTTTACCCCTGCTGTGTAACAGTGGATTATTACTTGGTTAGTCTTACATCAGTTTAAATGTTGTTTTTCTACCTTGTTCACTTTGAAATGCAGAGTGAACCAATACAGTTTTGACAAACTAGAGAACTGCTTTGATTTCTAGGCTAGTGGAAGTGATTTTGTGAGGACAGAATTCCCCCATCATGTAATGGAAGTAAATTAGGTTTTGAGAAGCAGGGATCTTTAACTGTGCCTGAAAGACTAATGGTAGGTATCCTGTGAAAATTTTAGTGGGTGGGTGTTGTCTGAGGCACTTACCTCCTACTGCAGGCTTGAGAAAATGAAATTACACCAAAAAACTCTTAAGTGCTGGGTGGACCTTTAGGTGTTCAATTATCTGATTCCAGCGTCATTTGCTCCATCTTCAGATGTAAACAGTATGATTTATTAGTTCTTAACAAAATTCATATTCTGAGAACAGGTTTCATTGCTCATTCTCTGAATAATTCTACTGTCTTCCAAATGCAAATAACTTGCATTTTGTGATGATAGCATATAAATTCAGCCTGACAAAGAATGAATCTGTAGAACTGCTGTCTGGCTTGAGCTCTTCTCACCCCCAGCTGCAAATGGCTCCTGCATGGGTCCATGCAGACTGGTGCTGGTTTGAGATAAGATTTATAAAGAAAACTGTCAAAAAACATGTTAAACTATCCTTCCTGGGCTGCCTGGATCGTTAAGACTGACAGTGTTTAAAGCAACCTTTGGTTCCAACACTCCTAATTTGGAAATCTGAATGTCATTGATTGAAGTCAGCAGAAAAGATGGTTTGATGTCTGGACAAACAAGCACTCAACGCCCTTAGCGAGAGCAGAGCTGCCTGTGCCTCAGAAACACTTTGTCTATCAAGGACTTTTCTCAAACTATTCTTATGAGCCATTTAAAACAATTGTTACTACTTGAAATCAAGAGCATTTATAAACTTATTCAGTGAGGTGATTACTACAGTATAGTGATTACTAGAAGTGCCATTTATGAGTGCTGGCATTAACTTATTCCCGTGGAAAATTGTCATGACAAATGAAGACTTAAAATTGCTTCAGCAGAAAATAATAAATAGTGCTGGCTTTAAAAGTCTGTGGTAGATAAACTGTAGGGTTTCCTTTTCTCCTGATCATAATGGTTGCTGAAAGCAAAGTTGTTGATAAGAACTCAAATAGTTCTACTTTTCTGTTTACTATATTTTTCTTTTTCCTCCGTAGCAACGCAGAACTTTCTGAAAAAAGATTTCACATGAACAGCTTTGTGGCAGATTTTGGAAAACCTTTGGAGTCTGAGAGGGTCTTTTCTCACCAAATGGCTGAAGAATCCCAGTCACTTTTCCATTTCTGCATTAATGAAGTGGACCATATGAACAAAGAAAAAGAGAGTCAGAAAGGTCCAAGTCTGGAGAGTAATACTCACTTCCAGGAGGTTCCCAAGAGCAGTGGAATGTTTGAGGAAGACTTACATTGTCTAACAAAATTTAACATTCCTAACTTTGTGAACACTGAGCAGAACTCTTCATTAGGTGAGGATGATCTCCTCATCTCAGAGCCACCAATCATTTTATAAAGAAAGCTGGTTATACAATCTTAACATTGGATCCTTGATTGAAAAATATTTTACTTAAAAGTAAACATCCCCATTATTGTCCAGTTTGAAGCCTTTCTTGGCTTCCTGCTCTTTTGACAGAAGGTATCTCAGACCTGTGCTTTTTATTGTTATGTAAGACTGGCTGTACTGATAGAACTCAGTTTAGACAAGAAGCAAGACACTGAATGCTTAATTCTGATGCCTTCTGTGGTATTAAACTTCTGCCCAGAATTATTTTTGCTCTTTGATTTTTTTTTGTGTTTGTTTCTTGTATTGTTCTTAATTTTTAAACAACTACTCATGACCAGCTTCTGAAAGATAATAATTTACAAGGACTGTGAAGTCTGGAGCCTGACATTGGGAGGTCTGTGAAAATTCATTAGTCAAGAACAGTGTAAATCTCAAAGAAGACTGAAGAAAGGAATAAACAGCTCCTGGGGATGTTCTGTAGTTTCTGCTGCTCCCAATAAGGATGCCTGAAGCTGAGCACCACAATAAATATCTGTTTAGGACTAACTTCAGTTTCTAATTGCTTTTTGGTGCTGGTTAAAGCCAATTTACAAAGCTTCCAGAGGGAATACCTTGCAAATTAAATTGTTTGGTTACAGTGTTTACAAAATGCTATCACCACCTGCTGCTGAGTAAAAGCAAATTGGTGCCTGTAATTATACTTCAGAATGACACCTCAGCAGCTGCCTGTGATGACATGGAATTAGTATTCTACACACAAATACAAACTGTGATTTGACTCTTTCTTTTTTTTTTTTTT
>WBNO01032943.1:307769-335942 GCA_013400575.1 Peucedramus taeniatus
TCAGTAGCTAAATCATAGGAAACAAGCAAAAACCTAGTTTTCTTCTGCCATTAAATTTACTACATGCAAATGGTGGTGGTATGTTAAGCTGGTGTCATGTGTTGCTAATTGGCTGAACCTTCCTATACTTTTTGCCTTTATAAAAGGTCATTTCTTTACTCCTTGGTCAGTGAAGTGCTAGCAGGCTTTGAGCTGAGAGGATCAACTCCAAAAGTATAACTAAGCTGTGCTTGCTCCATCTTTCTGTACTCAGTTGGGATAGTGTTGCAACCCCAGCTGTTCTCCAGTGAAAGATTTGGTGAGGATTTGAATAGGTATAATTTCAATCTTTATTTTTTAGAGATGGAATTAAGTTCTGAACCTGTGAGAGTACTTAAAATTGTATTTCAGCTTTCTTCAAAAGATGGTAACTAATGACTGAATGGTTTTAGAGGAAGCATGTAAGATGCAGAGGTACCAGGTTCAAAGCCTTTGCTGGATTTCAAGTATGCTCTGTAGGAATTTCTTAATTGAGATGAAAAGAATGGATTTCAGACATGCCTAACTGGATTTTCTTGAAATTAATGTGCATTGTATCCAACACATCTGTTCCAGGTTAGAGACCTGCTGATACATTCTTCAGCCACTAAAATGCTGATTAATTCACCCCTTCTTCACCTTACAAATAGGGAAAAGAGTAAATGGATTTAGCATTTAAAGAATACAAATTGTGTAGGAAGAGTGAAGGAAACATCTTTCGTTTTTATGTCCTGTGCCCTTGTTACACACCACTTAGAGCTTCATTTCCTGTTTGCAAATCTGATTCTTACAGGACCTGCTAGTGTTTAAAGCAACAGGATTACACTTTAAAAAAAGCAGAGACTCTTTAAAACTAGCAGGTTATTGCTGAAAACAGCTCTCAGAGAAGACAGAAATGAACCCTGTTCTGAATGAGCACAGCTCCAGTAAAATGTTTCTGGTGCAGAAAAGGCCTTCTTTCACAGGAATTACATAACTACAACCATGAAGGCTGTAGATGTGGACTTCCCTTTCCTAAATTTGAGAAATCTGTCTCTGAATATGGCATCTACTTCCTGCTGAGATACCTCAAGAACTATTAGCTATCTGATGGTTGAAACTTTGAAACTCAATATTGTTCTTGCTAACACCTTGTGGGACTTGTACTAAATGGGGCTTTTATAGCTGATTTCTGGATGAGTGAGCTGCCCTCAGTAATCTTTGAGCTATTATTTTTTTTTTTCCTTTGCCGTGCTTGAAAACAGCAATGATGCTTGAAGGAAGGGCAAATCTATGTGGACTCAATCTCCTTTGCAACTGAGAAATGAAGAGGATTTTTAAGGTATTTAAAACTATGTCTCATAGATCATTTAGGTTGGAAAAAGACCTTTAAGATCATAAAGTCCAACCATTAACTCAGCACTGCCAAGTCCCCATATAAATCATCTCACCCTGTGCCACATGGCTTTTTAAAACCTCTAGGGATGGTGACTCCACTGCTTCCCTGGGCAGTCTGTTCCAGTGCTCCACAACCCCTTTGGGGGAAAAAATTCTCAAAAGTTTCAGAATACTGCAGATAGGGTTTTAGAAAAATAAGATGCTGCTATTCCCTGTGGGCTAGCCTATGCTTTTCTTCTGCTACCTTAAATCTCAGTGGCTTTTCTTTGGATACTTACCTACTACTCTGGGGAGAAAAAGGGAAGCATTTTGTGTATGGATATTGGCAATAATGCCTAGATGAAAGGCACTTAATAAAATGACCCACGGATTATGCTAACTTAACCTACAACAAATTTGAATTGCATAGTTAATATCCTTCTGCAGCATGTGTTAATCCTGTAAAGATTTTAAGTGTTTGGTTCCTGCTTCTATTCTTTCCTTATGAGGGATCTACTTTTTTTCGTTTTATCTCCCTTCTATATTTAAAGTCCTTCATGCTGCTTTTCTCAGAAAAGTAACCTGTCAGTCCCCACTGTAGAGCTCCCACATCACTTCAGAGACACTGGGGCAGCAATAGTCTGATTCAGATTTTTGGTCTGCCTTAAAGCAGAGCCAAAGGCGAATGCAAAAACATTCTGCAGTCTTCAAAAGCAGCTATTTTAAGGCTGTCCTTCCTTTTCCCCCCCTTTTTAATAATAACAGATGTATTTTGCCTCAGGGGAAAGGGCAATATATAACCTGTTTAAAAAACCCTCATATTTTCTCAGAAAATCAACTCATTGATGCACTAGAAACAGAATAGAAACTGTTCTAATCAGAGTAATCTTCAAAAGGAGTACTTGGAATTTAATTTGTTTGAAAATGGAATTTTTGTGAGTTTTCTTAGTGCTTGGCCTCAAGCCTCTTCTCAAAACTCAGTATAAATGCATCAGCAGCAGCAGATTTAACTGCAGAGAGACAAAGCTCCTCTAAGCCAGCTATACATGTTTGTTTGCCTAAACATGTCTTGTATTCTGGAAGAACTGATTAGGTCAAGTTATTTATCCCAGTTTTCAAAGGTAAATACTTGCAAAATGCTCTTCTATATAAACAAGTTTTAGTTGTGTAGCTTTAGAAAAAAAAAAAGACAAAACCCCAAAACCTATAATGTAAAATCAGTAAATGCTTGCTCATAGAGAAGAGAAAGGGAATAGAGTGCGATTGTCTCTACTACAATCCAGAGCCATCCAATCTCTTAAGACTGCAAGGTGAAGTAAAAAGGTATATTTGTCATGAAATTAGGTATTTATGCACCTGAGCCCTCGACCTTGAATACTGTAACACTGACATTTTTTGCCACTTTTTAGCCTTGGATCTTGACAGGTAGCAGGGACAGCAGAGAAGAACCTTCTATCGCACATTCTCCAACGAGAGCAAGAGAGGCCTGTGCTTTTTTATATTTGGATGAGAGATATGTAGTTATATGAAAGGCTACCTTCAATTCAGAGATATCACTGGATATCACTGGTCAAGAGTCAGGGCAGCACTTGATACATGGTCCCCCCATTCCATGCAGAAGTGGATTTGCACAGCTAGTGGCTGGTATATTTGTCCTTTATCCTTGAACTTTCCAGAATAGGTTAAATATGGGATAGAGGGGCAGACTTCAAAATGTATTATGTGCTATCAAATAAAGTCTTTATTCACAATAACCTATATTATTTGTTACATGAACCATTTTGACATGTATTTCATAGACCTTGAAATGGAACACACTGCTCTCTCTGCCCCAAGTGCCATGATGAAATCTGATCCTTTTCTGCACATTATGTTTTCCTCTCTTGAAGCAATCTAGGTCACTGAGTCACCTAGCCAGCTGTTCACATGGTTTCTTAAAAGCTTCAAACATGACAATTCAAATTATTATACTGCATCTGCTTTGCTGTAAACAGATGAAGTCCAGCTAAGCATTAGGCAGTGATTTAAAGATACTACATTTAATTCTTTTAATCCATCCATTATGCCTCCTGGAAATGCATGATGAAACAAGATGGCACAAGAAGAGGAAAAAATATACATGAGTATAAAATTATGTAGCTCCCTGAAAGATCACACTGAAATCTTCAGAGAATCAGAAACAACTTCAGAAGAGAACTTAAAACTTACACCTTAGTTCTTTAAAAGGACACCCTAACTGCAACCAGTGAAGCCCAGAGTCTGTTACTGTGCAGAGGGACCACTTCATGGTAAATGCCTAAAAACTGAAGACCATGCTTCAGTGAGTGTACAACTGCATAAATACTTGTAAAAAAATGGTATAAACCATCTATAGCTTACAGTAATGGTTAATAACGTGTCCCTGCTCAATAAAATGGACTCAGAGGATTTAATTCCAGCTATGTAAGATGACAGCAATTGCTGAGAACTGACTGTACAAATTGTAAAAAGTGTTTGAATGAACTGTGTGAACATTAGGGGAACCCTCTGTTGCTGACATAAGCATAATACACATGAGAGAGTTTCCAGTAACTAGAAATGCTTCCCCTAGGAGTCCTGTCCTCGGAACCTCCATCCAGGACCTGGCCTCTCTCTGGGAACACAAGGCTTGCAGTAGTTGAAAAAACATCTCTCACTTCAGATCACACACTTTAATACAGTGTTACACATATAGCAAATTATACAGAAAATAAATTAATTGAAATGATTCAATTTTTATCCTTTTCATTTGCAAAACAGACCTAAAGCAAGAAAATGCATCATATTTACACATAGCTGATATTTTATATACAAAGCATTTTTATATTTACACATTTTATGAATATAGACCAATACTTCGTTAGATGGGGACAAAATAAAAATACTGAAAATATCTGACATGAAACAATCAAAATTACCACATTAATTGGGAACTATCCTTTTTAAATAGCTATATATATATGTGTACACAGGCTCATTTTATGTTTGTGTATGTGCCAAAAAGAAAAAACCTTGCATTTAAGCAGTGTCTATATATGTCTACGTGGTATAATTTGTTATGCTCTTTTGTTTTTTATGCATGCTATTCCACATGCATGCCTGAGAGAAAACGCACCTTAACTGCTGGTCCCTGAAGAACCTGATACATAAACACAGAAGCACAGACCTGAACTATTTCACATCTGACTTAAATGCTACTTTCAACCAATACTGCAGGTCCTCAGGGACCTAAGGAGTACATTCTAGCTTTCATCTTCTCTTTGCCCTAAATAAATAGAGTTGATTGAGATACAACCTCAATATATGTCCTTCAGAATTCTTAAGGACTTGCAGCCACTGAAACTTCAAACTAATAATGTACTGATTTCTTGGGAAAGCATGCCTTCCAACCACCAAATAGCTATCATAATCAATTTTGAATTCCCTTTATTTTTAATTGCTGCTTCTTGCCTTTAGCAGCAGGTTTTTCATATATGTCAAGTGTAACAGCCATGGTCATCATCCCCCCGGCTCCTCTCTGGAGCAGTGCAGTTCCCATGGCTTCCTAGGGCTACATTTCCTGGAGTGATGATTCTTCCCTCCCTCCACCGGCTCCATCTCTTTCTTGAAAGAAGAGACCAAAAGTGTAGCACCTTAAGGTACACATTTGTGCTGCAGTAGGAATTGCTCCTATGTACCTGCTCTACAGCACAGGTGTGTAACTGGCAGGGCCTGAGGAGAGGGAGGAACAACAGCCTCCAACACTCAGTGTGTTACCTGCCACAATGCCTGTCAGTTCAGCAGAAAGTGACCTCCCCATTTGGCATTTTGGTCTGGTTTTTGGCTGGGTGGCTTCTTTTCTTTTTTTCTTTTCTTCCCCCTGGCCCCTTTCCTAACTTGGTCAATATTTTAACTCTAAATTTCCCCACCTACACATCCCTGAAGTCTGAGCTTTAGCACACTGTCTTCACATCTGACTGGCCTCTTAGCCTGTCAAGATCACCTACAGAGGTACTTACTATGTCAGATCCTGAACAGCCCATTGTAAAAACCTTATCAGTACAGCCTTCCCTTTTAAAAGGGACACCAATAACTATACTCACACAGTATTTTATAGGTTTTTTTCTGTATCTGCCCTGTAAGAATTCAGCCAGACCCACTCTGCTGTCAGTCTGAAAAGGAAACAAAGAACAGCTTGAATGTGAGCACCACCAGGAATGCCTGCTCTGTTCCAGCCCTCCAATCATTCACTAAAGTGGAGAGGGGTCTTAAGGGAAGGAATATTATATGAATTGGAGGGAGAGAAGCAAATGTTGGAAAAAGACGCTTTGCCTATCCTATGGAATGAAAAAGATCAATGCTATACATTAAACATACAAACCAAACAGCTTACTACTCAAATTTTTCATAAAGGAATCACTATAAGACAAGTTAGAAATCAAACTTTAAAATATTCAGGCATGTTCTAGAGTCTGTGAAAAAGGAAAATTTTCAATGGTAGTTGAATTTATGGAATAACCTCAATATTCCTATTATTTAAAAAAAAAAGTAAATTTATTACTAATAAAATAGAAGACATACAGTATGACTAGAGTATTGCTCAATGCAAATCTGCCTCTGGACATGAGAGATTCCAGAGAAGATCAGAATGCAATGCAATTTATACATGTTACAATAATGATTTTCAATAACATTTCTATACATAACTTTGAATATTAAAATTCTGCTGCTTTACTTAATTACTACCTAATCCTGTTTTCTAACAGCTGTCTGTCATTCTGAACCCACTGGAATCGGGTGCAGGAATAACAACCCCTTGTTTCTGCAGTTCACGTAAAACATCCAGTATTGAATCCAACTCCATTCGAAATTTCTCCAGCTCCTGATTCTTCTGCTGTGCCAGCCTTCGCCACTTCTCAACCTCCTGGGTTTGCCTTACTTCAGAAATGTGCTGTCTTAGCTGGGTTGCCTGCAAATTAGAAGAAAGTCAGCACTGTGACTTCTTATGCCAATATTCATCCAGTGCTGCCACTTTGCAAAAATCTGCCACATCATTTTATCTGATGCTCAGTCTCAAAGCTGAATGCTCACATTAAGTGGAAGCAATTTGTTCTGAATATTACAAAAATCATTCTGATTGCAATGAATTCCTTAAAATATCTGCACTAATGACAGAAGGGTAGAATTGATTATTGACTAATGAGCCCCAAGAGAATTTAACTTATCCTCTCCAAAGCAGCAATTAAATCTGAATATTTAAGACAAAGCTGAGCATATAACATAAAACCCTCTATAAATCAAAATTAACTTTTTCAATTTCCACTTAAATGTTGTAATTAAAACAACGCTCTGAAAAACAAACTAAATCTGAATGACACATAGCCTATTACTCTACTTTCAAAAACCACAAGTTCTATGAATTATCAGAAATTGTACTGAAGTCACAAAGATCTGATGCTGCTGCAGATAAAGGTCTGAATAACTTTAGCACGAATCCCTGACATAATCCTATTAAATTATACAACATAAGAAGTATAATAAGATATCAAAAGCTCCACACCACAATTAATTGTAACAGATTCTTTAAAGAGAGCCTATCACTTAAAGGTCATAAAGATCATATTTGCAGTTTGATACTAACTTGATGTTCAGCAATTTCCTTTTTTACACTGTTTGTTTTGATACAATTCATTTGGGCAACTGTTCAATGCCCCAGTGCTGATGGTTAAGGGAGAAAAACTAGGAGAAATCAAAACCCAAAGCTTAATACATAACAGGGCAGGAGCACCACAAAAAGATGGAATTATTTACTACTAATTATGTATACTACTATTTCTTAAAAGAAAACCCAAAACATTACAAAACATCTTAGTAAATACTATTGGTATTCAGTGGAGCTAGATCACAGAGTAGGCAGCAGCAAATACTTCACAGAAATGGTAAAGACACTATATAAAAGCAAATTAATAGCAAAAAATGAACTCTATTACAGTCACCTTTAGCAAGACAATGTGAAAAAATAACAAAAACAACAGTGGCAACAGGATTTATTTTTAATCCAATGACTTGTTTTATGCACAGGTCTTTTTTGAAAGAAAGTAAGTATCTGACATAGAAGTGTACAAGAAGAAATCCTTCTATGACAAAAAAAAATTGTACATTAAAAGCATATTCCTTGAGATCTGATTTTAAAATTTAAAATAAAGCAAGATATTACCATACTTTTAACAGCACTTTTCTGAATAGGGCTGCAAGGACTAGATAATTACAGTTCAGCTGAGGAATATATCATAGGTTAGACTGCACTCCAAACTCTTGTCAGTTTTCAGTTGCTCGTTTTCATTGTGAAACTGAAGTATGAAATAATGATATTGACTCCAGAGGTCTCCAATGCTCTGGAACAGCAAGACCTCAGACCAGGCTGCAAGGAAGTTTCACAAGTAATCTTAATTACCACAGCAGGGTCGAGCTGACCAGGCCTGCACCTACATTCACTTGCATTAGCAGGCAAAGATAAAACCATGGCTGTAAAAAAACGACTTTCTTCCTGCAGTGTGAGCTAAATAAGCCTGAATAAATACCATAAAATCACAGTTAAACCAATAAATTGCTTTTGAGAAGTAAATGCAGTTATGCACTGGTGTACCTTTTGAATTTCATGCTCTCTTTCTGCATGTCTGCTCTCTATATGCTTGATTTTCTTTTCCAGGCACAAGAAATGTTTCATTTCAGGACTCTGGCTCTCCCTAGCCTCTCTCAGTTCTTCCAACAATTTTGTCACCTACAGTCAAAGAGAATTGATGAAAATTGTTATCACTGTGTTAGGCAGTGTATAAACCAGATTCCTTTAAAAATGTATTTGCATTGTTTAATCATTACATTCAAAAGCTGTAGAAAAGCAGACATAAAAGAGAAATCTCCTTTATTCAAAAGCTTTAGCAGGGACTCAGGGACTTATATTAGGACTTTTCATTTCTAAGAAGTAGCCTGAGGACATGAAAGTCAAGTCCTTTGATAAATCCCGTCCTGTTAATAATGTTATGAAGGGACTGTGTTCTGTCACATTTTATACTTCAAAAGTACAACAAAAGTTAGCAGAGAATATTATGAATAGATGTTCTTACACTTTCCCTTCTCACACCCAAGATAAAGACCAAATATAAAAGATACCAGTGTATTTCTAAGGACTAAATTAATTAAAGACATGCTGCTAAGAGAGATGATTACAAGCCTGCATGTAAGTTTAATAATTACCAGGTAAAATAACTTGACAATGACTTAAAACTGATTTCCTAATCCTCCACAAATTCAGGAAAGTTTTCTTATAAAGCCCTACTGGTTTATTCTCATTCTTTGCCTATTTTAAGTGACTTGATATTCCTTCATTTAACCTCCAAAGTATCTTTTTGTCACTCTTAATGTGTATAAGTAAACTAAAGTGAAAACTTTGACATCTTTATCCTTTATGATAGTCCTTAGCTTCCCTTAGCCAATATATCTGAGAGTTGCTACCCCTCTTCAAGCACTCAGTCATCCTTGCCTCTCTGCTGTGAATTCAAGGAGCTGAAAGCTTTGTGTCTTCATAACACATTGTCACTCTTACTGAGAAGTGACTCTAAGGCACTTACTATTATTTACACATTTCAAGGTGGCTTTCTAAAATAACAAGGCCTATGTCAGAATATTTTTCCCTGTCCATTACTCCAGCAGCTTTGAACCTGTTCAGCCACGTTTGTCAGAGGAGAAGTCTTCATTTCAAAAGGTCTGTGCAACTCAGTGTCTGCTGCTTGGCTGCTAAGTTGCCCCACTGAAGGGAAGGGCTGATGTGTGGTCTCAAGTATATAGTTAAATACAATTTAAAAATCATAGTGGAAAGATTTCATGAGGGGAAAAAAGCCCCAAGAGAAAACAGGCTCTGTGTATTTTGCCAACGACAGAACCACGTCAAATACAATGCAGTGCTACGTGCAAGCTGTTAATGAAACGAAGTACTCAGTTAATGGAAAACATCATTTCTGAGAAAAAATGGAAACCAGCATTTCTAAGATTAGTATTCAAATACCAATCTTCCAAGAAGCTCAGGAAAAACTGCCTTTTTGACATACCACCATTTTAGACAGAGGACTCAATCCTGTTACCAGTGAGGTGCTTTCCCCTATCACTGCTATTTCCCTTTGCAGGTCTGGTTGTCGTCTTTTCTCCGCAAAACTTATTTAACCATTTAATGCTTAAGATGTAAAGCAGCACAGAAGTTGTGCTAGAGGGCAAAAGCAAGGCTTTACATAGATATTTATCTCTGTACAGTCTTGCAATGATTTCTGTAACAAAGATACTCTACATTTTCTTAAATATCAGCACCTTGAAGTTGGCCTCTGCCATGTGGCTCAGATTGGATGATCACTCTCTTAAACCATCACTACCAATAATCTGTAAAGCAGTCACAGAGGAAACAATAACATTTGTCTCATTGTACTCTTGCCCTGTTTTTCCAGGAAGAAGTATTACATATACTGACACCACTGGACTGAAACAAGCTTTGTAAGGAAAGCCAACATCTATATGAACCCAAAGTCTCAGCCTCTATTCTGCAAACACAGAACTTGTTTAACAGGACATCTTTTTTCTCCCCCTACAAACCCACAGTTTTATACAAATACATCACAACAGAGGTGGAATTTTACATTTGTAAGATAAATACCCAGATAAATCTGAGTTTGGCGAGATTAGGATTAATCACTTTTAATAACCCTTGCAAGTTAGAGTATTATCAAAATTAAGTTAAAATTAGTACTCTTCAAACATCAAGGAGATTGTGAATGAAGCATAGACACAATGCTGAGACAGGCTACATTCTAAACAAAACCAGGAGATGGCAACAAAGACTGGCAGTACTTCAAGAACAACAAATGCATAGCCAATGATTCTAAAAGCTTGACCTAAAAGGTGGACAGCAATTTGACACAACATTAACCCAAATGCAAAGATAAAAACAAGTGTAATTTTTAGATTATTTACTATTGATAGAAGTAGAAGATTAGAAAAAAAAACCCCAAAACTATATACTTCTCTCAAAACCCATCGAATTTCATAACTTTTAGCTAACTGCCCCTTCTTAAGACACATTAAGTTTCAGAGATAGCAGAGGAGAAAGCCAGGAATATAACTGCCTAAGTCAGTTTTATGGCAATGGAGGAAGAAAAAAGAAAAGCTTTTGAAAACAATAATAAAAAATCCTCTTAATTAAGAGGAATAAAGAAAAAGTCCTGTGGTCTATTTACCACTACCCACCATAACTCTCAGAGAATATGAAAACCTGGATTAACCTGCTGATCAAAATTCATACAGATGTCAGACATTTCAAACAAAACAAAACAAAACAAAACAAAACAAAAAAAAAAAAAAAAATCTAAAAGATCAAAGTTCTGCATTCTGTTCTGTGCTGTTCTCCTGGTCACACTAAAAAAACCTTGCATTCTCAGGGATAACTGATGTAAAAGCAACTGACAAAGATTTTGTTTCTAAGACTTATTTTACTATGTATTATTTCAGGCTTGACATGAATTAGGATGAAAACTCTTATTAGACTAAGGTACCCCCATTGAAATTTAAATATACCTCTTTTTGTAGGAGTTGCTCTCTTATCTGTGAAACTAAAAGAGCTTCTTGATGTCTCTCTTGTTCACCAAGTTGTTCTTGAAGATGTTTTATTAATATCTAAAAAAGGTTTAACAATATTTTGTCGTTAGCATACACACCCATGACAACATGTGAAAACCTATGCAGGAGAAGTACAGAAAAAAATAAGCAGCACTGAGAAAGTTGGGGCTGTTAAGCCTGGAGAAGAGAAGGTTGTGTGGAGACCTCATAGCAACCTTCCAATATCTGAAGGGGCCTACAAGGAAGCCAGAGAGACTCATCATCAGGAACTGTAGTGATGGCACAGGGAGTAATGGGTACAAATTGAAATCAGGTAAGTTTAGGTTAAATATTAGGAAGAAATTCTTCACTGTGAGAGTAATGAGACACTGGAACAGGCTGCCCAGGAAGGCTGTGGATGCCACAAACCTGGCACTGTTCAAAGCCAGGTTGAATTAGGCCTTGAGCAACCTGGCCTAGTAGGAGGTGTCCCTGCCCATGGCAAGGGGGCTTGTGAGTAGATGATCTTTGAGGTCCATTTCAACCCCTTAACATTCTATGATTCTGTGATTGTATTGTAAGTGCAGGTGTAAGTGCTGTGTGCATTAACAACACTGCCTCCAACACGCGTGTGTGCATGGGCTGTTAAATAGCACACAGGTACATATGTAGTATATCAAAACAAGCCTCAATCTTTAAGTTACTTTCCTCATTTTAAAATGTTCCTAAATAATCTGAATGAATCAGCTCCTTCTACCCTTTAAACCATGTGTAAAACAACCCAGAGAAGTGATGGAATCGCCCTCCCTAGAGATACTCAAAAGCTACCTGGACATGATCCTGGATGACCTTCCTGAGCTGAGCAGTTGGACAAAATGACTTTCAGAGGTCCCTTCCAATCTCAGCCATTCTGGGATTCTATGAATACTGTGGCACAGGATGACTTTGAAAAGAATAGGTGCTACTTCAAAGAATGTAAGTTTATAGTAATACAGAAAGAAATAACTTTAAGATATATCTATATGTAAGTAATGTATCTACTGTATCTTACCTCCTGTGTTGAAATTCTGTTCTTTAGCTCAGCTACTTTAGAAGTAGAATATTCTTTTGCATGCTGGCAAACAATCTTCTCGACCTCCCTCTGGTGGGAAGCTTTCAGAGATGCAATGTATTCTGCTGTGTCTTCCTGCATCCTGAACAGAGCAAGAGGAAAGTGAGATGTAGTAAAGCAGCTACAGACAGTTCTTCAAAAATGCAGCAGCTTCTCACTTGAACACACAAAATAACAAAAATGTTAAATGTGGCATATCTTGGATATTTCATAACAAAACCTTGCAAGACAGGACCACCATTACTCCTATTGCTCTGAAGGGAGAGAAGGGTGGGAAACCAGTCAATCATCTTTGCTGGTTCCTCTTATTAAAACAGTGGCAAGAAAACACATGCTTTTTAATCATAATGCAGCTATCTTCTTTTAGGTATCTATTTTAGAAAATAATGTGTTGCAATCTAAATATGCCAATTTTTTCTGCTTTGATTGTGAAGGGATGTAAGGGAGACTAGGTGAAGTACAAGGTTTCTACAGTTGGCCAAGTAAATTCCACTGAAAGCATACCCCAGCTTTGAAGGAAAGAACATGGACCAAGGATTAATGCTATACAACACAAAGCATCTAAGATATAATGATTTAGACTGAGATATTTTACTTAAAAACACAAGAAACTGTAGTATTAATAAAAGCATTAACACAGGTTTGCCTATAGAAAGAACTGTGACAGTGCACTGCTTAAAAAAAATCCTTAAAGTAACAAAAAAACACCCCAAAACCCCTCCCAAAGCCAGGAAACAGTACAAATGAAGGTAAAAGCAACCTTCACACATGTTAATATGGTACTTCAATCCTGTTTGCCAACACTTTAAGGTTTTTAAAGAAATATGTTGAGCATTTGCCTTCGCATGTTACTTTCAGAATAAGCCAGTGCTGCTTGAGACTTCACCCGCTGCTGGCTCATTTCCAGGGACAATTTCTCCAGCTCCTCTTTCAGATGTGCATTTTCTTGCAGAACTTCTGAGAGATGAGAATCAGAAAAGGTATGTGGTTGGTGTATTTTGTCATCATCGAAAATGCTGAGACAGGGTTCAGTGTTGCTGGAATTCCTCCTATCTGTTGCTGAGGTATTCTTTTTCAAGACCTCTGTAGAGTTCCCATTAGTGTTTGTTTTATTTCTCAAATTATTATCAGACAACATCACCATCCTTTCTTTTTGAAGTTTCTCAACAGTTTTTGTGAGGTCTTGTATTTCTCTATTTTTGGTGACCAGTTCTTCATTTAGTTTTAACAACCTGTCTTTTGTGTTACCTTGTTTCATCTTAGAGTCCATGGACTCTACGTCTTTATTATCATTTTTACTTCTGAGTTTTAATTGGGAATTTTGACTTTTAAGTTTTTCAATTTCTGTTTGGAGGTTTCCAACTGTAATCTGATGGGTCTTCTTTAAATTCTGAAGCTCCTGTTCAAGTTCTGTAGAAGTGGGTTTATCACCATTCAGTTTTGGTGTTTCATTCATAAATTCATAGTCAAGTAGTTGCTCAAGCTCTGCAAGTCTTTGTTCATACTGTATCTAGAAGGGGAATAGAAAGTAGTGACAAAAAAGCAGTTTCATAAGTGTACTGTTATTATTAGCTCTCCCTATTAATTCTTTGAAGTTACTGCCCTTCTGAAGGAAGATATCAGAAGACAGAATACAAATCAGGACTACTAACAAACTACTCAGTCAGTTCAGAAATTAGTGAGTGATATAATTAAGTCTGCTGTAAACCAGAGTTACTCGAAACATTTACTACAAAATAATCTAATCACAATGGATGCAGTAACTATGGGACAGACAGTAATATTGACAAGAAAATATTTCATTTTTATGTAATTGAGTTCTCTTCAGATGCTACCAATGTTAATTTTGTCATTACGTATTTGTTATATGTCAGCTGGCAAACATTCATGTCGCATGTTCAAAGTTGTACTTCACATTTTTCAAAACATCCTAATTTTTAACAGAACAGACCTTTATGTATTTATAAGTATGAAGACAGAAGTATGAATTCAGAGAGACACAGAATCTTTCCTCCAAATGAGCTGAGGAAAACCTAACCTTCTTATTAGCTTGGATGGCCTTTGATGAAAGTATGATGAGCGACTCATGGAGAAAAGGTGAAACTGGCCAATGCTTTCCTTTCTTGCTCATTAAGCACCTGTGGAGTTCACCTCTTCCTTGAAGTAAAGTGCCAGACTTCCATGCTTCCTAACCCGAGTCTTTAGGCTCACTATCATGTCATTTTTGGACAGTACGTTTAGTGGTTCCCAAAGTTCCCTGCAGAAATGCTGTCAGCAGACCTTTGAAAGCACAGGCTTTGGTACAACAAGGAATTAGAGAAGCAGCTACTCTGACCCACAGGGTGAAAACCACTTACTTTAATTGTAAGAATTAAATTATTATGCCTTGAGAACATGTCCTCTTTGTTTTAATACTACCCTAGCAATTTCAATGCTATTTTTATCTTAAGTGCTGAAGGTACTGAAATTCTGTTTCTAAATTCTTTGAGTATTTTTTTACCCTTGAATATGGTCTTTGCCTTCAGTTTTAACCATTACTCTGTGTTAGACTCCAGTTGCCTTGTGACTGTTACTTGCAAAGTGGACTACTCAATTTTACCTTTATTTTTTGAAACTGCTGTTCCATGGCACGAAGACTTTTCTTAGCTTCATCATCTTTACCTTCAAGTTCTGTTTCTAATTTCTTTATTCTTTTCTCCAAAAATTCAACTGTGTTTGTTTTAGCTGAAAGATCATTCGTTTTCTCAGCAGCAGCAGCAGCAAAAATCAAAGCAGGCAAAGAATTTGGATACCTTCTTTTTAGAATTCCTTCCATTTCTCTGATCTATTCATAAGAAAATTAAGTCAAAGGTTAAAAAAGAATAAAGTTCTAATGAAAACGGAACAGAAATAAGTGATAGAATGTTAACATATTTCATTCCCTTAAGGTGGAGGAATGAAAACTACAGATGGATATATTGAGAATTATTTTATATTCCTCCCATTTATGTTTTTGTTTACAGAAAAGCAAGACTCATCGTCTCTTACTAACTTACACATGATCTTAAAATATTGCTCTGGTCTTCAGATTACCTTATGTCAATAGTCTAAAGAAAGTCAAAAAATGGGATTTGAAAATAGCTCTTAATGCTGTGAATATGCTTTTTTCTGGATTTGCATTCACATTCTACTTTTCCAACTGTTAAGGATATTTCATAGGGATATTGGAATTATTCTCCCAATAACAGATTATATGCCTTTTATTTTGTAGTATGCAATCATGAAAAACTAACACCATGCATGCAACATTAATAGCAAGTCCCTCTCTTATCTATGGATAAGACATTCATATCAGAATTCTGCAAAGGCTCTTGCCCATGAGTCCCACATCCCTAACTAATGCAGCTGCTACCTCCTAAAATTCAGGAAGGTCCACTTCCACCTGATGTTTCTTCAGTAGAAACATGGATTTTAAGGTCTCCATTACCCCAGTTTTCATGAATCTTATGGGAATCTAACAGAATTTAAACCCCTACTCTTGAATCAACTTGCTTGAAATTTGTCATCCTGTTAAGGAATTACTGAGCGTGGACAGGAGTCTTGAAAGATAAACAGCAAGCTTTGGCTTTTGCCCTCTTTCCCCTTTTAAAGAAACCCTAAACAGTTATTTTAAAAAAAATTAAAAGGGATATCAGCTTGTTAGAATATAGTAGCAAGAAAAGCTCTTCAAAGAAAATAATTACAGCTTTTTGTGTTTATGAGTGTCCAGTAACACAGTTACTTTATCACAGAACTTCATGCTATGCTTCATCCCTATGAAAGCACTGGGGTTTTAAGAGACCTCATCTGAAACAAAGGTTAAATGAAAGCCAGTTCTTTTATTCCATACTTGTCGCTCAAGATCCTGAATTCTTTTAGCATCTGCTGCTCTGTCTCGCAAACGTTTCTTCTGCTGCACACACTGATCTCCTGCTTCAGCTCTGAGCTTCTCAACCTGTCCAATTTATGAGAAAACAAACTGAAATATGTATTCAGAGACATTGTCCTCTAGTACAAAAGCATTTCAAACACACACAATATAATGGAAGTATGCCGCCACTTAAAAACTCATAATGGTAATTTCTGTACTAAATGATTCTTCAGACTCTAAACCCACATGACAGCTTCCTTCTCCAAAGCAACTGAAACTAGATACGGAAATCTAAAAGAGAATTTCAGCTCTAGGACACTCTTGTCTTTATACCAGTAAAACTATTTCTTTCTTTCATACTGCCAGTATGCAGGCTTTATTAATAAGCTGTCATATAAAGTGCTATAGTGCATTTTATGATTTCAGGATGAGTTTAAGAAATGGTTTGTGATTTGCAATGATACACTATGTGATGAGACATAGAAACAGCCAAAAGGCAATGTTATATTGTGCCTAAACAAAAGCTGAGTTGCAGAATCAGGGGAAGGACCTGGATAACTCATGTTCCTGCACTCCTGTGATGTCTGGTTGTAAGGACTCAAATCTAAATCTGAATTTTAGCCTTTATTAGCCACTTTATTACCCACTACAATCTCTGTACAGGGATATTACACCCTGGATATTTAATAATATTCCTATCTTGAATTCTCTCCCAGATTGGGGGTAATATTAGCTATAAGTCATGCTTTTATGCCAGCATTTTATAGTTTGACTGATTTAATTATTTCTATGAAGTCACAGCTCTAGGCACCAGTCCAGCCCAGAGAAAATGCCAATATTTTCTTTCACATGAGTGATATTGACCAAAAGTTTGATATGGTGGTGTCCGTCCCTGACTGCCCCTTCAGAAGCATCTCCTTTCATCTGCGATCTCTCTAATAAAACACCATAAAAAATTCCAAGATCAGTTACATTTTAGCACTGGTAAAACTTTTTGTTTTTGTGAATCCTAAGTCCAATGTACTGACAAGTAGACAATGCAAATCTCACCAGTATTCAAGATTCATATATTAGCTTTGTTTTAGATTTCAAGTGTTTTGGGATTTTTCTCCCTACTACAGTAACCAGGGAGTTTTTCCTAAGAAAGAATTTAGAACTGGTACTTAAGAGAAAAAAACAAATGTTGCCTAAGTTACTGTGGGGCAAAAAGGAGGAAAAGAGAATGAGAAGAGGGGTGTTCCTGGTTGTTAACATAACAATATACTTCTTTCCCTTAGGACAAGAAATTTGAAGGCTTTAGAGAACTTTTGTTCCCAGAAGCACAGGCAAGACGTCCAATAGAACCAATCTAATATACCAAAAAAGGGGATTATGAAGGAAATAATTATATTACACTTGGTACTTGAAAAAGAAACAATTTGCAGTTCCAACTTTTTAGATAAAGCTAGATATTATCACCTCTAGTCTTAGTTTCTCAATTTCTTCTCTTGCATCTTTGAGACGGGCTGCATCTTTATCCAGAAGATCCTGATTTTCTGCATACCACTGAAGTCTTTTTTTTAAATGAGTAATTTCCTGTTTGTATGATTCTTCCATAACTTTAAATTCGTAAGACTTCTCACCTACAAGAATAAAACATTCTTAGAATTGTTTTATTAGTCATTATGTATTGAGGGAGTAATTAGTCAACACTGTCTTCCTCAGCCTATTTCATACATTTACCATTTTGACAACAAACACTGTTACTGCAGTAGTTTTAAAACCAGATCCTAATTAGGATTTTAAAAGCAACAGTATTTGTAAAAACCCCTTTATTTCTCTCATACATTGCAGTACTCAGTGGCTTGCAGTTCACCAAAGAAAGCATTGAAAACAGATTCTCAGGGAGATCTGTTCTAATAAACAGACCTTCAGCATCAAGATGAATGACAACATAGAATATATGCTTTGATGTGTATTGATCCTACTCCTCCCCTTTAAGGATCAAGCATTTTCAGAAGAGACATGGAGGTAAATATTACTGCACTTAGCATTTATGATGCCTGACACTGGAAATGACAGAGCCCAATTTTAAGCCCTCTCTCATTAATTCAAACTGGAAAAAAGCTCTGGTAAGAATGCTGAAAAAAGTCACAAGGTGTAAGTTATAGGTAAAAAATGGGCAAGATCTAAATAGGAGACTAAGATGTAACTTCGTAAATCTTTTCTTATGAACAGAGTTGTCACATAATTGAAATAATCTTTTTTCATGTCCAGTGAAAGATAGGCAAGAAATCAAACTTAACAGGTCATAACAAAGAGTTTAGCTGGATACAGGAAGATACTTTACAATAGACTACCAAAAGTACTGCAGCATGTCCTTCGCCATATGCTTTTGTGAGAAGTTTAAACAATATTTGTAAATGATCTAGATGCATTTCACTAAATAATACTTTAATAAGAAACAAGTTTTTGTTAAGTATTTATTTACTGAAATGCAAAGTAAGCAAAATTATTCAACAAAATGAAGGTGCTTTACTTGATGCAGATGCAATCTGGACTTTGGTTAAATCTCTCTCTTTCTTGGCTTGTACCAAGTCTACCTCAAGAGCTTGCTTATCTTGTTTTAGACGTC
This sequence comes from Peucedramus taeniatus, assembly GCA_013400575.1. Lineage (NCBI taxonomy): Eukaryota > Metazoa > Chordata > Aves > Passeriformes > Fringillidae > Peucedramus > Peucedramus taeniatus. Next base: position 326,391 of record WBNO01032943.1, read on the forward strand.
TTATCTCTTCTTGTAATTTAGCTTCTTCTTTCTGAGTTTTAGAGAAAACAGTGAAACATGAAAAACTAAACACAAAATATCACAGAAAACCTCTGAACATGCCTTTTCATCACACAAAGATTAAATCACAACAGCTACATCTGACTACAGTAATAATAAGGTCTTTTAATTTTGGTATTATTCTCAGGTCCTGCAATAGCAGAGCATGGGACAACATAAGCTAAACATTAACAAAACCCCCAAACCCCAGATTTTTTAAGCCTTATTTAACTGTCATAGAAGTAGAAAACCTTGCCTTTTGAGAGGGTCAGTAAAGAAAATGGCTTGACTTCTGAGACTGAAGACTGTAGGTTAAATGGACAGATGTACTGTCCAACAGATCACCTTACTACATTCTACTTCTTGCCATTTTCTGCAGGCAAGAAATTCTCTCTTTCTGCTACACATGAACACTAGCAAACTTCAAGACCAAGTAGGACAAAAGGTCTTGGTGCCAGAGCCACCTCTAGAGATGGAGCTCCTTTGGTCCTAGGTATGCACAGGTACAGCAAAAATTAGCTGCGGGGACTGAGATTTTGGGAGCAGCCAGTAAAGAGACTGAGTGTCTAGGCATGGCATGTGCATGTAGGTTACTACTCGTTACTGCTAGTGAGCTCCTATCCTAATCTGCTGAGCAGGCCACAGGAGGCCTGTGTGCATTGGGCCATACATGCTCCTCGTGTGTCCGTTGGTATTGTTTGTATTTCTGTGCTACATGCAAAGGCACTACTCTGTTATCTTATAGGCTTGGTATATACCTACCCGTGCTGCACGAAGCTCTGAAATCAGTTCAGTGAAACTCTGATTTCTGGCTGTTTCAGAATCCTGCATGACTCGTGACTGGTTGTTAATCTTCTCTATCTGTTCTCTAAACAACAGAAAAGCAGTTATGCAATGTGGTGGCTCAGCATACTATCAGTGGCTACTGAAAAACAAACACAACCCCCTGCCCCCCAAATTGTACCAAAAAGTCAATCTGTGCGGGTTCAAAACACAAAGAGAAGCAAATACGCACAACATTTATACACAAACAAAATTAACTGTAAGGCAAAGTCTTCTCCCCTTGCATGAACTAGTTTATTTAGACTACACAAGGGAAGGAAATAAAAATCTACCCTGCATCAGTGGAACTCATTTACAGGCCTCTCCAAAGCAAAGATCTGTAGATTAGGAGTACACACAATTGCTAGGCTGTTTTTCCTCATTACTAGCAGAGGGTGCAAATCTCACAGACCTACAATGCAGTGAATAGAATTGTTTCTCCATTAGCAGAACCTCTTGTGGCCCCTGATCTACTGTGTATCTTAAAACAGCATCCGAACATCTTAACAACATCAGCAGAGCCACAATATCACAAGTGCAGCATAATGTATAATGCATTCTGATATGAATAAGAACATTGAAATATATCCCAAGTGGAAGTCTCTAGTCTTCCCGCGGGTTTGCAACACCATCAAGAAAACAAAGAATTAAGTGCCCATAATCAACACAAATCAATTCTCAAAAGAAGAAACAAAACCACAAACCCGAGAAACACTAGAAAAACATGCACCTGATGGACTCTGCAATGGTTCTTCATAAAAAAAGCAATAAACAGCAGAAAACGCCAGAGATTTTTAGGTCAGATATGTAAATGAGCCTACCTTAACTGTATTAATTCAGACTTTAAGCACTGATTCTCCTTAAACATTCGTTCCTCATTTTTTTTGTTTTGAATTTGTAGCTCCTTCATTTGTTTGTATAACCTCTCATTTTCCTAAGTTGAGATGGACAAAGTTAAAGAATGTTCACAGATTATTCTTTTCTACAGTTATAAAACAATTTTCTATGAATCACATATTTTCCCTGCTGAAACAATAGAAGGAAACACTAAATATTTCATTACTGAGCTTCTAAAATGGATATCTACTTTCATTATCTACAGTCTCATCCAAATGAAGGAGCTAAGACAGATCCTCTACAAACTATCCCAAATATATTCTAAAAACGTGTTCATGTGTGAGTGTTGACAGATCAGAGCTCAGCCTGCCCACGCTCCAGTCCTGGGGACACAAACCATCACTGTTTGGGATGCTCACAGCCATACTGGAAAGACATTGTGTTTATGTCAAGGAATCAGGCTGAGCATCAGCTGGAAGCTGGTTGAGCTACCTACTGGATTTTACTGCTGCAAGTATTCAAAAGCTTGAATTATCTATTTCTCCACTTGACTAAGTAATACAAATCAGGCACACAAATAAGGTTACCTAGAAATCTGCTGCTCAGATCTGGAGAAAAAAAATTCTAAAAACCAATTTTTTTCAGATTTTGAATGCTGCCTAAATGTACTAATTTTCAACTACATTTGGGCAAAAAGTTTGTGGTTCTTTATTGACCATAAAGTATTCTCCCAGTTCTCAACTGAAAAGTTACTGATTTTTACAATTCAGAACATTTACATGGAACTGTGGAAAAACTTAGTCCAAACTAGACATGTGAAAGACTTTTTAAATCTGTAATATGTTTGCACTTCACACCCAAATTCCATACACCTTTTAGAAAACAAGATACCTGTTTTCAACAGAAGAGTAGTAATAATTAAACAATTTTGTTTCTGAAACTGGATAGAACACAGTTCTATCATGATGTGTGGTGTTACCTGTTGATAACCTTGAATAATGACTTCTTGATCTTCAATCTCTTTTTGTATTTGTGCCAGTTTTTCCTCAGTTATAGGAATTGTTGCTGCATGGGTCCACCTCTTTTCTTGAGTAATCTCTTCCATACCTCTTAGCTTTGAGAAAAAGACACACAAACAGTAAAAAAGTTTTTTTAGCAACATGGAATTTTCTAAAAGACTATGGTCCAATCTCTTCATTGCAGTATGAGAGCAGACCAATGAGTGGCTCTTACTGGAGTTTTACAGAAGCATTATGAAACAAAGAAAAGGAATAAAATGTTTGGGAAAAGCTAGAAGCTTTTGTTCTTATGTGTCCAGACAGGAGGGTAGGGTATGTTATGATGCAGGGAGTTATGCGCAACAAGGGTATAGTGGAATAACTCTGGGAGTATTTCATACAGACAAAACACGACATTGAAAAATGCATCTAGAACTACAAACAATATCTCAGCATACAGTACTTATCTATAATAAGTGGTATCTGTGAATTAAATGTTTGCAAAAAACTTGCTGCAGGACTCTCAAAGTAAGGGAACTCAGGATAACATGGTTTATCTCCATGGGAAAAAAAATCATGTCTTACAGGCAATAAATGTAACAGCAGGTATGCATTTATAAAATTGCAGTGTCTGTGTAAATTTGGATTTTCTGCTCATCAACAACTCATGTAAAGTAACATTGATTCAATTTTCAGAAGCAATGCTTCTTCTCTTCGATAGGCACAGGATACAAGATGATAAAGTACCTTACTCTGAAGAACATAGTTTTCCTGACCCAGATGGGAAAGTTCCTTTTCATGCTGTGTTTTCAGTTCTGCTACCTTGGCCTCCATCTCCTCTTCTTTCTGCGAAAGCCTGCTGGCCAGCTGCTGAATCAAATCCCGAGCTCTGTTCAGATCCTCCTCTGCTGCTTGTACTCGTTTTAACAAATACAGCTCTCTATCACAGCTTTTGAAAGGGGAAAATGATAAGTCCTAGGGTAGACAATTCAGGGAACATTACATTGAGTTGATTGTTTACCAGAACTCCGCTTATCAGTTTTATTTAACTGCTTTGTCTGGCTCTCAGCAACAACACAAGACACTTGAAAAAACAAAATACAACCCCCTCAACACTATAATAGCAAAACATTCTATATTCATTTTAATGAGTGACCTTCTCATTTGCAAAATATATATGAGGAAAAGAAGACAAAACACCCAGCAAGAAACAAATATATTACATATTACAGCCACCATATTTCTGCCAGAATTATTATATTATGCATCTTACTTTTAGAAAAGCAGCAATGCTTTAGGTATTCAGTGAATAGCTTTTTTATGCAGTTGATAAGGGAGAAGGAAAAACCATTATGGTACTGTAAATTCAGTCATCTTGGAGAAGTCAGAAGATACTATTAAATATTTATGCAATGCAAATAGGAAAAGTCCCTGAACAGCAGTACTGTTTAAACATTCATAGCAGAATATTATAAGTAGAAGTTCTATTTAATCTTCTTTTACAATGAAATAGTAATTTTTAGAATTTAATAAGCAACTTTAATTATATAGAACCACCAAAGCAACAGCATGCAACTGAAAAGCAGTATGATTATATTTGCATATTTTAAAAGCAAAAAGTAGTATTGGATCAAAGGGAAGTCTTCATTCACTATTTCAGTATTTTCCAACCTTGTGATAATTGTTAAAAGCCTTGAAAAAATAGGCTTGCAAACCAAGTTGTACATGCTAAAATTAGAAGCATCACTGATTATTACTCACATGATGATATTTCCTGTTGTAATCCACAGCCTGGTGTCCAAGATTACTAACAACTGATTGGCCAGACAAAACTCTGTTAATGCTTCCCTCCAAAGTTGGTTCATTTGTTGCAGATCTTATTGTCCTAGTAGCAAATAAGGCTTCTTCATTTAGGCAAAAAGTAAAATAGAACAAATTAAATTCAGAATTTGATGTCCTTTAAGAAAAATACGTATTCACGTGATCCAACCTGTAGGTATATAAAGTATTCTGCAACCTGAATTTTGAATGAAATATAGAAACTTGAGCATAATGATTTACTTTGGAAAAACTGGAGGGTTTTGATTTTTTTTTCAGTAAGGAACTGATGACAACATAAAACAAAACCCAAGAGAGCAACTGAAACAAGCAGCTAGAGAATAAATCCTTCACAAAACAAGGTTAACCTCACTCCTACACTTTCAAAGTGGCCAGTTATCTAAGTATACATAAACACAAAATATTTCATCTATGGAGAAGATAAGACATAGCAATTTTCAAAATAGACTTTGGAGTGCAGCCAGTATAGAAAGAAATGCAACATTTATTTGCTGCATCAAATAACAACTTGACTGGAGTAAGAAATCAGGAAAGATCCCTCTAGAGTCACTAACATACATGGAACTGTTCACATCTCAGTCTTCTGATAGTAACTACAGCTGCCATTTCAACTGCTCCTGCTTAGGAATGTCACACCTGAAAAAAACCCCCAGCAGACAATGATTATTTTCCAAACTTCATGCCTTTTTAGTGTCACACACACCTCAGAAAGGTGCTCCCTTAGCACCGATGACTCGGCAATTGTTTGACTCAATGCTATTCTCCTCCGAGTTATAAAGGAGGCCCCTGCAGAATGCAGCCAGATAAATTTCTGAAATCACACAAAATTGCTGTTGTGAATGGTTATAGCTAGAGAGGGAAGAGCAAGTCTGAATGAAGCCTGTGGTCTTATTTTCTCAGTACTTGTCATTCACTCTACCACCTTCACCAGGCTGTAAAACCTCTTCCTCAGGGAGAAACGCATCAATGTACTGAGGAACTGAGGTCTTTCAGTTCAACAGCTGCCACTGAAGCACCTCTCTAAGATAGGTAACATAATCCTGAACTGCTTTTCCTGACACTACCTGCAGGGTTTCTAACAGCACTGCATGCTAGGAGTGCACGAAAGCCTGAGTACCTGTAGTGTTACTTGCCCATGCCTCAGGGATAGCAAACACTGTCTGCAAAGACACTGAACTGAATTATCTCATGAAACTCTTCAGGCTTCACCCCAAAATAAAAAGGTTCAGTCCTTTATTTGCAACCCAGCTTTCACAGGATTACATTGGTATTCTCCTTTGCATAGTGTTTCCAAGAGATATGAACAGAAAATAGGACTTCCTTTTTAGTACCTTTTTGTACTCTAGGAAAACAAAGATCAAAAGAAGTTGAGAACAGAAATTCAGCCTCAAACGTACAAGTTAGTGAGTCAGCGAATCTTTGTATTTACTGTAATGAAAAATGTCAATATGTAGATATTAATTTTTGAACACCTGCTTTTTTATTCTTTTAGTCCTACTGGTGGTGGTAAATGCGAGCGGAAATGAAGCAAGACTATGAAGATTCACATAAAAGTCTCTCTTGCAGCCATTTCATGCTAATACAGGAAAAAATCAGTACTTAACTGCATTTGAGTTTAGATTTCACTATGACATTTGGGTTTTTTTTAATGTGAAGCATAAAAAGCAAACCTCTCTGGCTCTTAAACTCAGAATTAAAACTCTTAAAACTTAGAATTACCTTTAGATTTTGCTCTATCTGCAGGACTTTTGGCTTTCATATAAGTCTTTTTGAAAGTTTCTTTTGGTGTTTTCTTTTCACTGACTGGAAAAGACTGCTTTGAAAGTAAATTGGGCTTCCCATAGCCAGAACCTCTAACCAGTCCATGAGGACCATGTGAAGGTTTCTTTTTATGTACAGGTGCTGGACTTCTAATATTCTTATATGACATTGGTTTGGTTGTCATTGATTCTGATCTTTCATTCTTCAAGGAACAAGACCGAAGAGCCTGTGACAGAACACATTTGTTTAAAACAAGTTTTAGGCTCTGCTGTAAACTGAGGGTAGCATTCACCAGAGAAAACATAGAACAAATTACCAAAATTACACAACTGTAAGACTCAGGGTGATGGCAATCATTGTTTTTAAACAAATTAGTAGTAAGTAATTTTGCAGAATTGTACTACTTCAGAACTACACAGGGCAAGTATTTTGTACTGGCTCTGTTTAATTGATCTGGGAAATTGTATTTTTATTTTAATTGTACTGTACATTACAGTATCTTTTGCTTACCAAATAAGGTAGGTCATGACTAAAGGCTAATAAACACAGTGAGTATAGAAACCCAGCCATGAATAAAAGAACAGTGGCAGGCAGAGGAACTCTGCTAAACTTGATCATCAAAAATAAAGCACACAACTCCCAAGACCAACAAATAAAAAAGTTTAGCCTGTTTGCCCTGATGGGCAATCCACCAGGATAAAGTAGCCAAACCTCTGTCCCTACAATGCCTTGCACACACAAAAGATGATTGTCTAAAGGAATGTGAAGCTAATTTAGGAGATCCAAGGAGAAAATAATTTGGGGATGCAGGGAGAAGATTTGGGATTACATAAATCTTGTTTTGGGATGTCTGAGATGATTTTAAGAATGTGCAACGTTTACGGGATCTTTAGAGAAAGAACAAAAACTAGGTAAAGAAACAAACCTGGGAAATAGAGGAACAAAAATCAGATTAAAAAAGCTGGTGACATGACCAGGTTTCTGGCCAGCACACTTGTCCAACTCAGCTGGACACTGACCATTGCAGTCCCTCCTACATTCTTACTGAAGTGCATTTCTAATTGTTCTCTCTGTACAAATGTTCCCTGTTCTGAGCCTGTTGTACGTTTACACGTGTCCCTCCAATGCTCACATGCTCAGAGACATCACTATCTTGGGCTGGAGACATGGCATTGCAGCAGCCTTGCACCTGTTGGGCTGGGACAAGAAGAATCCCACTGGTCCCAATGTACACTGGATTTGGTGACCTCTAACAGTAGCAATGGCAACATGAGAATTTCAAGAAAAATAATAACTCAATTTCTTAACATCAGAGCATAATCAAGTGACAGGCAGTCTAAAAATTACCATTAAAAATTACTTCCATATAACAAAAATCTGGTTGGTAATACTTACTTTTTTAGTTTTGCTTCCTTGTGAAAGCAGAGAGTCTTGTCCTATTTTTTCTCTTAGCATACCAGGCTGTATTTCAGTGGTCTGAATTTCTTTCTCAGCCATCCTCTGAAGGTTACTGTCATTCACGCTTGTCTGTAGAAAGACGCTTTCTTCTCTGTTAAACTTTTCAACTAAGTTTTTCTCCCAAGATGTATTACTCTGGGGGTCTTCAAAGGGTGAGTGGCTAATGAGGTCATGTTCTGTGCTGCCTACCAGTTTCACAGGACTACAAGAAAAAGAGAAGTCATATATAATAAGACTTTTGCCCTTTGCTTTTCTATCACTCTGGAAAAAGCAGGGCATTTTTTCCTTAGGTATCAGCTGTAAAAAATGCCTGAATTTCAAAGAGCTACTAAGCTTCTTTTAAGACCCATCCTGCAGATTTAGTCATACAGATTTGTTCCCATGCTGTGTAAAAAGAGCCGCTTCCCAGCAGTGACTGTTTTTGTGGAGGTAGCAAAATTGGCTAAAAGATAAGGTTACCTGTAAGCCTGCAATTAACACTAATTAAAAAATGAGCAGTATTTCTGCTGAGCGCAGCTACATGATAAGCTCCCTAAACTCATCTGCTAAGCANAAGCAAAAGCTGTATTTCTGACAGTTTCACGGCCTGTGCTGTCTGCTCTAGACAGAACAGCTGCAGCAAAGAAGAGGGAGGTATGGAGCACAGGTTAGTAACACAACAGTGGCGTTTGATCTTAAGAGGATTTCAATTTAATATTATGGAGTTTGGAGAGCTAGGACAGGATGTGGGCTGAAATCCTTGTATGGAGAAGGGGAAAGAGCAGAAGACTGGGAAGGCAGAGATCCTAGCTGTGACACTGATGAGCACTCCTCCAAATGATTTCACAAACATTGCTGCTTATCACCCGAAGTAAGTACGGGAATCCCTGGTCTAAACCTATTAACACTGTATAACTCATTTAATAGTTCACTGCAAATGCCATAATGCCAGTGCAGGATGTAACAAAATTTCAGTATTTAATTAGAGAAAGAGACAGATGATTTATTTAGTAAGGTATTTTTCACAAAGCATTAGCAGCTTTAAGTTACTACAATTCTTAAAATGCATCTTGAAATAAATACCGTTCAGGGTCCACATCAAAATTTCTGGTATTACACATATGTCCTTTAATTGTTTTCATCAATTCTTCCACAGTAGGTAAATCTAAATAATGAGAAATAAATATAAAATAAATTAAAAAATAACCTAGAAAAACAATTTTTTACAAGGACAACATTTAAAAATGTTTCATTATTGGAGTATTATAGACATTACTAGCGCATTCATTTTACAGGCTTGTACAATACATGCCCTCCTTTGAGCTATTTACCTGAATCAACAGTTGACATGTTTTTTGCATAGATGTCATTATTTTGTGAAATGCTTTGCCCTAAGCCTTCTGAGACTGCCACTGCAGAATTGTGCAGTTTCTGCTCGCCGGTGTCCCCCAAAGACTGATCAATGTGATGATATGCCTGGTATAGTTCCTCCATGTCATTGGTGGTTTGTCCATAGGAAGTACCTGAGAAAAAAACAGGCTTTTAAGAGACACAACTGGATTTTATGTTTTGGGAAACAACCCACTGGAGCCTGTGTTTCAGTTACTAGTTTGGTCTATTATGTGGGGAAAACAGTGATATCACTTATATTAAAAAATAATTTAAAATCTCACTCTTTTGATAAAAAGAAACAGTTGCCAAGTTAATTAGTGCCTACTAAATTGTCTCACCTACAGTTTGCATTCCTCTCTCCCATTCTCCCCCATCTCAATATTTTAACGGTACTAAAATTAACAGCTTATGCTATATGACTATTTTA